>CM030189.1:14796477-14841477 GCA_017639675.1 Aplochiton taeniatus
CGCTAGCCATCTGCCACATATGGAGGACAGCATCGATTAGGCATGACACCACGTTGGAGCGCTGCTGCTTATAATTGCGTTAGTAAATGTACAATATGAATCATTTCATAATATTTTATTAATATATTTCATAAACAAATAATACAAAAAATGTAATTCTGGTTACATTAGTAAAACCTGTTCTAAAAAAAATGACACATGCGCTACAGATATGCGGGCTCTTTATAGTTTTGGGAGGAGACTAAGAGCCTGAACGTGCATGGCGGCCATGTTTCCAAGCATGTTTTCGGTCTAGCATGATAAAAAACACAGTCTTTTTCAACTGTGCACACGTGACATGTGATGATCGGTCTCAGTCCCCCCAACTCTGTCAGTCCTGTCCTTCTTCTCAGGGATCGACGCTCCCAAGAACCTCCGCACGGTTGCCACGACGTCCACCACCCTGGAGCTGGAGTGGGACAACAGCGAGGCCGAGGTCGAAGGTTACCAGCTCATATACAGCACCCTGTCTGGGGACCAGTACGAGAAGGTGGTGGTCCCACGCCACCCGGGTGCCACCAGCAAGGCCACGCTCATGGGTGAGTGAGGTCACACAGGAAGTGGCATACAACAGGACTTTTAATGTGTAGGAGACTGTAACAGGAAGTGGCATACAACGGGACTTTTAATGTGTAGGAGACTGTAACAGGAAGTGGCGTGCAACGAGACTTTCAATGTGTAGGAGACTGTAACAGGAAGTGGCGTGCAACGAGACTTTCAATGTGTAGGAGACTGTAACAGGAAGTGGCGTGCAACGAGACTTTTAATGTGTAGGAGACTGTAACAGGAAGTGGCGTGCAACGAGACTTTTAATGTGTAGGAGACTGTAACAGGAAGTGGCGTGCAATGAGACTTTTAATGTGTAGGAGACTGTAACAGGAAGTGGCATGCAACGAGAATTTTAATTTGAAGTTGTCTATTCACACCACCCTGCGCTTGTGTGTGTGTGTGTGTGTGTGTGTGTGTGTGTGTGTGTGTGTGTCTGTGTGTGTGTGTGTGTGTGTGTGTGTGTGTCTGTGTCTGTGTGTGTAGCCTTTATTGAAAAGCTGTCGTGTCGAGGGGACGCGTTGTGTGGTGGGCTGTCACACAGGACGTAGCATCATAAGACAGGCTTCAAAAAGAGAAGCCGGGGGGCCGAGAGGAAGCGATCGATACTCCTCTGCCCCCTCCCATTTCTGGAGCCTGATAAGCCTTCTGCTGCTGTATCGATCTGTACACTGATTAATTAGACACTTGGAAAAAGGTTAGCCGAAATCTCCCAGTGACATATTGATGAACAGGGGGTTTGGCCCGGGCTTCATTATTAATGCAACGCTTAATAAAGGTCGTTATGAAAAGCTCACTCTGTCTGGGGTGTGTGTGTGTGTGTGTGCGCCTGTCGTGGTTGTGTGTGGTGTGTGTGTGTGTGCCTGTCGTGGTTGTGTGTGTGTGTCTGTGTGTGTGTGTGTGTGTGTGTTAGAGTGCAGGGTATTATGAAGTGTCCATTAGTGAAGGGGTTTTTCTTGCCGTGAACGGAAATGAAATCAATGGGCTCAATATGTTCTCATGGCTTATCTAAAACCTCTCTCTGTGTCTCCCCCCCCCCCCCCCCCCCCCCCCCCCCCCCCGCCCCTCTCCCCTCTCCCCCCCTTATCTAATACCTCTCTCTGTCTCTCATCCTCTCTGGCCTTTCTCCTGCTCTCTCCCCCTTTCAACTCCCTCATCCTCACCTCTCTCTCTCTCTCTCTCTCGCACTCTCTCTCTCTCTCTTTCTCTCTCTCTCTCACTCTCTCTCTCTCTCTCTTTCTCTCTTCCTTCCTGCTCCCATCACCTCCCTCCCTCCCTCCCTCCCTGCACAGACCTCCTGCCAGGCACTGAGTATGGCATTGGCATCGCCGCCGTACAGGGGGCCAACCAGAGCACCCCAGCGACCATGAACGCCCGAACCGGTGAGCACAATAGAGCGTCTGATTGCTGCAGCGCAGAGCAGGAACCAGTCTTTATCTGGACCCGGGCTCCTCTTTGAGCAGGACGGGGGGAACTGTCTGTGAAATTATTAGACTAATCAAACAGACTTTGTTCCGTCCACACGTTGGTTGAACGTGGTTTTAAATTCGATTTGAGTGAAATCGTTTAATGAACAATGTTATCGGGAACGCTCAAAGGCTCTAATAGCACAGAAGAGAAAACATGGAAGTGGGGATTTTTATAATGGAAATGATGTGAGCTGAAGGGGGAATGCATTGTGTGCTTTATAGTTTTGTTAGAGTCAAATGTATAATAGTGAACAATTTTGCCTCACATCTCTCTCTCTCTCTCTCTCTCTCTCTCACATACTCTGTATATGTTTATATATATATATATATATATATATATATATATATATATATATATATATATATATATATATATATATATAATGCATATATAATGTATTTACTTATATATGTTTGTGGTGTATATAGGCCTGGATGTTCCTCTGGACCTCACTCTGTCAGCGTCTACTGACAACACCATCACCCTGGCGTGGGGACAGGTCCAGGGCCCCATAGACCACTACCGGATCTCCTACACCTCCAGCCTGGGCCAGACCTCGGAGCTCACCGTGCCCAAAGACACCACCACCACCACCCTGACTGACCTGGAGCCGGGGACGGAGTACACCATCACCGTGGCGGCACGGCGCGGGAGGCAGCAGAGCACCGCCGCCACCATCGACGCGTACACCGGTAATGCTGGGAGGAGGATGGTGGGGTTGGGTTGGGGCAGTTCAACCCCCCCCTATCCCCACCACACACACCCACACACACACTTTTCTTTATAAAAAAAAACATTGTTGCATAAGTAAAATTTTTTGTCAAATAAAAAATCTATAGTACAGTCCATTACTTTACCTTTTAATACTAAAATATTTTATGTATTATGTAAAATTAAAAAATCTATAGTATATGAAGTTCAATATTTGAATGTAGACCTAATATTCCTTGCATTTGAGAACTGACTTCCGAAAACATTCTGTGAAGCGATTTTATCAGCCTTACTGTCGCCGTGGCAATGTTGTCCCTGTGCACCTGAATCTAGACAATTAAGAATGAGTGTAGCGGCTTTAATACAAAGTTTCCTGTTAATAATTAACAGTGGCTAATGAGCTCATTGCAAATGCTGGCTAATTGCAACTGCGATTTACGGCCATGCAAATGAGGCACAGAAACAAAAGAACAACCTCTGGCATTTTTATCAAAATATGCATTTTTCATCTTTTCTTTTGATTTCCAACTCCTTCTAGACTTAATTAAAGTCAAAACTGTTGTTGGTTTGTTCACTTCAATCACCACTGCTGTCGTCCTCATGATCATCGTTATCACTGTCTTCAACATGATCGCAGTGGTTCCAGTGGAGGGAAGCTCTTAATGTTATGGTGTGGGTCGGGGGGTGTTTGACTCTGAATAACGTAAAGCCCCGTTAAATCTTAATTTGTGACATGTCCTCCGCCGCTAAATAAAAACCAAAAGCAATGCACCGGTGATACTTTGACGGTGTAAATTTGCACCGCCGCACGAGTTGTGAACATCGCGCCTGTGCCGCTTTGACGGCGCAAATTAGCGATACAATGTGTTGTGCTAACCTCACCACCACCAGATTGACCTACATGCGGCTCTCACGGGAAAGATTCAGAACAGGTCTCCGCTCTACTGGGCTACACACAAAGATTCAAATGGTAGAAACAGCATAGCTTCTAAGCGCATGTATGCAGAAATCTATATTATGCAATTTTAAAAGTTTGGCGACTGCATTTGTATTAATATTTTTAATCGAAAAATATAAGCCTTTGGTGTGGCGCAAAGGATTTTGCCGTTGCGGCGGAAACACTGCTTATCTTCATCATTATCGTGTTCCACATAACCGCCGCCATTTCACGCTTCTAGTCCTTTTCTCTTCATCAAAATCATTTCTTTCTTCTTTTTTCCCCGCTCGTTACATCCTTCCATTCTGTTCACTCGTGAGGGAAATAACCGACAATTAATCACCTGTCAGCCACGCTGCGCACGTCCCAGCGCCCACATTGACGACATCTGTCACCCTGCTCGAAAGGTGAAGCCGCTCCTTAGGCCCAGATCTGAGGTCAGTGTTAACCTCAATCATGAGCCGGTGTAAGCCATAACTGATCGGAGACCAGAGTCCAACGTTGAAACCTCACCTCACTTAGCCGGACGTCAATTACAGTGCAGTGACAAATGAATCACTTCTGCTTCACCTTCAGCCATTTTACTGGCGCTTGCTTTTGACTTACTCATAGTGAGAACTCTTTTAGCTTTGAGATATTTATTGCTTGTCTTGTCTTGCTTTCTTGCTTTTATCCTCTCTTTCTTTCTTTCTTTCTTTCATTCTTTCTTAATTGCTTGATATATTTTTTTTTCCTTTCTTCCTTTATTGGTTTCTTGCTTTCTTCCAACTTTTTCAATGTCTTTCTTCTCTATGATCTTTGAAAGCAAGTCTGAAGGCCACCTGTCATTCAAACTGATCACAACCTTCTTGGATTGGTGGTTACTTTTCATAGCCCCACCTCTAACCTTGACTCGCCTGTCATCTCTTCATCATCCAATCATCCATCACCGTCATGTCACGCTGAAACCCCTTCTTTCACATCTGCCCTCATCGCCTCGCGCCCATCTGTGCCCCGTGACATCATCGCCGTGCGACCTTGACGTCTGCCCCCCCCCCCCCTCGCCACCAGGGACCCGCCCTGTGACGCACCTCTACCTGTCCGAGGTGACCTATGACTCGGCGCTGGCCAGCTGGAACGCCCCGGCGCCACCCGCCCACCTCTTCATCCTCAGCTACAGCTCGGCGGACGGCACCGACACCTCCAAGGTGACCCTGGAAGGGTCCAAGACCCGCTCGCTGGTCCAGGGGTTGCTGCCCTCCACCCGCTACACCGTCAGCCTCATCACCATCCAGGGGGAGGACACCTCAGAGCCCCTCACAGCGGAGATCACCACAGGTAGACACGGGGGGTCTGTGACCTCTACTGTGACCTCACCACAGGTGGACAGGGTCTGTGACCTCCAGTGTGACCTCACCACAGGTCGAGACAGGGTCTGTGACCTCACCACAGGTCGAGACAGGGTCTGTGACCTCTACTGTGACCTCACCACAGGTAGAGACAGGGTCTGTGACCTCCAGTGTGATTGCAGTGTGAACCACAGGTAGAGGATAGGCAGTGATGCTGTTGTCACCTCTTCCATTTCAATAGTTTCACTCTGGGTTGTTTTAATTGCGCAGGCATTTTCTTGTCACAGATCTGTTCAAGAGAGAGGGAGAGAGATCGAAAGAGAGAGAGAGAGAGAGAGAGAGAGATAGAAAGAGAGAAAGAGAGTGAGAGAAGAGTCCCAAAACTCTGGTTATGTCAACAAATGAAGTGAAAGTGTTCATCAGTAGTTATTACCGCTGGCCTTCCGTTCGTCCATTCATAAATAGAAATAAATAACTTTTTTGATCCATTCATCCATAAATAACGTATATTTCTATTTTCCTCTTGGATGTTGCTGATCCCCCACCGCCATCTCTCCTTAACGATCTCTCATTCACAGGTGTGCCACTGTGATTTTACGGCCCTTTCTCGTATTCATTAATGCTTGGTGGGGGTGAAGCTTTCTTAATGACTCTGGCCCAGTGAGGAGAAACATACCTTTCCTTTCCGTCGCGGTGATGAGTCCACCCTGCAGCCCTTCAGCTTTGGTTCCCAGCTGCCGGCATTCACGCACGCACACACACGCACACACGCGCGCACGCACACACACACCCGCACGCACACAAACACACACAGACACACACACGTATTGTGGTGGAAGACAGCTTTGTAAACAAGAGAGATATTAGCTGTCCTCTCAGAGCCACCTGCATGCTGTCATGGCTTTATTACAAACACTCACATACAGAATCAAAGCCAAACAAAAAGAAAGCACACACAGGCGGGCAGACAGACGTAGTCACATCCTCCTCTAACGGTCGCCAAAACACCTTCTTTTCCCAGAGTCAGCTATTGTCTCTTATTTTGAATATTTAAGCGAGTATTTGTGTGCGTGATTGTGTGATTGTTTCAAAGGAGGTTTTAAGACCGACGCTTTCTTTGGACACAATAGGAATTCTCTTGACTAAATTTGGCCCATCCAGTAAAATGCAAATACACTTTTAATGAGTGGGTACAAAGATAGATGGCTTCTGGCAGGGCTTTTTTTAATGCTTGAATTTTAAGGCCATATTCTTGGCTGTGCTTATGAAATAAAGCCCCACTTTGGTACTTTGATAAAACAAAGGGTTTCATAATCTATGACACGTACAGCAGTGCGTACAAAAAATTGGATGCGTTCGAAAGCGATTTTTTTTTATTTGTTTGTGTTCTGCGATAGTAGACCTGAACATGTAATATTCTGATTTCCAGACAAATAACTTTCATGATCAAAGATGAAGTCGTGAAGATTTAAAAAGACGTACTTTTACCGTACATTTCCTTTCCATAAGGAGCGCCATTAAGGCACCCTGTTAGTTGATTCACACATCCCCGTTCAAATGAAACATCTATCTACCTTGTAATCATACCGCCTGTGTACGCTTTCAAACGTCCGACCTCAGCCAGGCAAAGACCTCAGCTCGCCGGCCCGGTTTGGGCCCACAGCAGACCATATTGCTGCAGTATGCTGAGTGGGTTGACACACAGGCTGTGTTAGAATAATAGTTTGTCTAAAATATTCCCGCTATTACCACCAGCCCGTGCTGCCAAATGAAAACAATTAGAGATAGGCATACATGAATAATCACTACTTATTTACAGGTTGCCGCTTGCAGGCGGAATTCAAATGAGGTCTTGAGAACCCCAGGTTAGGAATTGTGTTCGCCGCTTTTGAATGACGGCCATTATTCTTATGGAAATAGGAGTCAGACACTGTATTAGTTGGTACAAGCATTTGTGTGGCTCGCATCCAATGTAAAAGGCAATCTTTTATGCTGCCTGCTCTCCATTTCTCTCTCTCTCTCTCTGTCTCTTCCTCTCTCTCTCTCTCTCTCTCTCTGTCTCTTTCTCTCTCTCTCTCTGTCTCTTTCTCTCTCTCTCTCTCTCTCTCTCTCTCTCTCTCTCTCTCTCTCTCTCTCTCTCTCTCTCTCTCTCTCTCTCTCTTTCTCCCGACCAGACCTCCCAGTTGGCTTAATTGTTTGTGTACATCATCTGGCCGTACCAATTTCTGTCGCCGTGGCGAGGAGCTCTGGGGACGCGTAAACAAATCGTCAGGATCAATTCCCCCGGGGAGCTCACGGGGAACTCATTCACGGCGCCCCACGTCCCTCGCTCTCTGGGCTCGTTTGGCTGGCCTGACCTTCTGCTGTTCTGTTGACCTTCTGAACCACTAGCCGCCATTAAAAACACACAGCGACAATCGGCTAGAAGGTCTGTTGGTCAATGGCTGATTGGGGGGGGGGGGGGGGGGGGGTTGCATTGTGAATGTGAGTGAACTATTCGCCAAGCTTGTGAGTTTCTGAGTTGGTTGACTTGGCTGAGGTTCTAAGAAGATTTGCCACGGGCCTAAAGAGGCTGAGCTGGAGGACTTGGACACAATAGTTGTGGAAATGTTTCTTTGAATGTGTACTTAGCTAAATAATCAATGGTGGCCATCTGCCTGGCCTCCAATTCTTTGTAGGTCGCCTCCCAGAAGAATCTATGTTGCCCCTTTTCTCTCTATCTCTTTCTTTTCATATCGATAACTTTCCGTCTGCCTACCACTCCCTGCCTTCCCTCTCTCACTCTCTCTCTCTCTCTCTCTCTCTCTCTCTCTCTCTCTCTCTCTCTCTCTCTCTCTCTCTCTCTCTAATCGCTCACTCTCTCTCACCCCCCCCTGTCCCTCCCCAGGTATGGACCCCCCTAAGGAGGTGACGGCGTCGTACGTGACAGAGGACTCAGTCACCATCTCCTGGATCAGACCGCTGGCCCCCTTTGACTACTACAAGATGTCCTACCAGTCTGCCAGAGGTTAGGGTCTCTTTATTATTATTATCATTATTATTATTATTATTATGGTTTGTCAGAGGTGCTGCTCATCAAACCTACTGTACCTGGCACAGCCTGGACGATGTCATTATTATTATTATTATTATTATTATTATTATTATAATGGTATATTATGGTCTGCCAGAGGTGCTACTCTTCAAACCTACTATACCTTTCATGTTGTGCAGCTTTTGCGGCATATTCCTCAGCTCATTAATTGTTATCTCCAGTGTATGTTTCTTTGTGCTATACGATCTCCTGATGCACACACGGAGTGATCTTTCTCATCGTTTCATTGGTGCTGTTCCATTAGGGCGGGTCGACAGCGTGGTGATTGACAACGATGCAACCAATTGCACCCTGTCCAGCCTCCACCCTGCCACTGAGTACGACATCACCCTGAACGCCGTGCGAGGCAGTCTGGAGAGCAAGCTGGTCACCACCAACGTCTTCACTGGTAGAGATACAACACACAGCACAGCACAGCACAGCACAGCACAGCACAGCACAACACAGCACAACACAACACAACACAGCACAGCACAGCACAGCACAGCACAGCACAGCACAGCACAGCACAGCACAGCACAACACAGCACAGCACAGCACAGCACAGCACAGCACAGCACAACACAGCACAGCACAGCACAGCACAGCACAGCACAGCACAGCACAACACAGCACAGCACAACACAGCACAGCACAGCACAACACAGCACAGCACAGCACAACACAGCACAACACAACACAACACAACACAGCACCTCACAGCACAGCACAGCTTTATTGGTCAATTCAACTCAAACTCCAGTAGAATTCAATAGATTCCAGGGTAACAGGCTTCTTCCATTCAATGCCTCGGTCATTATTATACAGTAGAACATCTTCAGGAAAGGACTTTCGTAGAGTGTTTTTCTTCTTCTGTGGTGTTCAGACGGCAGAGCGTGCTGTCGGCGCTGTCAAGGCTGGTCAGTTGAATCCTCTCTCTGGCTCCTGACCGCGACACATAGCCTTGGTTGCTACAGCTAACAGCATTGGCTACTCTCTACTCGAGTTTTTTTTTTTAATTATGAATGCATATCTCAGTACTTGGATTTTTTTTTTTTTTTTACTTTCAGTACTTCTATGATTCTTTTTCTTTACTTTATTTCAGGGTTGTGTAATCATCTAGTCCATAGCTTTTCGTTTCTCCGTCAAGTTCTTTTTCAAACGGTTCAGAGGATTTCGAGTTTCCAATGTGTAGTACAACAGAAGGTACCCACAGCCCATGTCCTAATCCCCCTTGGAGATTAGGGGCCGCGGGGACAGACTAGTCTGCCCTCACAAAGCACCCAGGTGTCTGGGTCTCTCCAATACACATGGGAGCCTTTCTTTTCTTCCAATGACTCCAGGCACCAAATGGATCTGCTAGGTTTTCCAGCAGCAAGCTAAGAGGTTCTCTGACTGTGCAGCAAGACACGGAAAGACACACACGCTGAGACACACACACATTGACAGGCACACACTGACACACACACACATTGACAGGCACACACACACACACACACACACAGACAGACAGACACTGACACACACTGACAGACACACACTCACACACTGACACACACACACACACACACACACACACACACACACACACACACACACACACACACACACACACAGAAAGACACACACTGACAGGCACACGCTGACACACACACGCACACGCACACACACATACACACACACACACACACTGACAGGCACACACTGTCTGCAGCCTTGAAAGTGTCATCAAGAAGTAGTATGCTTATTATAATTGGTGGAAGCCTCCTCCTGTTCTTTCAGTGTCTCGGCCTTATGGGTAGTGCCCCCCTCCACAGTGGGTAGTGCCCCCCTCCACAGTGGGTAGTGCCCCCCTCCACAATGGGTAGTGCCCCCCTCCACAGTGGGTAGTGCCCCCCTCCACGGTGGGTAGTGCCCATCTCCACAGTGGGTAGTGCCCCCCTCCACAGTGGGTAGTGCCCCCCTCCACGGTGGGTAGTGCCCCCTTCCACAGTCGGTAGTGCCCCCCTCCACGGTGGGTAGTGCCCCCCTCCACAGTGGGTAGTGCCCCCCTCCACAGTGGGTAGTGCCCCCCTCCACAGTGGGTAGTGCCCCCCTCCACGGTGGGTAGTGCCCATCTCCACAGTGGGTAGTGCCCCCCTCCACAGTGGGTAGTGCCCTTCCACAGTCGGTAGTGCCCCCCTCCACGGTGGGTAGTGCCCCCCTCCACAGTGGGTAGTGCCCCCCTCCACAGTGGGTAGTGCCCCCCTCCACAGTGGGTAGTGCCCCCCTCCACAGTCGGTAGTGCCCCCCTCCACGGTGGGTAGTGCCCATCTCCACAGTGGGTAAGGCCCCCCTCCACAGTGGGTAGTGCCCCCCTCCACAGTGGGTAGTGCCCCCTTCCACAGTCGGTAGTGCCCCCCTCCACGGTGGGTAGTGCCCCCCTCCACAGTGGGTAGTGCCCCCCTCCACAGTGGGTAGTGCCCCCCTCCACGGTGGGTAGTGCCCATCTCCACAGTGGGTAGTGCCCCCCTCCACAGTGGGTAGTGCCCCCCTCCACAGTGGGTAGTGCCCCCTTCCACAGTCGGTAGTGCCCCCCTCCACGGTGGGTAGTGCCCCCCTCCACAGTGGGTAGTGCCCCCCTCCACAGTGGGTAGTGCCCCCCTCCATGGTGGGTAGTGCCCATCTCCACAGTGGGTAGTGCCCCCCTCCACAGTGGGTAGTGCCCCCCTCCATGGTGGGTAGTGCCCATCTCCTCGGTGGTCTGCCAGTGAACTTAACTAACCTAGGCTTGAGACTCTCTGGCTGTGCTGCATGCATAATCCATCCAGGCCATTCTCCTCCTTAGGTGGGACTGTGTGTATAGTGTGTGTGTGTGTGTGTGTGTGTTTGTGTGTGTGTGTGTGTGTGTGAGAGAGAGAGAGAGAGAGAGAGAGAGAGAGAGAGAGAGAGAGAGAGAGAGAGTATGTGTGAGAGAGAGCGTCTGTTAGCGGTGTGTGCCAGTTGTATGCGTGTACTGTATTTGAATTGCGTGCAGAGTTAGTGTGTGTGGAGGGTGTGTGTGTGTGTGTGTGTGTGTGTGGAGAGTGTGTGTAAGTGTTCCCATGCTCTGCAAACCAATGAGACCCAATTCTCTAAAAAACAGCAAGAGAACTCCATGGAGAGATGAAGGAAAGGACCTTTCTCTCTCTCTCTCTCTTTCTCTCTTGCTCTCCCTCTCTCTCTCTCTCTCGCTCTCTCGCTCTCTCTCTCCCTCTTTTTCTCTCCATCTCTCTTCCCCTGTCTTTCTTTCTTTCTTTCTTTCTCTCCCTCTCTCTCTCTCTCTCTCTCTTTCTCTCTCTCTCTCTTTCATTCCCTCTCTCTCTCTCTCTTTCTCTCTCTCTCTCTCTCTCTCTCTCTCTCTCTCTCTCTCTCTCTCTCTCTCTCTCTCTTTCTCTCTCTCTCTCTCTCTCTCTCTCTGTACCTAAGCAGAATCCCCACTATTCTGACAGGCCTCCTGCCCTCCTTATAATGAACCTTTGGCTGCCGCTCCTCCTCTCCCTTAATGGTGCTAGAAATGGCCTCGGGGATGATTATTAAATATACCCAATAACATTTTTCACACATGAGCTCGGCGATAACATTTAAAGCCACACAGAGCGCCGACGGTCAACTGCAAAAAACGATATAGAAGCCCATCGTCTCCTCCTTAAAAGAAGTTCATCCAAAACTTGACAACGGAATCGTCGGATCGGGGATAGCGGAATTGTCTCCTACCCTTAAACTTCACACGGTCCACTTGACTCCTCACGAGGGGTCTTTCTGCCAGCCAAGCGGACGTTGCCAAGATGAATCTAAAAGCATTTAGACACACAAAAAGAAAAAAGGAAACGGCGCCGCGCAGGGGCATTTTTGGACGAACGGCGGCGCTCATTAAAAACGGTGCCGTGCCCCAAAGAAGCCCATCATGTCTCAGGAGCCAAGGTTTCCGCGAGAAGGAGAAGAAATAAAAGCTGGTTCCGTCTGCAGTGGCTCGGTTCTCCTGCGCTCGGCCTAATGGGATACGCAGGGCATGCTCCGTGCTCGACAGATCAGAGAGAGAGACCAGAAAGCTGCTCTCGGTGATAAAACGCCTTCTATGAGACGGATCGTATTTAGAATTGTGGTGAGGGAGGGACGGTGTGTGGGGGGGGGGGGGGGGGGGGGGGGGAGGAGGAAGGCAGGGAGGGAGGGAGAAATGGAGGGAGGGAGAGGAGGGAGGAAGGGAGGGAGGGAGGGAGAAATGGAGGGAGGGAGAGGAGGGAGGAAGGGAGGGAGATTAACAACTGGAGGATGGGAAACAATGAGCCATGAAGCACTAATAGAGAGAGAACCAGAGAAAGAATAGTAACAAGGATGGAGAGACAGACGGACAGACAGTACGACAGACAGAGAGACAGTCTAACAGAGAGGCAGTCTAGCAGAGAGACAGACAGACAGATAGTCAGACGGGGAGAGTAGACAGGCAGGCAGGTAGACAGGCAGTAGGCAGGCAGGTAGACAGGCAGTTCAACTGCCAGGCAGACGACCAGACAGAGGCATTCAAACGGAAAATGAAACAAGTGACAAAACAGAGAGAAAGAAAGAGCTAGAACAGCGCTGTCTGCTGGCCCAACCGAGGCGCACAGAGAGATGTAAAGACGGATGACAACAGGAACAGGGCGCCGTTGCTCTGCCTTAATAAGGGTTCCCCTTCCAGCCAAGGCAGCTTGTTAGCTTGTTTCCCGGCACCTGGGGAACAGTTATGCTGTAACACACGGGAGGAATTCAGGCCACCTCAGAATGAGCACACGACTGTTACAGGCTGCTGTAGAAACAGAGTAGAGTAGAAGGAACACGCAACCGCCCACCCCCTCCGTCCACACACACACACACACGCACACACACACACACATACACTGTACACTGTAAGTTCTTCAAGGTTTGTTCCGACAGCTCCGAAATAAATTCACACGGAACTGGGCAGAAACGGTGAATTTGGACAGCCGTGTCCTGTCTGCTTGTTCTATCTCTACGTCCCAAGCTGTCCGCTGGTTTGGATCGGCGCCGGCTGTCTGGTTCCGATAACGATCCGGTCATTACCAGAAGCAAAGGGGGGAAAAGGAAACAGCACCCATCATGGCCGATTCTCTGGCCACGGGTTCCTTTGTGTTCGTGTTCCATCCCGCTGAGTGACCAAAAAGCTCGACGTGTCAGCGCCGGCCGTAGCCATGGTTACGGTCCGGTCGGCGGCGTATTAAAATGTCTGGGCAGCGATGTCATGTTAATGCGTGCAAAAAAAGAGTTGAGTGTGAGTGAGTTTATTAGCGGGGTAAATACAACGTCAATCATAGTTCTATTATATTGTCCTTATGAATCTCAGCCATGCTGTTATCAATAACAGTAGGCGTGTAGTTCTTTACAGAGATCTGGAGATGTAAGGTAGAGCACCTTTACCTAATCCCACATTTTAGACGTCGTTATGACATGTTGAAAGTCATGATGTAATCTTAATACAGTTTCTGAGAGACAATGGAGGGTCTCCTCAGACCTGAGTCACTCTCAAACTGTTCAGCTCTGAGCCCTGATTTGATTTAATAAACATCATTTTCTAATTTAAGCAAAGGTTTTAATCACCCCCCCCCCCCTCAAGTCTTAGCCAGCATGCCCAAGGAACAGATATCAATACGCTGCAGATTGGTTGCCAATTATTACGATTAGCATTTTCACCGCTCGTTAAGAAGAGGTCACGGTGATATTAACATAATGATAATCCAAGCAAACCTTTTTGAGGAGGTTTTAATTCTCTGTCTCTTTGGTGCTTGTGTTCTCCACAACGCTAAAAAAAGACTGGCAGGGAGCGATATTGAGGTTACAACGTTAACGTGAAGGTGTAATTACACCCTGACTCGTTTTGGGCTTTTGGCTTCGGCCTGGGAAAAGCAGAGCGGAGAATCCCGCGGACTCCGTGTTTGACTGTATAATTTCCCTTTGATGTCGGGAACAGTGGCATAAATTGTGATTTCGCCGGGGAAGAAAGTCATTAAGAATTAGTGTGATAACGCGCAGACGTCGGATCGAGTCTCCGTAATTGTACATCAGAACACCTAGGCTCTGAATAGCGTTAGATTCGTTGCGCTCATGATCCTTTGATACATCCTGACGGGTTCGATCACAGCTGAAACAAGGGACCACCCAAGATGGTGAAGATGAAGCGCACATGCGTGCTATAGATCACACGCTCAACACACACATGCACGCACACCCACTAAACACACACGTGCACACACACGTGCACACGCGCACAACCAATATTAAACACACACACACACTTAACACACGCACACTCGCACTCACCTTCATGTCTCAAAGTATCTTCCACCTCTCCTATCTCTCTCTCTCTCTCTCTCTCTCTCTCTCTCTCTCTCTCTCTCTCTCTCTCTCTGTCTCTCTCTCTCTCTCTCTCTCTCTCTCTCTCTCTCGCTCTCTCTCTCTCTCTCTGTCTCTCTCCCGCTCTCTCTCTCTCGCTCTCTCTCTCTCTATCTATCTTACTTTTTTTCCTACTCTCTCCCACCCCCTTGACTGTCTTTCTGTCCCCCCCCCCCCCTCTAGCGATGGACATGCCTGCTGAGCTGACAGCCCTCAACATCACCCCGAAAGGAGCACTGCTGCGCTGGACCCCTCCTCTGTCCGCCGTTGACAACTACGTGCTGACCCTCACACACAACCAGCGTGAGTACCACCCCCGTCATACAAGGTCACTCAGTGTACACACCACGGGAGAGTGGGTCTGTGTGTGTGTGTGTGTGTGTGTGTGTGTGTGTGTGTGGGAATAAAGAGTATGTGTGTTGCGGTGATGAAGTTTTCGACAGTCGATATGACAAGAAGAAAAAAAGGGCCGTGTGCATCGAAAGAAATTTGACAACCATATAAAAAAAAACACATCCTGACTAATATTTTCTAGGATCTGTCACTTTCTGACGTGTCCCTCTCGAGTGCAACATCTACAGCTCGCAGCGGCGCGCGTGCTCACCGCACAGCTCACCGCACAGCTCACCCTGCCATCTGCACACTATCTTCCAGATGCAGCTGGACCTCAAACATCTCCGTATTGCACCACCAAGAGTGGCTAGCCTGTCCGCCGGCCTTGGCACCGCGCGGGCTCCTCTGCCAACGTGAGACAGAGTTGTCGGCGGCTACACGGTCGATGCTGTTGTCATCGATATCGCTACAAATTATGGCTCATCTGCAACCTCTTGTCAACGTCTTATTGACTCCTTGGTGATAATTAAGCGTGCTGCTTAATTAAGCCCCAGGCTCGATCTCTCTCTCTCTCTCTCTCTCTCTCTCTCTCTCTCTCTCTCTCTCTCTCTCTCTCTCTCTCTCTCTCTCTCACTCTCTCTCGCTCTCACTCTCTCTCTCTCTCTCTCTCTCCTTCTCTCTCTCTCTCTCGCGTACGTTGAAATCACCGCACAGGTTTTTCTGTTAGCGTCTAGTTCCTTAATGATTAGCTCTGAGATGGCTGTGTTCTGATTGTCGACCCGGGGGAAAAGAAGAACACAAACGTCGATCCATCTAGATTAGTTCCAAATAAATTGGTAGTGCTAATACATATTAGAATCCGAAATTGTCGCCTAAGTTGATTTATGAAACATGCGATTAGATATGACCCCTTGTAGGTCCTTGGGGAATGTTAATTTCCTGGAAAAGTTGGTGATGAAATTGCATGACGGGTATTGAGTTCGATCGTGCGTGACGAAACTGTTGACTGTTCAACGTTCAACGTTATTATATATTTTTTCCGTAGCCCACTTCTAGATGTAGATATTTCATCTGTTTCTTGTATTTGACTTGGGCCGTTGGCACGAGTCCACAGGTCCAAGATAATCACAGCTGTGCTGATATTCAGCATGACCACGACCTATTGCTTTTTCATAACGTTTCCACAAGCGGCAATTATTAGTCATCATAATTATGTGACAACGGAAAATGATTTGTTTGCTTATTTACGCATAATCATTTATTTGGCTTCGCCAACACAAATAGTTCCACAACTTGACTGGCACTGGACCGTTGCCAAGCAACACATAAACATTTTCCTGCTCACTAGCCTGCTACTTTGTGCAGGTCTTTACTATTAATAATCTGGATTCCACATCCTATATGCGGTATCACATGTGCTGTTCATTATATCTTATATATCGTACTATAGACACTATGTACATATTCAGATTCTTTAGTGTTATGTGTATAGACTTATAAACAGTATGTGAGTGTTATTATTATAATAACACATTATTATATACACTTCTAAGCTCAGGGCCCTCTTCTTTGTGTTTCAGTGATGGCAGACACCATCCTGGTGGATGGGGGCCAGCAGGAGAAGCAGCTGACCAAACTGACTCCCAGCACCACCTACTCCCTGGCCCTGTACGCCACCAAGGGGCCCCTGACCAGCGGCACCGTCATCGCCAACTTCCAAACGCGTACGCTGGGCTTTGTAGTTCTTTCCACGTCTGGATGGGTAGTTTGTAGTTCTTTTCACGTCTGGATGGGTAGTTTGTAGTTCTTTCCCGTCTGGATGGGTCGTTTGTAGTTCTTTCCCGTCTGGATGGGTAGTTTGTAGTTCTTTCCAGTCTGGATGGGTCGTTTGTAGTTCTTTCCCGTCTGGATGGGTAGTTTGTAGTTATTTCACGTCTGGATGGGTAGTTTGTTGTTCTTTCCCGTCTGGATGGGTAGTTTGTAGTCCTTTCTCGTCTGGATAGCTAGTTTGTAGTTCTTTCCCGTCTGGATGGGTAGTTTGTAGTTCTTTCCCTATAGTCATAGAAAAGTCTAAATATTTCGGCAAATATTACATACTCCAATGTATTTATGTAAAATGTATTCGTATTCTAAAGTGTAAGACAGGCAGACTTGTTCTAGTTTGGAGTCTAGAACTTTCCTTCCATTAGTTTCCTCTCCCTTTTAAAGTTTCTTTGAAACACAAAAAGCCCCACTGTCAGCATTGGGCATTTATATTCCGCTGGGAACAGAATGCCACAGATACCCAGGATGCACTGCAGCGGCGGTGCTGCCAAGGTCCCACTGAACTTTGTTTTCCCAAAAAAAGAGCAAGCAACATATTTATACATTTATCTATTTGTTTACAGCATGTATTTTTACTTTTCCCCTCATCCCGAACGGATTGTGCCTTTACTATATTATATTATTTATTTATAATAGTTTTTTATCAAACCTGCTGCTGATCCTGCTGTGTACTCCCCTCTTCGATACCAGAGTACGTTGCCGTGACGATTCAGCAGTTCAGATGTGTGTGTGTGTGTGTGTGTGTGTCCGTCCGTCCGTCCCCCCCCCCCCAGTTTTTGGTTTTGGCTGTCCAGTTCTCAGCCTAGTTGCTATAACAAAGTGATTTAAATGAAGCCTGTCTAAGTTATACTTGATTTAACTAAGGACTTTACAATGTATGGCAGGCAGCAACCTTAATCCCCAAGCCTAATCAGCCAGTGCCCTTTTAGCCAACTTTAATTCATAGACGCTGTTTTGAGCTAAATTAATTTGTGAAAAAAGGTCGCGGGCGATTGGGTTTTGCTAGTCGAATGCCAACCTTTGCTGTCAGGTTTTGGTGTGCAACCGCCGCACAGGATCAGTGGAGTGCACTCTGAATTAAGAGGTGCCTTTTATTTTCCCTTTCTTCCTATTTCAGTCTCTTAATTAGATTTATGGTCACGGCCTTAAGCCTCTGGATCGCTGTGTAGCCGTGTCCTGACTAAAGGTTGGCCTCGTCGACGCCGACGGAAAGGGCCGACTGGGACCTCAGAGAGGACGCACTCCCCTCGACCCCTCACTGAGCTAGACCATCACCAAGGTCAAGGGGCACGGGGACACCCCGTGGCACCCCCTCCGTCTCCACGACAACACTTCCTGTGAGCCAGTGGGCTGGGTAGAGTCACCGGGAGACCAGCGCGAACGTTTTAGGGCATGAGGTTTGAATTGAAGAGCGCCTCAGATGGATGATGCTGTGTCATCATCATAAGGTTATTCATTTCTTTCTTTCTTTCTTTCTTTTTCTTCCCGTCTGTGTTTTTTAGAAACGTCAGTTAGCCGGTCGTCCATCCTGCCCCTTTGTTCTCCTCCTCTCCTCAGCTGTCAGTCTTTCCCCTGCGTGCGTTCCTCCGATCCTCTGCTCTCTCAGAACGTATGCCGTGGCTGTCGCCGGGTGAGGCCAGCGCCAGGCCACGCCCTGGAGCCTCTGTGTCTCAGAGTAGCAGAGCAGAACCCGCGAGGTTCTGGAAAGATCACGCGCTTATTAATACGCACGTTGTCCTCCTCCTCGGCACTAATCACCATGCCAACGAAGTTAAGACAGCATGCAGGTGTCGCTCTCCTCTCCTCTCCTCTCTTCTCCTCTCCTCTCCTCTCCTCTCCTCTCCTCTCCTCTCCTCTCCTCTCCTCTCCTCTCCTCCGCTCCCCTCTCCTCTCCTCTCCTCTCCTCTCTCTCTCTCTCTCTCTCTTTCTCTCTCTCTCTCTCTCTCTCAGTCGTATGTGAGGAGTGCACGGCGTGTATTGAGACGGGCACAGATACACTTTAGCCGGGATGCAAATGTTGACTGAGTGTCCGTCCTGATAAAGGGCTGAGGAGGAGAGAGGGAGTCCCAGAGCGAGCCCTCAGGTGTCGCGTGTTCAGCGGAATGGCGCTCTGTCAGATAAGGAGACGATGCAGGCACAGAGGGACTGTGTGTGTGTGTGTGTGTGTGTGTGTGTGTGTGTGTGTGTGTGTGTGTGTGTGTGCGTGTGTGTGTGTGTGTGGTTTCAAGTCCCTCCTGCGTCGCTCCAATCTACACTAGGGGCATGCTGTCCCTGGCTCATGCAGCCCAGTGATGGCCGGGTAGGCCCACGGCGCATCATGACCCCTGACACGCCTACAGCCGGCACACGCTGCCGTCACATGCATGCACATGCATCCACATGCATGCACAGTCACAGGCACGTAGAGGCCTGGACTGGGATACAGCCAAGCACTGGTCAGCACGGTACTTTCACGTCGAATAAACTAACGAGAAAGGCAGAGACTGTGATAACTCTTGCATGCCATAACATTACGGTCTCATGTTTTTTGTTTACGACTTGCCATGTGGGTAGCAGGTACATATTCTCCATGCGTTCCCACCCGGTCTTATCGACGGTTACATCAGTTTAGGGACTCGGTGATAGCATCATGTCCCTGTAGACATGATGTAACCCGGTGCAACCGCCTTGACAACGGCGAGTCATCCATTTTGACCTTCTGCAGGGCCCCGCCCTCTGGTCTGATGTAAGGAGGGGAAACTGGGAGCCCAACGGGAATTGACTTCTTTTTCCTTTTGGTTGGAAGTGTATTCGAAAAAGATGAGTTTGATTCGCCACGGAGCAATCGCACGGAACAAGATGATGTTTACTGACTAACCACAACGTTTATGTGGCTGGCTTCAGCTCACTGTCTGGCTTATACACATAATTGTGTGTAATATTGCTGCCGTGTGGTATTTGAATGGAAACAAATATGATGAATATGATGCATCCACCAGTCTCGGTGTATAAATGTCAATGAATGAATGCCGATGTTTCCGTGGAGCCATTTTTAGGTTCTCAAAACATGGCCCGGAAAGTGGACTGCGTGAGTTACAGAGCTTCCACTGAATGGAACGAACTGAACCGTTCAAGAGACGGATCTTGGTTGTTGTTTAATGTTTCCTTTGTGGCGGTGTTTTGCCTCCGGTAGCCATGGACGCGCCCCAGAACCTGACGGCCAGCGAGGTCAACCACCGCAGCGCCCTCATCGCCTGGCAACCGCCCATCGCCGAGATCGACAACTACATGCTCACCTACAAGTCAGCGGACGGAAGCAGGAAGGTAGGTTCACGTTAACGCCATCATCTCAAAATGTCTCCTGGTCATTTAGCAAGCTAACGTTTTTATTAGAAGGGTCCAAACGATGTTATAATAACTCGACAGAATGTTGAATGTTTTAGGAAATGGCTTAGGGTAATAACGCTTATATCATATAAAAAATTCACTAGCTTACAGTTGTAAGCGGTTTCCTGCAAGACCTGTAAGTGAGATAACAGTAATCAGTTTATGGATGGAAATAAACTCCCCTCCAGAGCTCCTGGGGCCCCCAGAGACAGCTTATCAACTAGGGGCCATTTCTAATCTGACCGTTCTCCAAAACATGAACAGCGAGAATTGGGGGAATCGGGGTGAGATGAAAATTGAATCCTATGCATGTGGAAATCAGCAAATAGAATGATAACTGTGTTGATAAGAAAACCACCTCAGCTGCTCTACCCGACAACAGTGTGTGTGTGTGTGTGTGTGTGTGTGTGTGTGTGTGTGTGTGTGTGTGTGTGAGAGAGAGAGTGTGTGTGTGTGTGTGTGTGTGTATGTGTGGGAGGGTGTTTTTGTATGTCAAGCGTAACTGAAAATATTTATTTCAGTGAATTTCCTTGATATAACGGTAGATGATAGACAGCCACGTTTTACCAAGGGCTCTACTGGACGCTGCAGTGAGGCAGTGTTGAAACCCAATCAACAAGCAGGCGCGAAAGGTGGTACAGAGGATAAAGAGGTCAATTGCTTTGGACATTATTTTTACACTCGCTGTCCAACTGAGATATCTCGCATTTGCATTATGACACAGTCACCGACTATAGACCCACACAAGTTCACATATGCGCGCGCTCACACACACACACACACACATGCGCACACACATATTGAATCGAAAGTGCGTCAGCGAAAATCGTTTTTCCCTCTACTGTGCCTCATGGAACATGTATCATTTTAATGAAATCCTTTGATGTAGCCGTAGTAATATTAATTAAGCCGATTATGAAGGCCTATTCAGTTGCAATGCGCTTATTAATGACTCGCTGGAATCAATTTCCCCGGATGTTTCTTGGTGGATGTCTCTCTTAACCAATTACAGTGCATCCCTGCTCTCACACACACACACACACACACACACACACACACACACACACACACACACACACACACACAGATTGTACTTGTTTCTGTGTCCTTAGTTCAGAGTACAGAGTCTATCTGTATGAAAAACCAATTTGAGTTAATGCATATTGCATTTTATCTCATGCAGAAGATGAAAAATGAGGGCGCACTCAGAAACCCAGGGGATCGGAACGCGAGAGCTGGATGCAGAAATGGAGGGTTGTGACCGTAGAAATAGAACCCCATAGAGAGCTGTTCCCTCCCACGATGTCCTCTCTGGTGCTCTAGCTCTATGCTTGTGGCCTTGTCTTTTTGGTGCTCGCGTTTCTCCAGTGGGTGTCACCCACACACAGACGGAGGGGTTGGGGTCGGAGCGGGCCCAGACTAGCCTGGGCTCAGTGTGTGTGGGTCCACTGAACCGTCTACCTGATACCACCTGCCCGGGGAACCAGCGTGAGCCCGCCCAGCTCCTTGTGTTTGAAAGGGAAACCATTACAGTGAGTCTCCTAATAATAATAATAATAATAATAATTCATTGAATTTATATCGCGCTTTTCAGACACCCAAAGCTCTTAATAGACCTTCATCATTTAAGCTTTCGTTTTACGACCCCCCCCCTCCCCCAAAACATATCCCCAATCTTGTTCCGTGCCACACTTTACTCTCTCCCCGATTGTCCTATTATCTGTGTTCAGCCAAAACACAACGTCTGGAGTGCATTAACACCCTTTCACACTTACACACATCAGCGTTCCCTTTAATTAGACGCCCATTAGTGGTCAAGGGTGTAATCACTTCTCCGTTTTGATAATAAAATATTGTGCAGCCGGCAGCCTCGCGCCAGTCGGAGATAATGAGTTGGTTTAAGTGCTGTAATCCAAGAGGCAGATCTGTCATCTACTAACCGGTGTCTCCCACGTCAACCAACATGCACCGCACAGTGGAGGCCCGCGGATTAGTGATGGAAAGACAACTCAGGGATGAGGAAAGATCAAGAGAGAGAGAGAGAGAGAGAGAGATGAAGAGAAAGATGGAGGGAGAAATACAGTGTAGAGATATGAGAGAGAGAGAGAGAGAGAGAGAGAGAGAGAGGGAGGGAAAGAGAGAGAGAGAGAGAGAGAGAGAGGGAGAGAAAGATGGAGGGAGAAATACAGTGTAGAGATATGAGAGAGAGAGAGAGAGAGAGAGAGAGAGAGAGGATCGTTATGGAGCATGCACAGGAAATAGAGAGAGAAACGGACACAGTTACAAGACTGCTTTGTTGCATAATTCATACATAACATATTGCATCAAATGTGACGTTTTTTTTTCTGAAACGGCTGAATATTTAATCCGCCTGGTTCATATTTCATGTTTTTCCCTGAGCTCTCCCTCCACCCTCTTCAAGGATTCGCAGCCAGGCTGGTGTCAGATGGAGACTGGTTAAGGGCTCGTCACTGAAATCTTTCTCCATTTCATCTGCCAGCGAGACAGACAGCGAAGAGACCGCAAATACACACACAGGCACACGCGCGTACACACACACACACACACACACAAACAGCAGTGTCTATCTGTGTCCACACACACACAAACACTCTCACACCTACAAACTGGATTTCTGAGCCAAAGATCTGCCCGACAAAAATGGATTTGTCAGGAAACAAAAGAGGAGGCAGGGAATTGAGCCGTCAGGAGTTTTCAACCGAAATAGAAACTTTGAAGTCTTTGGGGTTTGTCAGCTCGTTTGACTGATAGAGTCCTTTTTTTCTGTCTCTCTCCTTTTTTTTCATTGTGAGGTTTTCAGCTCTTATCACAAAGAGCAACACCCGGGGTTGGCTTGTCCCTGGTCCAGCCCTGCATAACCGATCCAGCATTCAAAATGGCACCGACTGCCATCCGCCCTTCCTTTCATTTCCAGCGATGCCAGTAGGATTGGCTGTGCTGCCTGATTATATCAATGTTATGAGCTACAGCGGCACACCACAGTTAGGTTCATTTTAGAGGGGGAAAAATACAACAGCATTGATAAGTAAGACAACGTCAAACCCTGCCCGAGATAATATTCTGCAAGTCAGATTCATATATAACGAGGGTTTTTGCAACTTGCAGAGAATGCATCAAGCATTTGTAGTTGCACAAACATGCATCCATACAGTACATATGGACAATCATACATATTTCATGCAATCAATGTATGCATGCACTAACTCTTTTTATTCTTTTGTGTGTGTGTGTGTGTGTGTGTGTGTGTGTGTGTGTGTGTCCGTATCAGGAGCTGATCCTGGATGCCGAGGACACCTGGATCCGTCTGGAAGGTCTAGGGGAGACCACAGAATACACAGTGAGACTACAGGCGGCCCGGGGGCTGGACACCAGCACCATCGTATCCACTGTCTTTACCACAGGTACACACACACACACACACACACACATACACACCCATATACAAGTACACACACACATACAACTAGACACATATGTACAGGTACACACACATACAGATACACACACATGTACAGGTACACACAGCCATAAACAGGTCCGCATACACATACAGGTACACACACACGCATAAAAAGGTACACACACACCCATATACAGGTACTCACACACATACAAGTAGACTCACACGTACAGATACACACACACATACAGGTACACACCCACACACGTACAGGTACACACATACATGTATAGGCACACACACGTACAGGTACACCTGTACATCCAGGTAGACACACACCGTTCTCCCAGACAGGGGTCTGCCTCCGGTCTGCCCCCCCCCCCCCCCCAACTAGAAAAGCTCACCACCTCTCTCTCTGTTTCCCTGCAGGGAACCGTCTTTTCGCCATGCCCCAGAACTGTGCCCAGCACCTGCTGAACGGAGAGACACTGAGCGGGGTCTACACCATCTACATCAACCGGGACCCCAGCCTGGGCGTGCAGGTCTACTGCGACATGGCCACAGACGAGGGGGGCTGGATCGTACGTTTTACCCGGGAGGGTTAGGGACACGTGGAAGATGAAAGAGAGGAAAAGGGAGGGTTGGGAGGAGGGGGTGTTAAGTTTATCTCAGACATGAACCTGAAGGGGAAGGCAAAGGAGATAGAGAGGAATGATGGAGAGGAAGAGGTGCAGGAGGACAGAAAGGTGGAAGAGGAAGATTGATGATAGAGCGAGGGGTGAGAGAGAGAGAGTGAGAGAGAGTGAGAGACAGACAGAGAGAGAGGGGGCAAGAGAGAGCGATGGAAAGAGAGAAAGAGACAGAGAGAGCGAGAGAGAGAGAGGGCAAGAGAGAGTGAGAGAGAAAGAGCTTTTGAGAAAAGAGAAAAGAAAGAAAAATGTGCGGCGAGGGAAGATAAGACTTAGGGAAGGAGTAATGAGGGGGAGAGAGAGAAGAAGTTGAATAAGCCAGTGACTGATAAAAAGAGAATAATTTAAAGAGGATATCGAGAAGGGTCGGCAAAGAGAGAGAGAGAGGAGAGGAGAGATCCTAAGTGTTCTGTAGTTCATTTGATTTAGATTTGTAGTTCATTTGATTTTGATTTGTAGTTCATTTGATTTAGATTTGTAGTTCATTTGATTTTGAATTGTAGTTCATTTGATTTAGATTTGTAGTTCATTTGATTTTGATTTGTAGTTCATTTGATTTAGATTTGTAGTTCATTTGATTTAGATTTGGAGTTCATTTAAAAAGCGACGTACGGTCCCTTTAAAGGCTGGTCTTTCGATCTTCATATTCCAGGTGTTCCAGCGTCGTCAGAACGGCCTGACGGACTTCTCCAGGAAGTGGAGTGACTACAGAGTCGGGTTCGGGAACCTGGAGGATGAATTCTGGCTCGGTACGACCTGTTGTTTATCATTCCCGTTCTTAAGACCATTGTAAACATCCCCGCTGTTTTCTTTCCACAAGTGTCCCACAAATACTTTAAGGCGACTGCTCTCTGACACGTAAGAAATCAGATGTGCTAAACATTAGGTTACCTGTGGCCCTGTTACTTCCTGACTTCCTGTGTGTCACGTGACCTGTCTCTTCCTCTCTCATTGGCAGCCATCACAAAGCTCCTTGGTTGGTTACTCAATCACACAAAGCTCATTTCGCCCCCGAAATTACTTTGTAATTGTTTTCGGCAGCTTTTTGGTTTTTGATGCAAAACAATAGACGTTTTTTTATCCCGTTATTTTACGCACTGTGGGTCTATTCAGAAAATCTCATTATACAAAGAGGGAAAAAAACGGATAATTATATTCATTACAGAATTTGGGTCTGAGCAATGTTTCATCATGAAAAAACCTTTTCACGACATTGTTTTGAAATTGATGATAAAGGGTACAAAAAATGTATTTATATATAAATGAATATTTCATTGCACAAATTATTTATCTTGAGACCACAATTGGTGACTTTGTTATTATAAAGATGGAATGGTGTTGGCTGGTATGTATGGCAGTGCGTGTTTTGAACCAATGACACGTCACAGCCTGACACTGTGCCATGTTTATCCAAGGTTAAATTAGGACGTTTCCCTCGTAGAGAATGTTCAGAAACAGTTTGGAGATAAGCCAGAGAGGCCGTTCTCCACTGTGAGCTACCGCAGGAGAACCTTATCTTGTTCTGCATCTATTGTACACAGAATATCTCTAACTTGGGGGCAGTGGAATTTAATGGCAGGCAAATAGCACAATGGATCTGCCGTGATGAATGGCCGCGGCATGGTGAAGAGCGCAGCGGAGGTGGGTGAAATAAAAAAAGCACTTCCCTCCCAGCCAGCCAGCGGACTTCCATCTGACCTGTTTCCATAGCCGCTGACTCAGCAATAATCCGCCTCCACTCCCGGAGAGTGGCTCCCACCTATGACCCCCGGCGGTCCCAGCCTGCGCGACAGCCAGATGCTCTCCATCGTAGAAATGGTAGGACTAGACGAGACACGTCTAGGAAAGGACGTACGGCGTTGCCAGTTACAGTTCTGAGACCTTTGTCCCAGCAGGTTCCAGTGGGGGGTGGGGGGTGGGGGGGGGGCACACAACAGCCAGATGCTTCCCAGCGTAGAAATAGTAGATATAGACGAGACACGTCTGATGCGGACTGTTTTAAGACAGAGAAAGGAGGTGTGCTATTGTCTCTTCAGTCTCACCTCACGGCCCGATATCTCTGTCCACCCTCTCCTCTCAACCCTTACCGTAACCCTCTCCTCTCAGCCCTTACCGTTAACCCTTACTGTCCACCCTCTCCTCTCCGCTCATCCCCAACCTCTGACCTCTGACCTCTGACCTAACGGCTCTCGCCCGACTACGTGACGGGATACGTCAGACCACAGCGGGGGGTCGTCACGGTGACGGTGAGCGACGCTAATTAAAGCCGTGACATTTCGGACACGGACGGTACCGCTCCCTTTATCGCCGTGGCGACTCCCAGAGAAGCCCACAGACAGGCGTTAAGGACATGGCGTTAACCCTTTGAAGAAGGGCCAGGGCTCGTAGTCTGAGAAGATATTATTTCAAAAGGACTACTCCTTGAAAGCTGTTTTTTTATGGTTATAAATAATGATAGCTGTCTGTGCTTGAAAGGAAATTGTAAAGTGTGCACTTGATACAGGGCTCCAGACTAACATTTAACACTGGTGGCAGTGCTCCCATTAAGTTTTTCAGTTAGGGGCAGTAGCACAAAAACTGGTGGTGGGGTATTTTATTTAATTCAAAAAGTGTTGATACACTTTATTATTTTTCATGTTTTGTGACCCGCTCTAGGTTGCTACTTTGTGCGGTAGAAGGCCGTCATAGTATGCAATACCGCACAAGAGAAAGAGAAAGAGATGCCACCAGTCGTTCAATGGAGGAATAAAAAAAGAACAAATAATCAAACAAAACCAACTGTTTGACCAAAATATTACTTTCAGATTGAAATAAGAATAATGTGAAATACAATAAAATAAAAATAAACACCAACGAAAGTTGAGTGGCACCAATTATTTTTTTAGAACAGATTTACGGTGACAAATGCCAGGCTGTCTGGAGCCCGCTGATGGAATAGCTCAGACTGTGTGTACATGACTGACGTGATGACTGAGTGGGTGACAAGAACCATGGCTCATTAGATTCCACTGCAAATTTGTATTCTTATTTTATTGATTTATACAGGGGAAAAATTGTTGTATTATTTTATTGATTTACACAGGGATAAATTCCTTTTATTATTTTACTGAATCATACAGGGGAAAATTGTCACTCCATTATTTGAGCGGTGGTCCTTACAATCACAGTGTCCAGAGGATTAATTACGTTTCCTCTTTTAATTCGGTTGTCTCCCCTCATCCTCCCCCTCAGTCGACCATTAGACAGCTGCTATTGTCATAAATACACTTCCATTTTGATTTAACAGCGTCACTGTGGACGTCTAAGCTATTAACAGAGACATTAGGCCCCGCTGTGCCGAATATTCTTAAATCGATGATGCCGTTTGAAAATGAACTGGCCTTTTTTATCGCTGTCATGGAGGATAATTCGTTCCTCCTGACTCAGCGACCTGACCGCCCGTCAAAACACAATGTCGCCGTGACGATGTAATTTAAAGAAATTGATATGGCTCTGACGTACGTGAACATCGTATGTCTCCCCCCTCTTTAGAATTTTTTTTTTCCTTTCTCTGCTTCTCTTTTAATTTCCTTGTCTGTTTCTGCTGGAGAAAGACAAGCAATAAAAGAGCAGACAATTATGGCTATAATACAATAAAAAATAAGCTTTACTGTCTTCAAAAGCATTTTTTTTTTCACTTCCCGCTGCAGGTTCTAATTATGAAAATGAGAGAGAGGAAGAGCGTAAGAAACAGAGAGAGAGAAAGAGTGAAAATGATAGCGGGATCAGCTATAACTATCAGATTAACGGCCGATGATACGACATAATGCACGGCAAATTGGAGTTCACTCAATGTTTAACAGAATCTTATTACAGCAATTGCTTCTCCCTTGTCACCCGCGGGGCCTTGGCTTTCGTGAAACCGATTGCATCTCGTCGATCCTCCTCACACACGCTGCAGTCTGCCGTTTCTCTGGGGTTCAGCCCTGGCCTCCATGTTTCACTTTTTGGAAAAGAGCCTTCCCTTATCTGCTTTCCTGATTAATCTCCAACACGACACAGGATTTCTTCTTCATCGTCATCTTCTTCTTCTTTTTGCCTGGGGGTTGAACAGGAAGGAAGCACTTTTTCTTGGCAAAGCGGCGTGCGGCTGCGTCTGCTGTTATCTTTTCGGGGGCACATAGCTAGTTGTAATCTCCCTCGTCTGTATTCCCTTATCATCCCGCGGCCTCTTGCTGGGCTTAAACGGGCTAAACGCACCTTAAATCTGTAGCCAGGGAGATATGGGCACCTCAGATACGGGGCCGCTGTTATTGTCATGGTAACGTGTCATTTAATGTGTTTTGCAAAAAACGATGCTACCAGACTGGCCAGTTTGTGTCAATCAAATCCGAACAATTTGTTCTATGTTGTCCTTGTTTATATAATGTTCCGTACTTATGATAGGGACATGTATTTGAGAAGATCTCGTTAAGATCAACCTTGCATTAGACTCCAGTGTGCTTTTCATGTCTCTTCAGAATGGACCTGCACGTTCTTCCATCGCCATAGTAACGCGTTGTTACATGAGTTCTCTGTCATTTTCATTCATTACACTGGTAATCCAGTTAAATACAACATTTTCCTTTTTTCCTCGATTCGGTTAATGGAACACACTGTGTCCAAGTATACAAGTTTGCAGAATGATCCTAGGTGGGTTGTTAAGGTAACAAACAGGCAGCCATACATTTTGTGCAAGAAGTGTATTATTATTTTGGCCAGAGTAAATCAAGGACTAAGGCTGCTAGTGCATATATGTTTTTGTTTGTGGTGTGTTTGTCTATGTGTGAGCGCACGTGCACACGTTTGGACTAATATAATACTAATAAACCTTGTGTGCTGACCTGTATTTATTCAGGCCTGGACAACATTCAGAAGATATCGGCCCAGGGTCGCTATGAGTTACGGATCGACCTGAAGGATGGCCAGGAGTCTGTGTTCGCCAACTACGACAAGTTTTCCCTCGGTGATGCCAGAAACCTCTACAAACTACGGATTGGAGAGTACAACGGCACAGCCGGTGAGTCCCAAGTACAATCTGGGAGATTTCATCTAGCGGGGGAAAAGGTATAATATATACAGAATGCAAATGCACTGCGTGTCTTGGCATTGCTGAGTACCTGGAGAGTGTAATGGAAAAACCAACACAATGGCATGGCTGTGAGTGGACGTGCCTCCTGGGTTGATGTGTATTCTAGTCTTTTGAGTGTGACATCCCGTATGGAAAGGCCCTTTCAATGATCGAGTTCATAATTGAATAGATCAACGTTAAGATAAACTATTCATAATAGGAGTTAAGATTTTGAATATTTTCAAATGCTTCCTGAGAGAATTTTCCCTTTCATGTCACCCACTATCTTCTTACAGTCAGTAGGCACCGCATTTCAAAATGGTGGGCATCCGACTCCTGCTGGAATATACACTTTATGTTGGACTTTATTGCATTGTTAATGCTCACAACCAGCCATTCAGCCAATCTACTGTATTGGAGCAAAAATGCCCTTCAAACGTGATGATTTTCATACATCATCATAAGTATTTCACAAAATCCCACAGGACCAACGTCAAGCTATACCGACTGTCGACTTTTGATGTACCGAGTGTAGATTTGTAATTCTCTCCCACCTCCATTATGTCATGTGCATGGTGACATCCTCCTGTCCATAATTTATGTACATCATATTTGGTATTCTCTCCCACCTCCATTATGTCATGTGCATGGTGACATCCTCCTGTCCATAATTTATGTACATCATATTTGGTATTCTCTCCCACCTCCATTATGTCATGTGCATGGTGACATCCTCCTGTTCATATTTGGTATTCTCTCCCACCTCCATTATGTCATGTGCATGGTGACATCCTCCTGTCCATATTTGGTATTCTCTCCCACCTCCATTATGTCATGTGCATGGTGACATCCTCCTGTCCATATTTGGTATTCTCTCCCACCTCCATTATGTCATGTGCATGGTGACATCCTCCTGTCCATATTTGGTATTCTCTCCCACCTCCATTATGTCATGTGCATGGTGACATCCTCCTGTCCATATTTGGTATTCTCTCCCTGATCCGTTGTTGCAGGCGACTCTCTGAGCTATCACCAAGGGCGACCCTTCTCCACCAAAGACAGAGACAACGACATCGCCGTGACGAACTGTGCGCTGTCCTACAAAGGGGCCTGGTGGTACAAGAACTGTCACCGTGCCAACCTCAACGGCAAGTATGGGGAGTCACGACACAGCCAGGTGAGGAGAACAAAGAGCCGTTTTTTTTAAAAGGAGGGGAAAAGTTCATGGATCGGCCAGCACTGTGTTTGGTGGTTAACCTGTTTGTTCGCGTGCAGTTTCTCTGTCAATTGAGAATAAAGAAATGAAGTAAAGTAGTAAAAGTGACGTGTTCTAACATCGCTGTTAAACAAGTCCATGTCCAAACCAGCACAGGTCAACACACCACAGCCGGTGGTCTGTGCTCATGGGGGCTTTTTGATTCCGTTGATTCCTTTCAGAATACTCCTAGCCAGTGTTTCAGTTGGTCAGGCCTCACTACGTTGGCTGGAACTATAGATATATATTTTTTAGCTCCAGTCAGGCAGAGTTAGCTGGATATTCTTTCAGAATACTCCTAGCCAGTGTTTCAGTTGGTCAGGCCTCACTACGTGTGCTAGAATTATCGATATATATTTTTTACCTCCAGTCAGGCAGAGTTAGCTGGATATCCTTTCCATATCTACTCCATTAATCCTCTGTCAAATTTCAGCTGTTGTAGACAAATCTCACAGGTCAGCAGGATAGTTAAATATCCACCCCTCCAAACTAACCTTTTATTATGGGACAATTGAGGCTGGCGATCAAAACAGAACAGAAAGCAGAGATCCAGCCACATTCGGAAAGAGGTGTATTTGACTGATGCTTTTTCATGAGTCAGTAACCCTATGTTGCCGGTCAAAGTCAGAATTGAATAGAAAACCACATCCAGCTGTTTTATTTCACAAAAACAAAAAAAGCAGCGGAACATTAATTCATTAGGTAAAAGTGAGAGGCTGTTTTGTTGATAAAATTTCTGTTTATTTGGGTAAAATTTCGCCTTACTGAATGCTAAGGCAATCGATAGGTTCTGTAATTGCAGTTAGTTTTGTGATTACAGGGAAGTAGTGCATGATGGAATTTTTTTTTTAAACGTAGTCAAAATCTTGCAAACATTACATAAAGAGCAGCTGTAGCTCTTTATTTTTGTATTATTTAATTTTTTTCAAAGAAAATAATTAGTGAACAGTGTCTGCTTCTTTCTTTCATGGGCAGGCACTTAACCGGAGTCCTTTGTGAGGGGGCTAAAGCAGCAAAAAATAACAACCAAAAGCCTTCAAAATCCCCAACTGTCATTTTGTGTTGTCCTTTTCCCGCCTTTCGGGTTTGGTTGCCCTTAGCAACAGGCTAATTAAGACTGGGCGAGGCACCTTGCGGACCCTATGTCACCAAACATGGCTTCTGTCTATTCATCCTCTTCTGATTCCATGTAGAATCCGCTTCCTGCTCCTTAATTTGGAGACTCTGAGGTGAGAGGTATGAAGGAGTGTTGCCGTGGGGCCCGCTCAAACCTCTGTTGCTCCGTAAAAGAACTTGAAATAACGGGAGGGCCAATCTTTGATGTTCCATGTAAGAAGGTTCAAGACAGAGGCCAATGTGTGGAGCGTTGATTAGCTTCCACTACAAAGGCACAACATCACTCACATACATGCATGCTTCCTTTCCTGCATCTCCTGCCTTTTGATGGCATGAAACAAAAACTAGACACACAGACAGACACACAGACAGACAGTCAGTTACACAGACAGACACAGACAGACAGACAGACAGACAGACAGACAGACAGACAGACAGACAGACAGACAGACAGACAGACAGACAGACAGACAGACAGACAGACAGACAGACAGATAGACACAGACAGACAGACAGACAGACACACAAGAAAAAGGTACATGAAGTGAAAGAGAGATGAAACGTTTTTGTTTTTTTATTGAATTGCCCTCTCAGAATACTGAAGGGAAAAGGCTGTGTTGCTGAGGCCTTCTACCAAGACATGAAGTTACCATAACATATTGCTTTTTAAAAAGACTAATTCGCTATTTACACATAGGGAAATGTTTTTAAATGACCTAAAAAACATAAATATTTCATCGACATTTGGAATAATTCAGAATTTGTACGAGAACATTCCCCAGTCATAGATCCGGTAGCAACTTCCCAGAGAGATGTGGTGAAAAAAACATGCATTACATTTCAAAGCAATCGATCATAAAAACAAACACATTTATTCCCCCTTCTCTCTCTCTCTCTCTCTCTCTCTCTCTCTCTCTCTCTCTCTCTCTCTCTCTCTCTCTCTCTCTCTCTCTCTCTCTCTCTCTCTTTTCCTCTTTCTCATGTAAGGGCATCAACTGGTACCACTGGAAAGGCCATGAGTTCTCCATTCCCTTTGTGGAGATGAAGATCAGGCCGTTCAACTATCGCAACATCAGCGGGAAGAGAAGGAGGTCCGTCCCTGCGTAGAAAATGGCCGTCTCCCTGCCCACTCAGAACCAAAGTTAGGAGAGAGTTTGGACAATATAACCATTTTCAACCCCACACAGCAGTGGTTGGTTTTCTGCAGCTATAGCTAGAGTTGCTAATATTTAAGAACAGGCTTTAGATCAAATTTGGAGGGCTGCATCAACAGTGAACTACTCTTCTGTAGTATTGACATTCAATAGTTTTTTGAAACTTACTAAACAAAATGGCTGAATACGCTCTCAAAATGGCGTTCATAGTTTTTACTTGACCAAACTCTCTCTATCGATGGCTCTGCACCTCCCATCCAGCTTTTGCTGTTACTGCTGTATTTCTGATAAGTAAAGCAACTTTCTGTAATGTATTAAATAATTTGAATGACAATGGTTCTGTTTGCTGTAAAATATAAAAGAAAAGGCAAACTTGGGGTCTTTATCGGTACGCCATTTGTCTTGTACTGGGATTAGAAGTAATGTGCTCAAGGTAACCTTCACAGAGATGACGTGAGAGCTAGCATTATTTTCCCCACAGCAAATGATTATCGATTTTACAAAAATTATATATGCCCTGAAATATTTACTGTAAGATATCTCTATTTTTCTAACTAATATTGTGACAAAAAAAAATTCAGCTTTTTCATAACATAATTTGACTCATTAAAAGCGGTGTTAGGTTAACAAAAATTCATGAGTTCATTTTCAAATTCCAGATTCACAACTTTTTTTGTTGTTTACATTCATACATTTGTAATTGCAAACAAAACACCAGCAGAGTGCAGTGATTTCAATTAGAATTATTATTATTATTATTATTATTATATATAATTACTCGTTTCTATATTCTTTTTGAATGTAAAGACAACATCTGAGGTGAAAAAGGCATGAACATTAAGAATCATGAATGGTGAACTATAGCATTTAGATTGTCTTTAATGTGAAGTCGCTCCTGATAAAGTTGCAACACTGAGGAAGTATTTGCACGAAGTCAAAGCATAATATAGCCATTGTTGTTCAATATTCATTTCCTGATCTTCTTGTAGACTATAATTTAAAACATATTGGTCCATAGTACCCTTCAATATTTTTTGTCAATATTATTTTTCAGTTGGTTGATTAAAAAACACCACTAAATGTTTAATATAATTATAAAATAGGTATTCTCATTAGAATTGTTTTTGTTTCGTTTTTTTGTTACTTGCAGAAATGGTGTCATTACTCTACACATTAAGGCAAAGATTTACATAGAAAACATTGTCTAAGTTTCTAAATCTTTGATGCTTGATATGCTTTCTGTGAAGGTGGCCATTCATAGACCAAAAATTCAAGTAAATTCATTCAAGTAAAAAAAAAAAAACAGTCGATCTTACAAAATCCTTCCAATGAACCTATTGCAAATGTCGGATGATGACACCATATCCTTGCAAGTAACATTTGGCCTGGTGTAGTTATTGATATTCAACAAGTAATTGTTTGTATCCAATTAACTCACATAGATTTTGATTGATATTGTGGTTGGAAATCAACAAGCAGGCTTGTATCATTATAACTGATGTTTTTCTCTCTATGTTCCACTGTCCTTTAGAACTGAAAACAATGGTGATTGTCCCTCCTTTAGATTAATACTAAAAATACAAATATATATATATATATAAATAACAAGGAATACCTTTTTATTAGTTACCCTTTTAGATGCAAACTAAAATGCAAGAACTCTGGAGCAATACATTAACCCTTTGTTCTAACCTTTAAAAGGGGCATACCTAATGCATGCTAACGTACCTTCTAATCAATGCTATCATGTTAAATCGCATGAGAAGTATATTTTCTCTCGTGTTACTCCATAGACCTGGGTTCAATCAAATTAAATGGTGGCCCTTCAAGGGTGTGTTCACTTCAAACCTGGCTGTGTGCCCTTAAGAGAGGGAAAGGCTTTCTGATTAAACATAAAAATAGTGCACCATATATTCAAGAGTTCAAAATACCATCTCATTGACATGTTTTTTGGTCCAGGTCTGCCTCTTTCTTCCTCTGAACTCTACATGTCAAAGTGACTGTTTCAGAGCCGCTAATGCAACCTCTCCCATCGCCACATTGTGTTTGTTACTAGTCTATTGTGTGTATACTCATTTGATTATCCAGAGAAACTTGGATTCGGTGCATTTTGTGTGACATAAGTGGGATAGCCAAGCTGTGCGGGTTAGGGAACTGAATGATTGGACTCTGCCGGACTGTGTACTGTGCCGGACTGTGTACTGTGCCGGACTGTGTACTGTGCCGGACTGTCTACTGTGCCGGACTGTGTACTGTGCCGGACTGTGTACTGTGCCGGACTGTGTACTGTGCCGGACTGTCTACTGTGCCGGACTGTGTACTGTGCCGGACTGTGTACTGTGCCGGACTGTGTACTGTGTTGGACTGTCTACTGTGCCGGACTGTGTACTGTGCCGGACATGGCGTTTGGCCAACCAAGATTAGAACCCTTCTACTGACTCACGTAGGGCAGCACTGCGTCTACACTTAGCGTTGTTATTTCTTGTTTGTTTCAATCAATTGAATTAATTTTTATGTTAATTATGTGGAGTGAATAGTTTTGAATACCACATTTGGAGATCTAGACTGAACAAAATACCCAATCAGTCACTCATATGCCTTTCCCGTTAAAGATCTGCAAAGAAACGTACATTCCCTAAGTCAACTAATACATTATATATGTGTTTCACCCTGTGTATATTTCAGTAAGGTTTTGAGATCACCTTATTATAGGGCATTGCAAGAAAAAGACTATTTCCTAACATGTTGAGCGCAATCCATATTTGATTATGAATTAGCTCAGCAGATCGTTTCATCTCTGGAGCTGCTCCAGAGGCATAATGGAGTAAGACCAAAAGAAAATGTAATTGTAATATACATTTTTACAAATTATTGACGCATTACTAACTAAGTTATTGTCTCGGCAGCACGGAAAACAAGATGGTTCTGCATGTGTGTCTGTCAGGACATTTTGTCAACAGCAATACCAGTTGAATCAATTAGTAACACTGGATTTTAGGAGACCTGTCTTTTCTGCTCATTCTATATCTACGATTAGAGCTTTTTGTTTATTATAGTAGAAAGTGCAAAAGGAAAACTTAACTTTGCTTAAAAACTTTAACCTCTGGTTCAAGACGTAGATTAGAAGTTTCTGCCTTCTACTGTATGTCATCATCTAGGTTTTTAAATTATTTATCTGTATTTATTTTGAGACCCACAAGAAAAGCTGTGCGATCAATGCTTTTTTTTTTTGTAAACAAAACCAAAAGGGAATAAATGTATGATACGAAATCTGAATTTAGCTTTTTCTTTTGTTTCTGCCCAACAACAAACAGCACTTGTTGTCAAACTTGACATGAAGATGTGGGAAAGTATTGACTGCTGTAAACCTCCTGTATGCTCAGACTTAGGAAACTGTTGGATGATCTTGGATATTAGGATCAAATTTAGCTCTAGTTTGAATTAAACATGTACTGTATAGTTCCTTTTTTAATACATTTTCTACATATTAATAAAATATTGAAATTGTCTGCTTGGTGTGTTTTGTGCTGGTTAAGGCTGGTAAATTCCTGATCCAATCAAACATTAGACAAGACAATTTGTTCTCAGCTTTATATGTGGGATGAATGTGGCAGATGGTATATTTGTGGTTTTATGTAGAGGCTTGCCAGTATAATACTTAGTATTCAGGTTAGTCAGAATCAGTATCCGGTCCCAAAGAAAGCTAATTATAAATTATTAGGAAAAAAAGTTTAAAAATGATTCTTTTCCAGGTATCTATCAAGTTTAGCCTCACCACTGACTTACAGAGATACACACACACACACACACACACACACACACACACACACACACACACACACACACACACACACACACACACACACACACATGCGAGGACACTCTTGGTATTTTAACATTCACCGATCACTTTTGGCAAGCTTCCTCAAGCTTTAGAAGAGAACATTTGACACTGAAAGAAGTCAAGGCCACTCCATTTGCACAGGGTCATGTTTAAATATGCAAAGCATAGGCTTGGCACTCCGTTGCTTTGATGTGTTGAACAGTTGGGGGCTATGCCATTCTACAGCATGCTGACAACCGTTAGGACAGAATTCAGCACATTTCAGGCACACTGTATAATTAACTTGAGTCATAATTGGACATTAATTATCCAATATACAGTAGAGTCGGACATGCTGTGCAAGCAGAAATAGCTCCTCTGAATAATGAACAACACTGGAATAACAATAGATGAGCACGGCACTGTAGATATGAAAAAGCAAGCACAGCGTGAATGAGACTCAGGTCAAAGGTCATTTGGTTAGCCTCAGCCCTGAATAGGAAATTGTAATTAGACTCCAAACCAAGCAGAATGGAGGTGTGAATGCTAATGTGCCTTGGGTCAGTTGAAGGATTTTGCCATTCGTTCAAAATAATAAAAAGGATAGTTCGGCTTTTAGGGAAAGAAGATATACGTTTTTGATAAATGACTACTTACTCAGGAGTAAATAAAATCATACAACATTGTTTTGCACATGCAGCACAGTAAGGGACGGGTATGTATGTATGTATGCACTGCTTTATCTCGATATCTCTCAATTTGTCTTTCTCTCTATATGTCTCTCCTTCTCCACCTCTTCCAATTATCTGTCCACCACTGCTTTTCCAAAATAAGATGTGCAGTATGATATAGGACTAATTAATTAATTAATTAATGAATGAAGGCCTAGGGAACTTTGCCAGAGCCTCCAGCCTCAGCCTCATGTCCTGGCCTCAGTTCCAGCCTCCTGCCCTGGCCTCAGTTCCATCCTCCAGCTTCAGGCCCAGGGCACAGCCTCCAGCCTCATGCCCTGGACACAGCCTCCAGCCTCATGCCCTGGACACAGCCTCCAGCCTCAGGCCCTGGACACAGTCTCCAGCCTCAGGCCCTGGACACAGCCTCCAGCCTCATGCCCTGGACACAGCCTCCAGCCTCATGCCCTGGACACAGCCTATAGCCTCATGCCCTGGACACAGCCTCCAGCCTCATGCCCTGGACACAGCTTCAGCCTCAACCCTCGCCTCAGCCAATCAGAGCTTAATTCCTAGGTTCCTTTTGCCAAGTGCCAGGCACTCCTTGGCATTGACAAAGGGCCCTTCTCATTTTCCTTCTTTCTTTCTTTCTTTCTTTCTTTCTTTCTTTCTTTCTTTCTTTCTTTCTTTCTTTCTTTCGTTCTTTCTTTCTCTCTCTCTCTTTAACTTTCTAACTCTCTCTCTCTTTCTTTCCTCCCCCCCCCCCCTTCCTAGAGAAGCAGCAGCCCCAGCCTCGCTCTCCAGCGGCCCACACGGCAGGGCCCTCCTCTTCTCTCCTCTCCCCTGCCTTCACATCTCACTGAACCCCCTGGATGCTAACTGGGCTTGACAGGCTCCTAAACGGGAGGAGGAGGAGGAGGAGGAGGAGGAGGAGGCTCTGCTTGGTGCTGCCAGTTGGTCTGTGGTTGATGCATAGCCTTAAACACCACAGTGGCTTAATCAGGAGAACCCTCAAATGCACCGACGCTGTGAGCTGCAGGGCTGCTACGGGAGCCTGTTAAGGCCAGAAAGCACCAAACAATTTGAGGAGAAAAGCAAACGGTGACGACCTCATTGGGAGTTAAATAGAGGTAAGGCATTTTTTATGGCATAATCCAATATGTTTAAAATTTCAGATTTAAATATGGTAATAATGCGGGATGTAATTGTGGAACAGAGCTCTTTTGTGTCAAAGTTAGAGACAATGCCATACTTAAAGAGTTTGTGTCCACACGAACGCACACTAGCACTAAAGGCATAAGTTACTGTAATTAACTAATTAATGTGCAATGGTGTGAACCACATGAATATCCGTTTGGGCTAAAGCTACTGTTATTACCCACAAACTATTCATTATCAGAGTCATATGCACACAATAACAAGCTTTAATTGAAAGGAATTCATTGAAATGCAGGAAAAGTGAATAGGTCTCATGATATGTGAGCTGCCATTCTCTCTCTGTGTGTGTCTCTCTCTCTGTCTCTCTTTCTCTCTCTGTCTGTGTCTCTCCCTCTCTCTCTTTCCCTCTCTTTATCTCTCTCTTTCTCTCATCCTCTCTCTGCCTTTATCACCCACTCCCAATTTATCTCACTGTCTCTATATATCCATCCCCCTCTCTGCTTTTTTCCTTTCTCTTTCCAACATTGCCCTGCAAAGATGAATTTGAGTTAACGCTGCTCTGCAAATAAGGCTGGAACTGGAACTTCATCTGCTTTGACAACTGCTACCCTGAGCTGACAAAAAGGGGGGGGGGGGGGCTTGCTGTAGAGAGGGCCGGAAAGGGGCGAGGGAAGAGGTGGTGTGCTGTGCGTAGGAAGAGATTCAACAACAAGCGTTCTGCAGAGGTGTTTAAGTCTGGTATTATCTAAGGACATGTGGAGGAAAATGATAGTGAGAGAGAGAAGGAAGGAGAGAGAGGGAGAGAGAGAGGGAGAGAGAGAGAAGGAAGGAGAGAGAGAGAGAGAGAGGGAGAGTGAGGAGTGAGAGAGAGATGGCGACGGAGAGAGAGAGAGAGAGTGAACTGGAGCAGTGAGAGAACACAGTAACAATCAAACCAATCACACCCTCATTCATGCTCTGAACAGTCATAACATAGCCACTTCAGATCAAAAGCTACTACTACTAATAATAATATAATGCTTCTTGGTGGATATATACCATGCCATTTCAGCACGGGGTTTGATCAGTCGAGGGCCTTGCCAGCCCGGTGTGTGTGGGGGACACTGTATGCGGCCTGGAGGCCCCTCCACCCAGGCCCATAGGAGAAGCTGTGGTGGGTGAGGGGTGATACACCTCCAACAGTCGCTGTTCCGACTAACCGTAGGAGTACTGCTGACAGCGATGGTAACAATCACATGGGAGGTGACATGCTGTAGGATCTAACCGTGGACCACACCAAGCCCTTCAACGGAAATGGAAAACGCTAAGAGAACTTCAGCAGTCCCCACAGACTTAGAATATTAGAAACGCGTGTTTTGAGACATTTAAATGTTTACGTTTTAATAAATAAGTATTTTGGCTTTGAAAACGACCTCTCTTTTGGTAGATTTTGACCAAAACGATCATGGGAACAAAACGAAACATCTTAACTTCACAAAATGAATTGTTTCTTAATATTTTACTTCTACTTAGACTGCTAAGGTTGTCTTGGTGCATCCATTCCCCTTTAATAGTAGAGCAGATAGGGTGTGTGTGTGTGTGTGTGTGTGTGTGTGTAAAATACTTATAATGCTGCAGAGAGCGATATAAAACTATTTCTCTATATTTAGTTGCAGGATCATTATATCATATCTACTAAAGTTATTGAAGTGAAAAAAAATAGATACAGAACTTTTTTATTATTAATTTAAAAGGATTTTTGTGTGATTGATTTAAAACCTCCAGCTAATGACTTATCAACCCTTTACCAATTCATTATCAATTGGGTTAGCTTAATTTGTTGCCTTAGACGACCAGGGTGTTGTGGAGTCGCCTTGATGAGACTGGAGAGGATGGAGTGTGTGTAGCGTTCGGGCTGTGCTGGGGCCAGAAGGTACAGCATGCTGATCCTCCACTCATCAGACCTCTCTCCTGCTCTGACTAGCCGGGATGGAATTGGCGCTTACAGGCATCTTCTGGGTTTAGAGAGAGAGACTTCACAACCCTTGCTGTGCCTGTGTGTGTGTGTGTGTGTGTGTCCACATTACCTTTTTTCTTTCACGTTGCTGTGTGTGTGTGTGTGTGTGTGTATGTTGGATGGATGTGCGTGTGCTTGTGTGTGTGTGTGTGTCTTTCCTTTCTCTCTCTCTCTCTCTCTCTCTCTCTCTCTCTCTCTCCCTCCACCATTCCACTTTTCTATTCAAAGCTGACCCCATTCCCCTATTCATCTGTTCAGTAAGATGTCAGGAAAACGCAGGAAGAGCAGCCAAAAAGCCTCACAGAGCCACCGAGATGAGTGGTGGCTTCAGGGCTCAAGCTGTGAACTGCATGCTCCTCTGAGGAGGCAGAGAAGGAGGAGGAGGAGGAGGAGGAGGAGGAGGAGAGAGGATTGTGCAAGTCCTTCACGTTGCTGTCCCGAAAGCCTGCTTGCCTCCAAACTAAGTCATGTTTTGTCCGGGAGACTTTTAAAAGTGATTTACTGCGCTGGGCTCGGCCCTGGAATCCTTAGCTCCCAGGCAGAACCGGCTCTGTGGACGGAGTCTACATCCTAGAAACAGATTGTGTAGAATGGAGTCGTGTTCAGGTTATCGTTCTGAGGAGTTGTTGAGTGGGGTGTTGTTTTAGTTTTGTTTTTGTTTTTCTGCCTCCTCAGAGAAATACCAACTGACGTGTGGGTTTTTTCCCTCTCTGCGCTGGTGTGGGTCTAGATCTGTGGTCAGGTTAACTTCTGTCTGGGTGCTATCCAAACCTCTGCCTGATTCACACTGAGCTGGGCCATCATCACGAGCACGCAGAAAAAGAAAACAAGAAATCACACTGTGACAGATAAAACAACACCAGAGAAAAGGAAGAAGAGGATGAATAAGAAATCCTGCATTGATCGTTTCCAAACATTGTGACGTGACTATGGACCAACATGTTATACAGTAAATACAGTATTTGACATGACTATGGACTAACATGTGTTATACAGTAAATACAGTATTTGACGTGACTATGGACTAACATGTTATACAGTAAATACAGTATTTGACGTGACTATGGACTAACATGTTATACAGTAAATACAGTATTTGACATGACTATGGACTAACATGTGTTATACAGTAAATACAGTATTTGACATGACTATGGACCAACATGTGTTATACAGTAAATACAGTATTTGACGTGACAATGGACTAACATGTGTTATACAGTAAATACAGTATTTGACATGACTATGGACTAACATGTGTTATACAGTATTTGACATGACTATGGACCAACATGTTATACAGTAAATACAGCATTTGACATGACTATGGACCAACATGTTATACAGTAAATACAGTATTTGACATGACTATGGACTAACATGTGTTATACAGTAAATACAGTATTTGACATGACTATGGACCAACATGTTATACAGTAAATACAGTATTTGACATGACTATGGACCAACATGTTATACAGTAAATACAGTATTTGACATGACTATGGACTAACATGTGTTATACAGTAAATACAGTATTTGACGTGACAATGGACTAACATGTGTTATACAGTAAATACAGTATTTGACATGACTATGGACTAACATGTTATACAGTAAATACAGTATTTGACGTGACTATGGACCAACATGTTATACAGTAAATACAGTATTTGACATGACTATGGACTAACATGTGTTATACAGTAAATACAGTATTTGACGTGACTATGGACTAACATGTTATACAGTAAATACAGTATTTGACGTGACTATGGACTAACATGTTATACAGTAAATACAGTATTTGACATGACTATGGACTAACATGTGTTATACAGTAAATACAGTATTTGACATGACTATGGACCAACATGTGTTATACAGTAAATACAGTATTTGACGTGACAATGGACTAACATGTGTTATACAGTAAATACAGTATTTGACATGACTATGGACTAACATGTGTTATACAGTATTTGACATGACTATGGACCAACATGTTATACAGTAAATACAGCATTTGACATGACTATGGACCAACATGTTATACAGTAAATACAGTATTTGACATGACTATGGACTAACATGTGTTATACAGTAAATACAGTATTTGACATGACTATGGACCAACATGTTATACAGTAAATACAGTATTTGACATGACTATGGACCAACATGTTATACAGTAAATACAGTATTTGACATGACTATGGACTAACATGTGTTATACAGTAAATACAGTATTTGACGTGACAATGGACTAACATGTGTTATACAGTAAATACAGTATTTGACATGACTATGGACTAACGTGTGTTATACAGTAAATCAAGTATTTGACATGTCTATGGACCAACATGTGTTATACAGTAAATACAGTATTTGACATGACTATGGACTAATATGTGTTATACAGTAAATCAAGTATTTGACATGACTATGGACCAACATGTGTTATACAGTGAATACAGTATTTGACATGACTATGGACTAACATGTGTTATACAGTAAATACAGTATTTGACATGACTATGGACTAACATGTGCTATACAGTAAATACAGTATTTGACGTGACAATGGACTAACATGTGCTATACAGTAAATACAGTATTTGACGTGACAATGGACTAACATGTGTTATACAGTAAATACAGTATTTGACGTGACAATGGACTAACATGTTATACAGTAAATACAGTATTTGACATGACTATGGACCAACATGTGTTATACAGTAAATACAGTATTTGACATGACTATGGACCAACATGTTATACAGTAAATACAGTATTTGACATGACAATGGATACACATGTTATACATTAAATACAGTATTTGACATGACTATGGACCAACATGTTATACAGTAAATACAGTATTTGACATGACTATGGACTAACATGTTAGACAGTAAATACAGTATTTGACATGACTATGGACTAACATGTGTTATACAGTAAATACAGTATTTGACATGACTATGGACCAACATTTTAGACAGTACATACAGTATTTGACATGACAATGGACCAACATGTTATACTGTAAATACAGTATTTGACATGACTATGGACCAACATGTTATACAGTAAATACAGTATTTGACATGACTATGGACCAACATGTTATACAGTAAATACAGTATTTGACATGACTATGGACCAACATGTGTTATACAGGAGGCAGAGCGTGGAGCGGGGCGTACACTAGGTTGGCGGTTCGATCCCCTGCTCCCCCTCTGTCCACATGTTGAAGTGTCCTTGGGCCAGACACTGAACCCTAAGGTGCTCCTGATAGCATGGCCGTGCCCTAACCCTAACCCTATGTTGCTCCTGATAGCATGGCCACGTCCTAACCCTAACCCTAAGGTGCTCCTGATAGCATGGCCGCGCCCTAACCCTAACCCTACATTGCTCCTGATAGCATGGCCGCGCCCTAACCCTAACCCTACGTTGCTCCTGATAGCATGGTAGCTGTGCTGGTATCGGTGTGTGAATGGGGGAATGAAAGGCCTAAATTATAACGTGTTTTGGGAACTGTGAAAGTTCATAAGAGTTCTATATTAGTGCAGGCCATTTACCATGTCCATAATACACTCAATACAGTATTTCCAAGTATAGCTCCAGTGCACTGAATCAATGGACTTCTTCGGCAATATTTATTTTCAGAGCAAGTGATTCAGCAAGCCCATGAAAGCCATGGGTTTGGGTGTTTGTGTAATTTCTGTGTCCGTGTGTGGTGTGTGTATCCATGTGGTTGTGTGTGTGTGAGAGTGAGCTCATTCCTACCAGAAAAGAAAAAAAAATCCAGACCAAAGTCATTGCCAGCTAGCTGAGAACATTTCTACAATGTTGTAACTGTTCTTTCCCAGAAGAAGAAGAAAAAAAAAGTTTTATGTAATTGTTATTATGAAGCTTGCCAGCTGCCCGGAGTACATTACCAAGCTAGTTTTATAACAGCGAGTTATTGTCCTTACATAGCAAAGGGACGTTTCTAAATAAACGTAGACATAAACGTCATAGTGCTCATGTTACATGTCAAATGTTGACATACAAAAGCCAACTGCACGCTAACAGTACTTCATAACATATTCAAAAAAATCAAGGATGACGTAAAATTCATTTAACTTATGTTCCAATTTGAAAGCTATGATCCAAAGCTTCATTGGTAAAAAAAAAAAAATCATTGGTAAAAATTTTTTATTAAAAACGTCCAGCTTTGGATACTGTAGTTACATTCTAAACACGTTGTTTTGTGTCATTTTAAAATGAAACTTACATTAGTCAGTTTCGTCTAAGTGTGGGGCCATTGTAAAACATGTAGATTGTGTTCACGTTAATGTACATTGATAATAGCGGTGAGTCCATCATCCATAATGACAAATGACACATCTCACTGACACTTAATGAAGGCTGGGTGTGTTTTTAATGAAAGACATTGATCAATGGTGGCTACCTGGAATAGGATCATTGCTTTCCTTACCTGATGGACAGCACAGGAAAGATACGCTTTCTCAAGGAAGCTGGGATGTTTTTTGTAATGAGATCGAGTTACTCTCATCTCGATGTCAATTGAGACTGAACTGTGTT
>CM030189.1:14851477-14871477 GCA_017639675.1 Aplochiton taeniatus
CTTTACATCCTGGAAAGCCGAATTTGAAATGTCACAGTGGCATAATACACAGTCCAGCTGGTATTGTCAAACGGATGGAAAGGGGAGGTATGTTTCCGTATATGCACACTTTTACCTTTTTCAATTCCTGAGACGACAAGAGTGGAAGAGCGGAATTCGTTATTTTGTGTGAACAGCGAGTCTTACGCTGTGTGGGACGTTCTCCTCTCCGTTGTCATGGCGCGCTTTGATCACAGACCATTATGCATGGAAACGTATGTTTGGGATGGTTTGTTGTTCGGTGGGAAATATGCGGAGTTGATCGTTTTTCTCAAGCGTGTGCCCAGTCGGCCCCTTTAGTAGCCAAGCTGCATGCATAATTAATCGTGTCGTAGAGAGGTACGAGAAAACACAGGAACGCCGTGGAGACGAAATAGTGGAAGGAAATAAAGTATTTTTCTACCTTTCTGAACGTCTGTTTTTTATTTGTATGTTTACGGAGGCGGAGAGCTGATGTTTATTCAAGGCTGTGTGGTGTTTACAGGGATATCTACGGTTCAAAGGCTGTTCACTTACACTTAGCTTTGCTGTGAAAACATGACGTAGAAACGCCACAATTATTTAGCAAAGTAGGCCCTTATTAAGTAGCAATACATTCAAAACTAGAGGTTGAATGCACTTTGAATTGTCAATATTTTTCTCAGTTGAATGAATGAATTGTTGATTTGATTACAAATTTCAAATAAGAGGTGATTTAAATTGACTATACTGCATAAATAAACCCCTAACAGATCTACTTTCCCTTTCATTTCATGTTCTGCATGAAAGCATCCCAGCTCTTGATTAATGAAATGACTGAACAGACATAGTACATTGCACCCTGACCCCTATAGCAAAGCCAGAGCTTTGAGAGATACCTAGGGACAAAATTGAGACAGGCACACACACACACACACACACACACACACACACACACACACATTTACTAACACAAACACACACACACACACACACACACAGATTTACTAACACAAACACACACTCACACACACACATTCAGTAACACACACACACACACACACACACTCGCACACATTCGCTAACACAAACAAACACACACACTCAAATGCCTGTCACTGTACACGTACACACTCTGACCCACACACATATGCATACACACTCACTGAGCCCCCCCCCACACACACACACATATGCATACACACTCACTCTTCCACTCTCTTCTTCTCTCTCTCTGTTTCTCTCCCTCCTACAGCAGTCTCTCCTTCCATGACACACCTCACGTGCACACGCACACCTCTTGCGCCCCACCCCCTTAAACAAACACTCCTTGTCTGAACATTCTGGTCATGGAAAAAAGTCCTCAGCCCTAACTATAGCCACATGAGCATGGTACACTCACACACACACATACACACACACACACACACACACACACACACACACACACACTCACACACACACATAAGCACATAAAGAAACAAGCAGTCATGCATGAACACAAACATGCACTGATGGTTGCTCAGTCAATGCAAATGTTCGTACATTTCGGAGTTTCCAATCCGTCATTGGCAAATGCAAAAAATACAAACTAGAAAAAGTATTTAAGAGAAATAATATAACTTTGTGTATCCAGGCAAAGCAAAATGAAAACCTGGCAGGTTTGTGGTAGCAAAACAATCCCCATTGTAATACAGAAAGAAAAGACACATTCTCGTTTACAAAACAATTATACTTAAGATAGACAGGTGTCTGCAATTATGCGATTTTACGGAGATCAAATAGGATTTGTTTAACTGGAGAGAAATCTGTGAAGAGGAGAGGACTCTGTGTGCAGATGTGTGTGTGTATGCATGTTTGCATCTGCTTGAAAGAGAAAGTGAGAAAGAGAAGGACAGTGAGCCAGAGAGAAAGAGAGAGAGAGAGAGAGAGAGAGAGAGAGAGAGAAAGAGAGAGAGAGGGACAGAGAGCGGGACAGAGAGAGATAGACAGTGAGAGAGCAACAGAGAGAGAGAGAGAAAGAGAGAGACAGAGAGAGACAGAGAATGAAAGAGAGGGACAGAGAGAGACAGAGAGAAAGAGAACCACACAGAGAGACAGAAAGAGAAAGAGAGAGAGATGGAGAGAGACGGAGAGAGAGAGAGAGAGAAAGCAGGGGAAGAAACTGTCTCCCTCCTACCTCTGTTTCGTTTAGCTCTCTAGTCACCAAGGAGAGGAGAAGTCCTTCAGTTCTTCCACTAGAGCCAATCTCCTTTAAAGTCATTTGCAATCAGTGTGGCTCAACGGTGGGCTACTGCATCCACTGTCTCCTGTGAGAGATGACACTTCAGACTGGACCAAAATCTCAACAATGGCCTCGGTGACAATCGAATACTTTCTATGTTGCTCTCACTCATCCATATTTATGATGTCTACAGTGTCAATATAGATACCTTTATTTAGGACAGTCTAGGGCGGAAAGAGATGCCCCCAAAAACAGGCTTGAGAAGGAGTTTGATTTTGACACACACACACACACACACACACACACACTCGAGTTCTGACGTGATTGAAACTACTTCAGTCAAAGACAGCAATAGCAAGTGCTAACCTAGGATCTGTTGTTGTCTTTTTGGTCCTCTGTGGGTAGGTGGTCAGAGTGAAGTCAAACAGGGATCCAGAAGCAGTGTCTCTTAACCCGACCGGTGTGACTCAACACATTGTAAACAAGAGGTTTAAGATGGCGGCAGCGACACCCATCAACTGCTGTCAGTTTCTACCGTAGAGCAGAGGAAAACACTTGACTTCAAGGAACAGCATTTGGATTGATGTAGACATGAGACGTTAAGGAAGTATTTTATTCGAGGGTTTCTGGTGTTGACTTCACAAAGCAGGGCAGAGAAAAAGCACACAACTGCACAACATTGGACATTTTTAACAGGCCCTTCTGCAAAGCTGTCTCTGCTGGATTTTGGAATTATCTGCATGTCAAAACGCATCTACAGGTGCGCTTTGTGAATTGTGCCCGTGAGCAGAATGGACAGCGTGCATGTCAGGGTTCTCCCAGTCTGCTAGCAGGGGTTTACCTTGAATCCAACACACCTTTACGATGATACCATCAGCCGCACACATGGAGCAACAGACTGTTCTCACATGGGAGCTACCATTAGATCCAGACCAAGTAGAGGACGTGTTAGCCATAATGAAGTGTGCTCACACCACAGCTGGAACATCTATTCACCACACACTGTATTCACAAATATACACTCTTTATCCATGTAGGTTTTCAAAGTGTTTACTCACCTTCGTCACAATGGTACTCGCACAGCAACTCACTTAGTAAAAGCAGATGGCAGTCTTAGCCGTGTTAATGTCAAAAGTCTTTATTTACTTTATTTATTGACAAGTAAAATACACATTTTAAAAACATACAATCATTTAAGCAGAGGGTATATACAAATATCCTATATGACAATTAAAATCCTAGGTATAACATTTGTGCTTACATTGAGAATGGACAGAAATACAAAAAAAGAAAAGATGTAGTTCAAAATAATGAGAATATTCAATGTTACTATGGTTAAATGAAGCTAAAGTCTGGCTTGCCAAGATCCTGCAACTGTTATAATCAACCATGTTCCACATTGCTAATGTAGTCTGGCAGTGTTTGGAGAAGTATGTCGGTTAGGGTTGTGAGGCCTGCCAGCTTTATAATCCTTAAAGACAGTTGTTAATTAGCTAAACATCTAAACCTGAAAATGATCGTTTGGGTTGAATTCATTCTAAAACATTGTCAGTAACTTTGATGTCAAAGAAAATACCATTCTCTGGTGTTTCAATGTAAAAGACGCTGGTTTCAAAAACTATGAAATACACAAATATATAATACAAATATCCTACTCAAAATAATGACGTATACAGCCAACCGCTGAAGGTTAGCATACACAAGAAATATGAAATATTAGTATCTAATTCCTGAATGCAGATCTTCTATGGACGGCAAATGAGGTTTGAAGTTACAAATAATATTCACTTGAACTCAGCAACAACAACAAAAAATTCATTCCCTCAAACTCCTTAGAGAAAACTGGCACTAAAAGGGCTAAAGTCAAACTCCAGCCTTGAGTGAGTGAAACCCTGTTGTAATGGCTCCATTATTCACTCTGAGGCGCGACCACTAGCCAGCTATTTCTGTAAATGACGAAGGTTTCACGACGTGTCACCAGCAATCGCACAACAACCTCTATTTCACTTCTCCAATTGTCATCGGGGTAGAGAGGAGAAGAAAAAAAAAAAAAAAAAAAAAAAGACCCACATACTTTCTATATTTAAGAAACCACACAAAGTATGTGACCTTCCTGAAAGCCATGGAAGTTCAGTTAGAGTGATGGAGTGACCATGGAGGGATGCTGGTCCGCCGTGAGGGTGGGGGGAGGTCCCCCGGCTCTACTCAGCCTGCCGGCTCCGTCTGGTCTCTCCGCCGTGGCCAGCGACGTCCGACAGCGACCGTCTCTTCCTGGAGGAAGAGGAGGATGTCCCCGCCGGACGGATCATCATCTTGGTCCGGTCCAAGGACATTAGGTGGCCCTTCCATGGCTCCCAGTTCACCCCCTGGGGGGAGGAGGAGGGGGGGGGGGGGGGGCAGAGGAGGAAGGGTAATGGAAGAGAGAGAGGGGAGAGCAGAGCAGACAACCAAAGAGCAAAGAGAAGAAAGATTGTTCGAGAGAAGGCAGAAATAAAAAAGTGAGGTGGAAAAAGGAGAAGGAGAGGAGGGAGGGATACAATACGAAAGAAACAATCATGAGAGACATTTCACAGCGGGTGGTTGTCTCTCTGGGTTCTATAAACTTGGATCCTAGAGGGAGAGAGATTCAATACACAGTCTATCGGGTCATAGGAGAAGTAATCCCATTGGCTGTGATTGCCTCAGAAGGCCAGCAGAAATCCCTCCTTCAACACCCAATACCAGGTTTGTGTCAGTTAGCGTGTGTGTGTGTGTGTGTGTGTGTGTGTGTGTGTGTGTGTGTGTGTGTGCGCGTGTGTATTTCCCTTTCAGCAAGGTAAAAAAGGGGCCATTTACCTCCACAAAGACTGTGAGAAAAATGTTCGCTTATGAAAGCTGATGGATTTAGGCCACTGCTTCTCTAAAAGCCTCGAACAAATGGATAGCTGGTAAATGCATTTATTTATAGCGACAGCGCCATCTGCTGACGCCTTACCGTACTACACCCCAACAGCCGACTCGCCGTTTTGCTTTACGCTGCTAAACGGAGCCAAACTGAGGCGGCTAAGCTTCTCTGTGCTGGCTGCACGCACGAGGCCCCATGCCGGAAAGCACAATGTGAACAGAAGTAATCTCAACGCCAACACAGCAGGCAGGGGTCCGGTCTAGGTTTTGTCAGTTCATTTTGGCATTTCCACCAAAAGACCAACAGAGGAACGATTTCATGCTGCTCTCGCCACATCGAGTGCTTTTGTGTGTGTGTGCATAATGTCATCAAATAATCTGTACTTGGCAGTAAATGTCCTTACTTTCCTCCCCCAAAAACCGTTATTGCACACTCCATAGCTAATTAAAAACTGAAACTGTGTCATGAAAAGAAAGATACAATTTGCAGACATAATCCCTTGCTGAAATGCCTCTCTTTTCTTACCATACTGTGCCTATTGTCCTCGAATTTGCCGTTGAGGTTGGCTAGGTGACAGTTCTTGTACCACCAGGCGCCGCGGTGGGTCAACGCGCAGTTGCCGAGGGCAATATCATTGTCAGAGTCCACAGTGGAGAAAGGGCGCCCCTGGTGGTAGGTCATGGCATCGCCTGAAAACAAAATCAGGAAGAAAAGTAATTTCTATATCTCGACTTTGCCGTCTAACAGTTTGAATTGTGTACACTCAACTACTCAACATAACCAGGTAAACATATTTGTTTTTTAAATTAAGTTTTACCTCGCAGTGCTAGAAGACTCTACAGTCTAGTAAGTTGTCATACATTATTCAATTAAACTATATCAGAACAGTAGAGTATTTTAGCCAGTACCTCATCCCAGCCTTCTTTTCTCCTATCATTACATTAGCAGTATGTCTTTTTCTGTATGGCAATTATGTTTTTTATTGATCTCCAAGTACCTGCATTGCCACTGTATGCTCCGATGGTCAGCTTAAACTTCTGTTTGGCCGGAGCCAGTTTGAAGTGGTCGTAGACGGCGTAGGCTTTCTCTGAGCCCAGGCCCAGGTCAACCCTTAACTCGTACTGGGTCGGCGTGTTGGTCAGCTCATACAAGTTGTCTAGACCTACAGGGGCAGTGGAAGAACGATGCTTGTCTTTAGTCTTAGAACCCGATGTATCAGAGAGGTCAGAGTGGGACTAAACCAAACATAGCTAAGGTCAAACCACTTAGCGTCGCTTTCATATAAAATGCAACCCCCGGATGATTACCCTGCTGTACTCCTAGAATGGTTGCCGTGCCACTGAACGTGGCACGGGCTCTAACTGGTGAAAGTCTTCAAGGGCAAACACCATTTCAGTTAAAGTGTAGTTGGCACAGTTAGAGTCATTGTCCTGCATGGCGTTCACATTGAGCTTGAGGGTTCAATTGACCAACAGCAAAAGCAGTACCAAAAAAAACATGGTTCCCAGCATGCATCAGAACAATGTCTTCTATGACTTTTGTTTTTCCCAACAGCACATACGGACCGAGCCAGAATTCCTCTGTCATGTTCCCGAAGCCCTGAACGTAAGGTCTCCAGCGCTTCATAAAGTCCACCTTCCCTGTGTCGCGCCTCTGGAATACCTGTAACAGGTGGGGGGGGGGGGGGGGGGGGGGGGGGGGGGGGGGGTGGGGGGGGGGGGGGGGGGGGGGGGGTCAGGTACAACAAGAAGCATCCATTTCCTCTCTTGTATCTCTTTTTTAATTTAAATCTCCAGTGAGAGTTTTCTTTCAAGAGCCTCCTTCCAACCAAGCTCTGATTAGAACAAACCAGGATGTATGCTCATGGATTCAAAACGCTGGATTCACCACGCGTGGTGCATAGGTTTTGTTTTCACAGGCACGTATATTGAAAGAAACCCCACCATATCTTATTTCACGTTTGGAGCGAGAGAGGACCTATATTACTCAACTCCCCGATCTCCTCCTGATTACATGACTGACTGAGCTCCCCTGGAGAGGAACATCTTATCAGCCTCCAACCTTTCTGTTTAAACTGATGACACTTTCAATTGACGAGCACTATTTCTCTCCATAGATTTATCACCCAGCTCTAATTAGAATGACCTCAATCTATTCACACAGCGTAATAAATTATACATGTATGATTAGTTTAATACATGCTGTCCAATAGATTCAAAGAGCATTGTGAATCAAATGTGCTCTCAATATCGATAACTTGAACTATAGTACTGTGCAAAAGTTGTTCGACAGGTGTGTAAAGTAAGAATGCTTTCAAAAATCAAAGTGTTAATAGTTTGTTTTGATCAATTAACCCAATGCAAAGTGAATGAACAAATGAACAATCTAAATCAAGTCAATATTTGCTGTGAACACTCTTTGCTTTCACATTTGTGGCCAGCATTGTTTCACATCTGCCTAAAGCTTTTGCACCGTGCTGCACATCCGAGATGTGGTACTAAGAGAGCCAGGGTTTGGCGAGTGTCTCCGTGGTCTACCCACCACCCAGCCTCCGCCGTCTGTCTCCATGTCACAGTACACCTCCATGGCCTTGGAGCGCTCGCCGTTCACGTAGATGGTGTAGACGCCGCTCTGCGCTTCGCCGTTCTTCATCACCTGGGTGCAGTCCAAGGGGAAGGGGTAGAGGAGACCCACTGCTCGGTGAGGGGGGTGGGGTGGGGGGCGGGGGGGGGGGGGGGCAGAGACACACGCTGAAGAACCACGTTTGTATTTTCGTTTGAATGGGTTTTTATCCCTAACAGATCCTTTTCTGCGGTGGGTGACGGTGCCACGTACCTGTTTTAAACACAGTCTCCACCACTTCGCTGGTTCTAGAGCCTTTGTAGGCAAGGACCGTGACGATGTAGCTCTTGGCTGACTGTAGACCCGACACAGACAGCTTGGTCTCTCTGGCATTTAAGCGCTTTTCAACAGTCTGATAAAAAAAAAAGGAAAAAAAGCACACAAGCAGTTTTAAGGACTGACTTATTTTGACGAGAAACATTTGAATATATCTTGAATACAAACATAGAAATGAGCCAGTCGCATAGACAGGCATTTAGAAGCCAAACATTATTAAATCATAAATAACAGTTTGTTAATGCATACAATTACTTGAACACAAGGGACAGTGAGGCAGTGAAGAATTTGATATATGGCCATATTGTACAACTAAACGGCAGCAATAAAAAATATATATATATATATATATATATATATATATATTTAAAGTATAGGGAATTATTCCCCACGTTCACAGGATATGTGTACATTTCCGGACCCTACAGCCGTCTACTTGAAATGCTCTGCAGAACTATCTAAAGCTTCCCCCAGCTGGTTTCTATGGAGGAGATTAAAATACTTCCTGAAGGTTTTGAAATCCAGTCTCAATGGCAATACCTGGTTAAATAAAACCTAATCAAATTTTAAAAATCCTACATTTTTGAATAAGCCCCGGTACCTCTGGGTATTCTTTAATATCCCACTGTATCTTTGAATAAGCCCCAGTACCTCTGGGTATCTTTAATATCCCACTGTATCTTTGAATAAGCCCCAGTACCTCTGAGTATCTTTATATCCCACTGTATCTTTGATAAGCCCCAGTACCTCTGAGTATCTTTAATATTCCACTGTATCTTTGATAAGCCCCAGTACCTCTGAGTATCTTTAATATCCCACTGTATCTTTGAATAAGCCCCAGTACCTCTGAGTATCTTTAATATCCCACTGTATCTTTGAATAAGCCCCAGTACCTCTGAGTATCTTTAATATCCCACTGTATCTTTGAATAAGCCCCAGTACCTCTGGGTATCTTTAATATCCCACTGTATCTTTGAATAAGCCCCAGTACCTCTGGGTATCTTTAATATCCCACTGCATCTTTGAATAAGCCCCAGTACCTCTGAGTATCTTTAATATCCCACTGTATCTTTGAATAAGCCCCAGTACCTCTGAGTATCTTTAATATCCCACTGCATCTTTGAATAAGCCCCAGTACCTGAGTATATTTAATATCCCACTGTATCTTTGAATAAGCCCCAGTACCTCTGAGTATCTTTAATATCCCACTGTATCTTTGAATAAGCCCCAGTACCTCTGAGTATCTTTAATATCCCACTGTATCTTTGAATAAGCCCCAGTACCTCTGAGTATATTTAATATCCCACTGTATCTTTGAATAAGCCCCAGTACCTCTGAGTATCTTTAATATCCCACTGTATCTTTGAATAAGCCCCAGTATCACTGGGTATATTTAATATTCCACTGTATCTTTGAATAAGCCCCAGTACCTCTGCGCTGGCATCCTGTGGTCTGTAGGTGAGGACGTAGCCCTCGATGTCGGCCAGAGGGGCGATCCAGGTCAGGGTGGCTGACTCTCTCTGGATGGACTTGGCCATGAGGTTCTTAGGGGCGTCCAGCTCTGCATGGAGGACAGACCGGGAATGAGGCCAAATGACACACGCTCACACACACACACACACACACACACTCACACACACACACACACACACACACACACACACACACACACACACGAACATACACAAACACACACGCATACAGTCACACATGAACATACACCCACACACACACACTCATGCACAAATTTGCACACAGTCACACACGAACAGACACACACACACACACACACACACAAGCACACTTATCTATGCACGTATTCTCACAAAAACAAGCAGAGTGTATGGACAAGCTCACACCCGGATCCTGTGAAAATATATCTATATGGATACACTAGCAGAGGCCCCTAAAATGTAACACACACAACCACATAAACATACATGTACACAAACTTATACCTGGAGACCTTTGCACACACACACACGTGTGTGGATACACTGGCACAGGCAAACACACCCACACACACACACACAAGCTGGGGTTTTATCTGCATCATTCAGTTCCAGATGATTGAAATGGAAAAACACACAGTCAATCAGACAAAAGTGGAGATAACATCTCTCAAACAAAAACAATGTGCTTCTAAAGAAAGAGAGAGGTTAGTAAAAATCTCCGAAAACGTGTTTAATGCACTGTACTAGTTGACAAAATACAATTAGAAATGAAAGGTATTGACAGTGTCACTTGAATTGTTGTACCAATTGTTGTGTTGACCATGGTGTAGATACTATATAATATAATTTCTTGGCTATTTTGCATAGATGGCACCATCTCTATCTAATGTGAAACCTTAGCACCAGCTCTGTCTGTTTTCAACATGTTGGTGGACATTGTACTTTCTCAGAGAAGCTAACGAGCGTATGATTGATTGGCTGCTTCCAGCAGCCTTTGAGTGGTTTAGGAGCTAATAAAGTCAAACACGCAACAACGTTTGTCTTTAATGGACCCCAACTGGCCTCTCCCGGACACAGAGTACCATGTGTCCGCCGACATCGCAGGCCTGCTGTAGAATCCCTCCAACCACTCGGAGTTACGAGAAAAGTGTCCTGACCCGTATCGCCCTCTGTGACTCTCTCTCTCTCTCTCTCTCTCTCTCTCTCTCTCTCTCTCTCTCTCCCGCTCTCTCTCTCTCTCTCTCTCTGCTGAGAGAGAGCAGGGTGGGGAGAATTTTCAGTGTTTTTTCCAGGAATGCTCAGCAACGCTCGAGAGAATAACTTTTGATGGTTTTCGCTCGGCGGGAGTCTGACGTTGTAATCAGTGATGTAACAAGAAGCCCTGACGGTTTGTTTTCTTCCAAGCGGTGGACCGTTCACTTCTCCAACTTCTCGTCGTGTCAGAGAACTGATCAGGGGCCAACTGCTTCAGTCTTTAAAACTCCCAAACTCATCTTGTTACAAAGAGGTCCCTGTGCTCGCCTAGCTATTGAGTACGCTGTGTGGTTACATAAAGCACGCTCCTTAACCTTTGACCTTTAACCTTTAACCCTCTCCTCTGCTTGAGGTGGAAAACCGAAGTATAGCAACCAAGTAGTTCTTCGGAGCTGTAACCAAGCACATCCCAAGATTTTCCCCCGGGTATTTTTACTCCCCCCAACGCTTACTAAAGATTCCTTCAAACTTAAAACAATCCTACTGTTAGTTGTAAAACACATTTTCAAACCTGGGATTTTAACAGCTTAGAGAAACCCCTGGGCTAGTGTAACTATAGCAACCTGTCTCCGCCTCCGTGGAGCTCTTCCTGCTGGCGCGGTAGCCCTTCACAGCCCAGACGTAGACCGTGTGCAGGACTCCGGGCCTCAAGCCCGTCAGCCTGTAGGTGGCGCTGTCCGGCCCCACAGGAATCTCCCCACTGGAGCCGGTGGCGGAGCTGTAGCTCAGCACGTAGCCGTCCACGTCGGCACGGACCCGGTCCCAGGTTACCACGGCGGCGTCTTCCGTCACCTCTCTGGCCAAGAGGTTAGTAGGAGCGTCTAGGTCTGAATGGGTTAGGGTTAGGGTTAGTGTCAAAGATCACAGAAGGTGGGTGCTGCCATGGGTCAAAATGTATCCTCCAATTTGAGACTTTGCTTGAGATTACTCAGGAAGTTTCTAATGAGTGGGGTTATCATCATTTGTTTGTGTGTGTATTATTTATTTTTCAGTCGAAACAACATTTTCAAAAAAATTCTCCCATAGAAGGTCAATTATTGTCAAACGTTCAATTATTGCTATTCAAAAATTAAGCATGTTTTTTGTAGAAGGATTTCAAATATAGTTTTGGATTCATGTGTTATTCTGTTGCTATATTATCATCATACAACTACTACAGAGCCTACTTTGTTAATCATCACACTGCATGTTAACGCATAACTGCCTTATACTTTCACCTTTTGTTTTAATTTTCAAATTTTTCTCCCTAATACACAAACCATTAAGATGGCCATGTTGCCCACCAATCCTAAGTGTGGCATCACTGCCATATTTATACTGCCCTTTCTGTACAATAGGACATTCTGGAAGAGTTTTATAAATAATAAAAGAGTTTTATAAATGCTAAAAGTGTTTTATAAATGCTAAAAGTGTTTATAACTTGATTTCTTTCCTCTCAGACCTCCCACTCTACGTGGCCCAGCTGCACAGCCCTGTCCCACATCGAGGATCCCCTCTCGTCGCCTTGAAGCACCCCCCCCCCCCCCCCCCCCAGCACCTTCCCACAGCCCCCCAGCGCCGCGGTTCACTGGCTGCAACTCATCCCAGCCCCCAGCCAGCCGAGTTCAGGGAAACGGAGGGGAATTCCTGCCGACCCCCCCCAAACAAAACACCGGCCCTCCGGTTTTCAAGCGCCCCCCGCTCGGATGGATGTACCCGTGTGGAACCATGGCCTTTGACGTGCTGGACAGGACAGCGCCGGCCACCGGGTCTACCTCCCTCCATGCCACGCTCCACAGGAACACAACGTGGCGGTGCCTGTCGCTAGATCCACACTCCACTTCCACAGCCCTTAGTGGAGACGTAGGAAAAAGACGCCCCCCCCCCCCCCCCCCCCCCCCCCCCGCCCGCCCGCCCCGACCACCAGCACCGTCTCCAGAGCAACCAAATGAAGCGTGGACGAATGTTCCGCTAATAGCATCGATGGGATTGGACGGGAGGAAAAGTGTGTTTGGATTTGGGAAGAAAGGGCCGCTCCAGTGACTTGTCTCGGAAAGCCAGCGAGGTAGATTTACTACTCGACGGTTTCTAAGTCCTGCATTTCTTGGCAGACTCGGCTGGTGTTGCATTATGAGACATCTGGTTTGTCCCCATCAACAGGAAAGTGAAAATTCCCCCCCCCCACCCCCCCACCCCCCCCACCCCACCCCACCCCCCAGCCAATGTTGTGAAACACTTTGCAGACAATAGCGAATGAAAAGAGAAAACGTAGCTATTCAAATAACTACCGGACCCCATTTGTATCTCGTCAGAGCCTGTCGATGCACAGGAGCTTGGCAAAGCTGCTCATCTTAAATCGACTTCAAAGTGGAGAGGAGGGGAGCCCTCTTTGTTATGTCAAACCACATTCTCCTGCCGTAACCGGAACCCGGCCGCCACTAAACCCCTCTTTAAACAAGATGTCCGCCCTCGTTAGTTTAAACCGCCTCTGGAGAACAGAGGCAGATGATTCCTCTCTGGGCAATAATCCCCGAAGAACAAAGTAGGTGTCTACCTGGATTACTTTGAAGGGGAAAAAAGAAAAAAGAAAGACCCCTGAGCACTTTCAAGAGGATGGGTCTTTCCCTTTTCTTCTCCAGCAAGAGCTAAACAAAGCGAAACAAAGAATGAGCCAGTAAACTGTCTCTCCTGTGCGCCCCCCCCCCCCCCCCCCCCCCCGCTGGGAGGATCAAAGGACTACAATACCCACGCACCTTGGGAGAGAAAGGAGTGCCTAAACACGGGGAGCCCCCCCCCCCCCAACCCCCCCCCCCCCCAACCCCCAACTCTGTTCCTTGGAGGCGAGGCGGACCCTTTACCTGTCTCCGCCTCCGTGGAGCTCTTCCTGCTGGCGCGGTAGCCCTTCACAGCCCAGACGTAGACCGTGTGCAGGACTCCGGGCCTCAAGCCCGTCAGCCTGTAGGTGGCGCTGTCCGGCCCCACAGGAATCTCCCCACTGGAGCCGGTGGCGGAGCTGTAGCTCAGCACGTAGCCGTCCACGTCGGCACGGACCCGGTCCCAGGTTACCACGGCGGCGTCTTCCGTCACCTCTCTGGTGAGCAGGTTGGTGACGCTGTCTATGTCTGATTCAGGTCGGCATGGAGGGAGGAAGAGGATGACAAAGAGGAACAAGAAATTATATTTCGTAAAAAAGTGCGGGAGGTTTAGAAGATGGAGATGAAAGAGGTAAAAATAATGCAAAGGGAAGAGGAGGAAGAGGAGGAAGAGGAGGAAGTAATTCATAGAGGAATCATAAGATGACCATGATGAGGGTGATGATATTGATGATGAAGATGAGGAAGACAAAGACAATGACGAAGATGGTGGTGTTGATGACGGTGATCATGAAGAAATGCAAGAGGGGAAAAAGGGTGGGATGTGGAAATCAATCACAAGAAACATAATCAGTCAGTTATTATTTTGGCCCCAAAAAAATTCTTGCATTTAATCATCGCTAAAATGACTCAGTCCAGGTTTCACACATAGACCTATCAGACCCCGAACACTACACTCTTAACTACATGGTATTTATATGAAACAATGGTTAGTGTTGAAGGGAAACTGCTGTATGAACCAGATGGCTTACAAAGGAGACACACACACCGCTGTGTGAGGATTATAGGGGGCACTTAAGTGACCATAGAGAAAACAATTGTGGAGGTGAGTGTGTGTGTGTGTGTGTGTGTGTGTGTGTGTGTGTGTGTGTGATTCTTTGTTTGTGTGGGTGTGTCTGTCTGTGCGTGTGTGTGCGTGTGTGTGGTACCCCTAAAAGCAGGTTAAATTGGGTTGGGTACTGAAGTAAAGCAAACATTAGAGGTAGAGAAAGATGGAACGATGGAAGGAAAGGAAGAGACAGAGAGAGAGAGAGAGAGAGAGAGAGAGAGAGAGAGAGAGGAAGTGGGGAGACATGTAAAAGCCATCATCATTTCGATCTATTCCTCCGTGGCTCTGTCAAGGTCAGTCCAGTGTCACCGCTCTGCTCACATCACCACTGATTAATGACACGGTGAAGTACAGAAGGAAACTACACAGGGCTCTCTCTCTTTCTCTCTTTTTCTTTCTTTCTCTCTCTCCCGCTCTCTCTCTGTCTCTCTTTCATTCCCTCAATCCCTCGTTATTATTCTTCATTTCCGTCGTTCTCTAAATCTCTTTTTCCTCCCCAACACCCTCTCTCTCTTTATCTTTATCTCCATCTCTCTCTCTCTCTCTCTTTATCTTCATCTCTCTCTCTCTCTATTTATCTCCATCTCTCTCTCTCTTTATCTCCATCTATCTCTTTATCTCCATCTCTCTCTCTTTATCTTCATCTCTCGCTCTCTTTATCTCCATCTCTCTCTCTCTTTATCTCCATCTCTCTCTCTCTTTATCTTCATCTCTCTCTCTCTTTATCTCCATCTATCTCTTTATCTCCATCTCTCTCTCTTTATCTCCATCTCTCTCTCTCTTTATCTCCATCTCTCTCTCTCTTTATCTTCATCTCTCTCTCTCTTTATCTCCATCTCTCTCTCTTTATCATCATCTCTCTCTCTTTATCATCATCTCTCTCTCTCTTTATCATCATCTCTCTCTCTCTCTCTCTCTCTCTCTCTCTCTCTCTCTCTCTCTCTCTCTCTCTCTCTCTCTCTCTCTCTCTGACGTTACGGCTGAGGTTTATGGCATGATCAATCCGAGGACGCGTACGTTCCACCCAGCCGTGCTACCCTGATGGGCCGCTAAGTGAAGCCTTGTCAGGGAGCATCTCACCTTCCATCTCAGTCGTCACATTTAAAAACACAGCAGGCTGCAGCAATGGCTGGCGACACACACCTCTACACACACACACACACACACACACCCACACCTACTCACATACACCACACACACACACAGACACACACACACACACACACACACACACACACACACACACACACACACAGACACACACACACACACACACACACACACACACACACACCCACACCTACTCACATACACCACACACACACACAGACACACACACACACACACACACACACACACACACAGACAGACACACACACACACACACACACACACACACACACACACACTGCCTGAAGTCATTAAGGCTGTGCGGAAGGAGTGGAGTTTGGCGTGAGGCCCTGAGGTAGTTCATGACGGATCACTAGCCCCTGTGGGTCGACGGCGAAACACCTTATCCATCAGGAGCGGCGTGGCAGAGCGGCGTGGCAGAGCGGCAGGCGGGCGGGCGGGCAGGCGGGCAGGCGGCCGCTCTTCCTAGTTTTCCCAGCGCTGGCCATGAAACCCCCTAAAACCTAAAAACCCCTGGGGTGACAGACTGTCTGTTGGAAGAAGCCCCTGGGTGGGAGGTGTCAAAAAGAGTGGCCGTTTCTCTTGTGGTGTCTTAAGGAATATTTGAGTCTGTGTGTGTTTGTATGTCGTGTGTGTGAATGTTTATGAGTTTGAGCACACGCCTGTGTGTGTGCGTGTGTGTGTGTGTGACTGTGGATGTGGATGTGTGTGGACGATTGCCTGTGTTTGTGTGTGTGTGTGTGTGTGTGTGTGTGTGTATGTGTGTGTGTGTGTGTGTGTGTGTACGTGTGTGTGTGTGTGTGTGTGTGTGTGTGTGTGTGTGTGTGTGTCTGTAACACCTGAGCTCATCCCCAGCACAATTAGCAGCCTGTCACTCCCTATGAAATGGCACACAAGAGGGAACTTTGGAAACTTTAGCGCACCTGGTCTGCACTGACGGACAACTAGTCCACAGTCCCAGAGAAGAGCATCCCATAATACTAGCAGGAGTGGACGAGAGACCGTGACCATGGTTATTCGGACCGGGACCTCAAAGATATCTCACTAATAAAACGCATCTGTTGTGAGGCCAAACAAAACAAGCAGCATGAAAACCAAACGTTGAATCCAGACGGAGTCGATCCCGTCTGCGTGCTCTATTTCTACGGCTAAAGTCTCCCGCCCCTAGTCTCCCTTCGGAGTGCCGCGGGATCTGGAAGTCCAAAGACCATAATAATATAAATATATAAATATATATATAAATAGTATAAAGGCCCGTCTGTTTTCCTCATCTGCACCAGTGGGCCAGCTGCTTGGAGTTACAGCTCCTCTCTGTAAACGTTAGTGGATCTGGTCCGGCAGCAGGACCGGCCCCGGTAGCAGAACCAGCGGCAGGCAGGGGGGTGCGGCACCAGACCCAGCACTACGTTACGTTTATGGGTTAGGGTTAGGGTTGGGGTTAGGGTTAGATCGTAATCCGCTGGCAGGTGATCCACTGCGAACGAGGAACCGTTTCCAACGGCGATTCCATGGGTTCAGGGCACGTTTGCATTTCCTCATAATTGTCAATACATCAATACATCAATACATCAATACATCACTACATCAATACATCAATACTGCTGTAGTGGGAGTTTGTTCGTGGCAGCACTAAAGTTCGTTCTCCCACAGAGATCATTAATAAGGGTCATTCAGGGTTGAAAACTACCCCCAGTGGTGACAAAATATTACCACTATCGAATACAAATAAAAACAATCTAGCTTTCACTTTTTTAAACAAGTATACACCCTTTTCCTGTAAAGCAATATTGAAAAGTAATTTCCTTGTCTCCAGTTCTCAGTAAGCGAAATAGTCTACTTGGAAGAAAGTCAGTCAGTCAGTCTCTTGAGAGATGGACAAAGAGGAGATAGAGAGAGAGAGAGAGAGAGAGAGAGAGAGAGAAAGAGTGTGTGTGTGCTTAATAAGTTGCTGAGAGGGAAGGAAAAAGCGTTTCTCAGTGAGGGCTGTATGATGTGGGGGCGTCTCTCTGAGTGCTCGAGTTTCAGATCCAGAACGGTAGCGGAACCGCAAAGCAGTCACACACACACACACACACACACACACACACACACACACACACACACATGCGCACACACACACACACACAAACATGTGCACACAGTCACACACAGTCAAACACACACACACACACACACACACACACACACACACACACACACACACACAAACAGACATACACACACTAAGGCAGTCTCTCTCTCTCACACACACACACACACACACACACACACACACAGACACACACACACACACACACACACACACACACACACACACACACACACACACACACACACTAGACAGGCAGTCATCCCTAATAGTGGCTCTGAGACTAAATATTGAAAACTCTTATCGTCCTCCTTGTTCTAGCGGGCGTGAGCGTCTCACTTTGAAAGCACCTCGGCATTCCAGGAGAATCATCTTGAACCAATAGTCTGTCAGCGAGCCGATAAGAGGTGACAGCCCCTCAGCCTATTAGAAGCGCCTCTAAGCCTCCCGTGCCAAAACATCAAATGAAAGAATTTGGTTGTTGGAGGTGAAGACAAGCTACCGTCTGCCTGAGGAGATTAACTCCGGGTGGGAGGGGGGTATGTCAGGGGGGTCAGAGGTTGACACCTGACAGCAAACCTAACACACCTAACCTAATACTCTCAAATTAAAACCATTTGCTTTTGGGGCCCTAGGGCTGAAAAAAAAAGACAAGAAAAAAGAGAATGAATCCCACTCAACGTGACTGACAGAGGAGATAATTGTTTTTCAACGCTTCTTTTTTCTCTCTCTCTCATGTGAGCAGGAGAGAGAAAGCGTGAGGGTGACAGCGAGAAACTGAGATGGAAAGCCAGGGGGCAGGGTAGAGGGGCGTAGAAGCATGGATAATCATAATAATCATTCCAACTGTGTGGACCAGGAACGTCGTCATTGACCGGTGATCCAAATGTTTTCGTGAGGAACGCCGCCACAACCCATTCCCCCCCCACGCACCTCACGGGAAAACTGTGAGAAATACACGGATCAAAGTGATTCCACACCACTAACTCCTCGACAACAGTACCTGATGGACAAAAAAAGAAAAACAAAATGGCGGACAGAAACCCACAAGCAGTGCAGTCACTGGAATCATAAGTCTATGACTCTGGGAGCAGGCCATTATCTCCCGGTCTCAGACCACGCTCACCACAATCGTTATAACCTTTAATGCTGGCTATTAGGCCACGACGTCACACCTACATTTATGGCCCTGTAATCATACCTCCCGCCCACCAAGGGTGGTTCCACTGTTGTCATTGGCTGTGGGCGTAGAGAGCAGTGGTCATTGGTCTGCGTCAGCGTCAATCTATAGTGGATGACTGATCGTGTTCCTGAAAGATCGTTCTAACAGAGCGACGGCAGTCAGGCACTGGGAGTAGAGGCCTTGAAAACATGACAGCGGTCTTCACCAAACCCCGCAAAGTCACGTTGCCGAGTCACTTTAGCTTGGAGCTCTGCGCGGACACTGCGGTGAATGGGATAGCTAACTGTTTAATTGTTGTTTTTCCTTCATGAAGATTTTTTGTAACTTTTCTTTCTTTTTTCCGCTATGTTGCCCAATACACCCACCACACTCTCAACCTCTCAGAACAGCGTTTCAACAGAGAACGATGCTATTAAATATGGACGTCGCTGTATTCATCAATTCATCAAATGCTTAATGGCGGCCAAGTGATGTTCCTGAAGGTCCGGTTCTAGACCCCACGGCCCCCTACAACTGCTCTTTGTTATGTATCTAAGGACAGAGAACACGGAGGATCATTGTGGTTACCGACCTGTGACCCCGTGACAGAGGAGGATACAGTCTACTGATGAACTGACCTGTGACCCCGTGACAGAGGAGGATACAGTCTACTGATGAACTGACCTGTGACCCCGTGACAGAGGAGGATACAGTCTACTGATGAACTGACCTGTGACCCCGTGACAGAGGAGGATACAGTCTACTGATGAACTGACCTGTGACCCCGTGACAGAGGAGGATACAGTCTACTGATGAACTGACCTGTGACCACGTGACAGAGGAGGATACAGTCTACTGATGAACTGACTGACCTGTGACCCCTGTGACCGAGGAAGCCTTGCCCTCCACGTTGCCCTTGATGCCCTTCACCGCGATGAGGTACTCTGTGCCAGGCAGCAGACCTGGGGAGAGGAAAACAACACACACACACCACCACCCGTTTAAATGTTTCGTGTGGGTTGTGATTTGAACACACACCATCCTCAGTTTGAATGTTTCGTGTGGGTTGTGATTTGAACACACACCATCCTCAGTTTAAATGTTTCGTGTGGGTTGTGATTTGAACACACACCATCCTCAGTTTAAATGTTTTGTGTGGGTTTTGAAGTGTACACAAAGTTCACAAATGTTTTGTGTGTGGTATTGGTGTCTGTGTGTGAGTGTGA
>CM030189.1:14876477-14918977 GCA_017639675.1 Aplochiton taeniatus
TCCATAGGTGGTAGCGGTGGTCGGTAATTCAAAGAAATGTTCACCAAGCACAGAAAAACAGAACGTCTACTTACAGGGGGAGAAGAATCCTGACATGGGTACTGAAGGATCCCAAAATATGAACCCCAGGTTTGGCCATTGTTTGAGGCGGTGAAGGCAGGAAGCTCGATGTTTTCCTAAAGATTTAGAGGGAGCTTTTCCATTCGGTGGCAGTTAGTGTGCCCCGTCCCTCAGCACGCTCACGGCAGAGCCAGTAACAATCTTTAACCGAAATCATTTCCCAGGAAGACCGAGGAGACGAATAAATTAACATCGGTCGGTCGGAAAGATCCCAACGTACGGAAATTTGTGTCTTGGTTGATTCATAATGAGGGAAGCACGTTTAAAGATGAAGGACCGTCATCAAAACAGAATTATGTTGGGCCTTTATGAATTTAAATTGCCGTGTAAATCTGAATGTGTTAGAATAACTGTCAGAAAGCTGTACATGGACGTGGAATTAAACGATTTATGCTTTATACTCCATCTCTCTCTCTCTATCTCTCTCTCTCTCTCTCTCTTTCTTCTACTCTATAAAAAAAATATTTATAATAATAACGTGAATATTGAGTTGAAAACTGTATTAATCTTGTTTTTTCAAAGATATTCAGCACATATTAACATCTTGTTTTTTCTCTTTTAGACGTCCCCGCAACGCCAGTTCATCAAAAGAGAAACATATTTCTCCTTATAAATCCTACATAGCTACTATTCTAAACACAGGGTAGCCTAGCAGATTAAGAATATAATCGGAACCCTACTGACCCTGTTATTGGTTAATCCATGTGGCGTTAGTTTATAGCCGCACTAACCAAATATTATAGATATATTGTCTTACTAGGATAATAAAGTAAATGTCCACACCTTGGCTTTGGATTGACGTTTTATCAGCGGGACTCTGAAATGGAACCGTGCCACGTAAAACAACAAGAGAATTCAGGGAAAGCTTTTGTTCCTGAGCTGGTCCTCATTACCCAACATCTAAAACCAACAACCTTTATCTGCATTCTTCCCTCTCTCTTTCCCTCCTTCCCTCATCTCTCTCTTTCCCTCCCTCCCTCATCTCTCTGCCTCTCTCTTTCTCTGTCTCACTCTGTCTCCCACTCTCTCTCTCTCTCCCCCTCTCTGCCTTTCTCTCTCTCCCTCTCTCTCTGTCTTTCTCTCTCTCCCTCTCTCTCTGTTTCTCTCTCTCTGTCTGTCTCTCTCTCCATCTATCTATATAGTATCTATATATCTCTCTGTATCACTAAACCTCTATCCCTCATCTTTTCACCGTCCCTCCCCTGTCCTCCTTCCTCTCATATTCTCCCTCCCTCCTCTCTCCTTCCCTAGCCCTGACCTCTCACCCTCTGCTGCATATTGTGGTTGGAATCCTTTCAGCACAAACACAGCACTTTTCCTTAAACTCTTCCATATTCATATACAAAGCTATTTCACACAGAGCACAGCACAGCTTGAAGAAACAGGTAGGTTTATGAGGCTTTGACCTGCTACTGTGCCCTCTCTCTCTCTGTCTGTCTGTCTGTCTGTCTGTCTGTCTGTCTGTCTGTCTGTCTGTCTGTCTGTCTGTCTGTCTGTCTGTCTGTCTCTCTCTCTCTCTCTCTCTCTCTCTCTCTCTCTCTCTCTCTCTCTCTCTCTCTCTCTCTCTCTCTCTCTCTGTCTGTCTGTCTGTCTGTCTGTCTCTGTCTCTGTCTCTGTCTCTGTCTCTGTCTCTCTCTCTCTCTCTCTCTCTACTACCACTAGACTAGGGTATACTGACTTGCTACTTTCTCTGAAGGGTCTCTCTGTCTTGCTCCCTCTCCCTCTCTGACGTGCCGTGCCCCCTAAGAACCAGGCGTGACTTTAGACAGTCAAATCAGTGGCTTCGTTCCCCTGGCAGCTCAATTGGGAGGGCCTCTGAGGGTGGAGCTGCGTCAATTACTGTCACGCTCTTGAGCGCGGGACGCTGGCGAGTAGAGCTGTCAAAGGGCTAGACGACTCTTTCTGCCTCTGTGCCTCCCCATCAGATAGCGATGTCGATGCATTACAGGCTCCAGCCGTGTTACGCTCCTAGTGTGCCCAGAAAGCAGCTGTCAGGTCAGCCATGCAGACTAATGGCCCAAACACAAATAGCTGGGAGGTAGATTCTTTGGATTCCTGTGTGATTCGGTGAGCACTCTATGCCTGTTGCTTTTCTTCGGCACGGGCCTTAACAAACATCTTGGGGGGGGGGGGGGGGGCGGGGGGGGCTCTTCTGTGTGTTCTGATAATAACAATAATAATAATTTGTTTTATTGATACAGCGCTTTTCAAAACCCAAAGCACTTTCGAACTGACGACATTCTAGAGCAAATATATAGAACAAATACAACCAGCTATTCAACCTACTGTACGCCGTAAACACTTTCCTTTTACTACCTTGGTAACAGCGCCTTAGGGAGAGGGCTTTTACGAGAAGCCTCATTCATTAAAGTGGTGCTTATAAAGACTGTGCTGATCATGGCCGAGCTGTAAATAAACATTAAAGCATTAACCCCCATTATTGCTTTTGCTACAAGACCTTCGGAAGGCCATTTTTATTTCAGTTTCCTATTAATAGGGAGAGATCTATGAGCAGCTTGTGGCTGTTGACGGTATGGTTGTTTATGAGGCCCGATACTTTCACCACTTATAATTTGTTGATGATTAACTGGTTTTACGACAGTGAGTAGAATTATGGATGATACTTCCCTTAAAGCATTTTTAATAAGTAACACTTCAAAACCAGGCCTACAGTATGCTAGCTGTTAAGTCCTACTTGTTTAATATGAACTGTTCCCGGGAGTGAATGTAATAATACGCTCATACATTTTTCAGAGAAACCCGGTACTATTGTTTGTGTTGAGTGATGCTTGAGATCCCTACAGTAATCCATGGAGGCCTACACATAAGATGGTCTCCAGTCACAAAGACAGACTGGGACACCGGGAGGCTGCCCAGCCGGAATCCTCAGATAACCGTTAGCTTTGTGAGCTCAACTGCCCCGAAACCCGGCTATGAATTCATACACAAACAGCTGCTACGTTGAGCTTTTTGTTATGGCGTGTGTTGTCACTAAGGTGCACGCGGGACACTATAATCTTACAGCTCACCCGCCAACCGAATCTCTATTCCCCCTTGAACTTGAACCTTGAACTTGAACCTCCCCTTTGATTCCTTTGGAACCCTCTCGGCGTTCCGCCAGCGCGCTCACCCGCGGAGCAGTCGTCGCCGTAGAAACCCTCGTGGCACGCGCACCGCCCGTCCACGCAGCGCCCGCGGCCCGTGCAGTCGTTGGCGCACCGCCGGACGCCGCAGTCGTCGCCCGCGAAGTGGCCGAAGCACACGCACCGCCCGTCCACGCACTGGCCCTTGTCGTTGCAGTTGCCCGGGCACGCCGGCCGGCTGCAGTCGTCGCCGTAGAAACCCTCGCGGCACACGCACCGTCCGTCCACGCAGCGGCCGTTGTCGTGGCACTCGTCGGGGCAGGAGGACAGGGAGCAGGCGGGGCCCTCCCAGCCGGGGCTACACTGGCAGGTGCAGGTGGCCTGCCGGTAGGCGCCGTGGCCGCTGCAGCTGGTGTCAACACCTGCCGGACGAGACGCCGAGACAGAGGATGTGAGGACATGCTGTGTGCGTGTGTGTGCGTGTGCGTGTGTGTGTGCGTGTGCGTGTGTGTGTGTGCGTGTGTCATGCTGGTGCGTGCCATGGCCTTTACAGCTGGTACCATTGCCTGATGGAGGAGATGTAGACGTTGATTAGGAGGCAGAGGATATGAGGACATGCTGTGTATGTGTGTGTGTGTGTGTGTGTGTGTGTGTGTATGTGTGTGACTGTGTATTAGGTTTTAGAATGTATGTGGACGTGGCTACTGAAGGTTGTGTTAACATCGAGATTACGGAGGAAGAGATAGAGATGGAGTTAAGGGCTGTGTGTGTGTGTGTGTGTGTGTGGGGGTGGGGGGGGGGGGGGGGGGGGTCTGTCTGACTGACTGACTGACTGACTGACTGACTGACTGACTATTTGACTGACTGACTGACTGACTATTTGACTGACTGACTGACTGACTGACTGACTATTTGTCTGTCTGACTGACTGACTGACTGACTAACTATTTGACTGACTGACTGACTGACTGACTGACTGACTGACTGACTAACTATTTGACTGACTGACTGACTGACTAACTATTTGACTGACTGACTGACTGACTGACTGACTGACTATTTGACTGACTGACTGACTGACTGACTGACTGACTAACTATTTGACTGACTGACTGACTGACTGACTGAGCTCCAGCAGTGAGCCCCCCCCCCCCAGTGTGTCCACAGTGTAAAACCCTTTCACCTCCGTCTCCTCGTCCTCCTCCCCCACAGCAGCCCTGTGAACACTGGCTCTTCAGGTAGTTCACCTCCTCCTCCAGCCCGTTCACTCTGGACAGCAGGGACTTGAAGCCCTCCGACTCCTCGCAGTCGCACCTGGGCGCCTGCAGCTGGATGTTGTGCTTGAAGACAATGTCGTTCTCCCCCGCCAACGTGGCCCCAGCGGCCCCTGGGGCCAGGAGGTCGGCGCTGGCCTGGTCCTGGGCCTCGACGGCCATTTTGCAGTCGGAGGGGCCGGAGATCTTGTAGACGTGGCTGAAGACGACGGCCTTCTCGGCGGACGGCTCGTCGGCCCCGGCGGGCCGGCAGGCGGAGCAGAGGAAGGCCAACAGGCACAGAGCACTCCGGGGGAGTCTGCTGGGCATGGTGCCTGAACGGAGAGAGGAGCACCAACCATCAGAAGTTACGTTCAAAGCTTGAAAGACGGACTCGAACAGCAGAAGAAGAACAAATAATGCAAAGTGTGACACTGACAGAATGCCAAACGTGTTGACTTGCAAAGTCGTTTTCTGGGTTAAGTCTCTTGCCATGTACATATCTTGATTCATTTGAAAATAGAATATCTTCCTGATAAAGCTTATGTCTTGTTCTGTTTGAATCCCAATTTTGTGAGACGCTATTGAAATTAGAGCCCTTTGATTCCTCTTCTGGTCACTGTTCTTTCTCAGTTAGTTATTCACACAAGCAGTATAGACAGGAATAAACCTTTGCGTTAAATAGATTACTCTATGTTATATTCAGCGGAACAGACTACTGTACGTTTAAACAGAGGAGACTCAAAGCCTGACTCTCTGGCAACCGAAACGCTGCCGTCATTACTTTGGCTAAAACCTCTTTCCTCCAAACCAGTAATTGTGTTCAGTCGGCCAAGCAGATCGTTTCCAAGGAGCACGGAACTCTGTCCTTAGAAGATGATGTCATGTGTAATGGCAGTGATGTCATCTAAACCTACCACCCAGACTTCCTTTGGAAAAGGTTAAACTACGTGCCATCAAAATATTAGGCCAGATAAAGGTCTCTCTTTAAAAGATTATTTCAGACTTACTTTAAGAGTATTTTAAACCTGGTGAATGAAAAAAGGTACCTGCTCACCTGGTGAGTCAGAGGGAAATCATTAAACACTGTCTTCTAGCGTAAAGTTGTTTGAAGAGTTTGGAAACTGGCGGTTTTAAAGGTCTGAACTTGTGTGGTCTGTGTAAATATGGAAACCCTAATGAAGTGTCTTTAAACCCGGTAATAAAACCAGGAGGCACAGTGCTTGACAACTGGAAACCACAGAAAGTGAACCCACCATGCTTTATAAATTGCTTGGATAACTTTTAAAGAGGAGAAGATTGTTCTTTGGAATATGCTTACAGTGCAAAAATACAAGAGGATCCCATAGTGCCTTGTTCAACACAGAAATGGACTGAATCCTGGGACAAGAACAGACTGCACTGTACTTTTTATAAACTCATTTTTGTATTTTTTGATTTTTGTACTTTGTTTATCAAAGCGATGCACTCCTGTCAGTTATTAAACTCTGCTAAAAAATCTAAACATGTCTCGCAATGTAACAAAGAGTGGAATAGCAGATGAGGAATGAGGAAAATCCTCTAACAAACAGATTGTAGGATCCCCACTGGACACAAGCAGAGAACATTAAAACGTCAACAAGAGCAGTCCAAATCTGCAAATCTCTTGACTTGCCATTATCCCATTATGAGGCCAACTGTAGCTTCCTCAGAGAGCTAAGGCTAGCATTTGCTCCTATGCGAGCCAACAGCATTAGTAGCTGACAGATAGAAAGCCTGCGAAAGCTAATGCTAGCATCAGTACCCTCCTATGAGAGCTAATGCTAGCATCAGTACCCTCCTATGAGAGCTAATGCTAGCATCAGTACCCTCCTATGAGAGCTAATACTCGCATCAGTACGCCTTCCTTCCAATGGGAACCAGAGCTAGCTTGAGTAGCTTATTCTGAGCGCTAACGTTAGCCATTGCCTTGGTAACTGACCTTGGTATGTGAATTGTTAACATAAAAATTGTTGACATTACTTAGAACCAAGGCCACTCGGTTAACCAATTCACATTCAAATAAACATTGGCATGTAAACTTCCTTCTTTCTCAAACAATACCTCGATAATTGAGAGCAGAGCTCAAATGTAACATCCCAGAATATATGCGTACATTTTTCTGGATCCTTTAAGGGTAATATTATTTCTCCCATATCCATTTATTTCTCCATAAATTTATTTTTAGGTTGATAGCCAGATTATAGCCGAGAACAATCTGGAAATCCATTCCCCCTGGTAATGATTTACATCTGTAGGCTACTGTTTTAGTCTACACTGGTCTAGTCTACATATCAGCACAGTTTGGCTAGAGCCAGTGCAGTCCAGCACCATGGTTTGATAATGTCATTTCAGTTCAGACAGCACCTGCCCCAGAGAAACACAGACTAGCATGATGCATGGCCACTGTTTTAGCATTTAGCCTACATTTAGCAGTAGTTGCAGCCCAGACTATCCTCCTCAGCATGCTTGAAGAACTGACCAGTTCAAGGAAATGGAAGTCAATGACGGCCTTGGAATAACCCACATCACACAGGCAGGCTCCTGGACACATGCCCTGGTGGCGGAGGTCTACGCAGAAGGCTCTTTATAACTATTATAATAAGGAGTGTGTTCATACACACATTTTCAGCCAGGGTTATTTCAAGCTGGCCCTTTCTCTGTTTACGCTGTGTCTCTGTTGGAGGGGATTCCAGTGTTACCTTCCAGGGTGTCTGGCAGGAAAAGTGGCTTCTGTCACCTAAAAATGGCCCCTGTGTGGGTGGATAGCAGGATGGAAGAGCCGGAGGTGGACAGGGAAGATATACTCCAAGGTTAGAGGATTTGAAAAGTATAAATTTTTGCGGCAGATAAATTCAAGTAGCACACGATGTTTTAGGACGTCTGGTTCATGAAAGAGTGTGTTTCCCCCCAAAAAATGGGTTGCTTCCACAAAGTATAATTAACAAGCTAAAGTTTCCATTGTATTCATGTTATCCTCATTACATAGGATCAGATTCTGATTATTCAAATGTACCCCAAATCCGGCAAGCAATCGCCTCAATACAAAACACATCCCCAGCTCCAAGAGCCAAATAAAAGACCTGAACCGGACGCACTGAGGAACTTCATCTAAGCTGTTTATGTAGTTGTCTGTTCTGGTCATTACATCTCTATTTTATGTCTGACAGAGGGACACGAGAGGAATATCCTCCCCTGCAACAAGGGACTCCAAACACTCGGGCACAATCCCGTCTCCCGGCCTCCTCTCGGATTTCCACCGTTGACGTGACGACAAGCCATGAACTTTGACAGTGGTCAAAGTTCAGTCACAAAGGCAGACGCAAGTCGGGGAGAGGAGAGTGTACAGCTCAGGCCTGCACCCCTCGAATCTCGGCTGCCTGCAATGCTCTGCACTGCCAGTAACACTGGCTCAGGAGTTGTAAGGTGTGGGTAGTACACTTCTTCATAAGCCATAAGCAAACACACGTCTTATCTGACTGAGTTGGTACAATGTAATGAATAAGCAGTCTCTCTGGAAGTTTAGGAGAGGAAGATGTGTGCCAAGAGCTCCTAACTCAAGCTGAAAACAAATACTCAGAGACTGTGAATGCAATCAACTGTAGGTAGGAGGACCCGTAATCCCTCCGCAAACCCTCTGAGGAACCATAATCTCCCTCCAAAACTAAGTGTTGGGAGAAGGCAGACTGGGAGAGAGAGAGAGAGAGGGGGGGGGGCAAGTAAGGAGAGGGCTGAAGTGTAAATAGAAAGAGGCCGTAACATAAAAACACAGAGGAAAGCGGAAAGAGAAATGGAGGGAAGGTAAGCAAAGGAAAGCGAGGTCAGACTCTCATGAGGGCCATTAAGCATCAAACAAAAGGCTGTCTGTTCCTTCACAGGTTCCCTAGTCAAGCGGACCAAACCGAAGGGCCTCAGACGGAGAAGAGGAAGAGAGGAGGAGAGGAAGAGAGGCCGGGCCATGAAAGAGTGGCGGAGGAAAAGAGCTCCATAACTCTCTCAGATGCTGGGACGCCACATGTGATGTGGTGGCAAACTTGCGGCGTTTGTTAGATTTCCCCCTCCATCAGCTCAGCAGCCGTATATAAGAGAGAGACGAAGCTGAAACCAATTAGAGACCGTCTGAGCTCTTAAAAACTCATAATCCCCTCTTGCTCTCCTCAGTCCGCCTGCATCTGTCCCGCCCCAAACCCCAGAAGCCGCGATAAGACCTTCAGTAGCCTCGCAGACACTCTGCTGGCCTTACGTAATGCCCGGGAAACCGCCTCACATCTGCTGCTGCTTTCATCAAAGCTCCGGGCCAGAACAGTAGCATTAGGTAAATCCACACGCTCACACTCCGCAGGAGACTGAAGGGCGCGCCAGGCCAGCATTGAGCAGTGGAACTACAGGGCGGGATATAACGCTGCTGACAGTTTTATTGACGGACAACGTTTGTCGGTCATCACCTTTTCGTCCTCGTAAACTTGAATGGTACTTATGATGAAAACGGGATGTGCTTCTCCAAAAGGATTCACACGGAAAAGCAGGAATGCATACACCCAAATCCAGGGACAAAATAGTCTTTTTTATTCAAAATGATTTTCTACATGATAAATTCAGTTTGATTGACACAAACTGTAACAAGCGTAAAATAAGCAATAGCGTCATGGAAGCTCTAATATGAAGCCTGGAGGTTTGAGTGACTTGCAGAGAACTCGGCACCGTCCATGCCGTGCTACCCACTACTAGAGCATGTAACAGTAAATAGATAGCAGGCGAGAGAGAGAGAGACAGAGTGAGTGAGGGAGAGAGTGAGAGAGAGAGAGAGAGAGAAAGAGAGAGAGAGTGGGAGAGTGGGAGAGAGAAACAGACAGAGTGAGGGATAGAGAGAGTGAGACAGAGGGAGAAAGAGAGAGACAGAGAGACAGAGTGAGAGAGAGAGAGACAGAGAGACAGAGTGAGAGAGAGAGAGACAGAGAGACAGAGTGAGAGAGAGGGGAACAGAGAGACAGAGGGAGAAAGAGAGAGACAGAGAGACAGAGTGAGAGAGAGGGGAACAGAGAGACAGAGGGAGAAAGAGAGAGACAGAGAGACAGAGGGAGAAAGAGAGAGACAGAGTGAGAGAGTGAGAGAGAGGGGAACAGAGAGACAGAGGGAGAAAGAGAGAGACAGAGTGAGAGAGAGGGGAACAGAGAGACAGAGGGACAGAGAGGGGAACAGAGAGACAGAGTGAGAGAATAGAGATCATAGATATATAATATAATATATATAATATATAATAGAGAGAACAGATCTTATGGTCATATGTTTTTATTCTCATGATTTATTCGATTGATGTTTTGTATCTGTTGACAGATCGTTGACAGATGCGTTGTCAATAGCTAGTGGACAGCATTTCATAACAACAGAGTGAATTTAATTAATTGAATTCCATTAAATGTAATTGTTAGAGAAAGGGGTAGAGAGAGGTAGAGAGAGGGAAGTGGTGATGAAAGTAATGCAGTGCTAATTCTTCCATAAAGAAGGCGCTCTTCAGATGGAAGAGAACATTTTGGATTTCCTGGCTCTTTGACTTTTAAACCACCATCTAAGTTTTACAGTGACCCAAACATGGAAAGGGCACAGAGGGTATCCACCAACGATTTGAGTGTTGGAATAGATATCAATTTGAAATAATGACAGGTTGTTATAATAATAGTTATAATATAAGTAATATAATAGTTATAATATATGATATGATCACTACCCTGCAGTTCAATAGATAATGAAAAAAAAATGTTTTTAAATAAAAATAAATGTTCAGGGACATCATACCATATATACTGTCCTAAATACCTATTTAGACATTAAAAGGTTTTGTCCCCAAAAACGTAGAAGTCCAGGAAAGTAGTACACAAAAGAATTTGCTGAAAATTCAATTAAGATTTCTGTGCACAAATAACAAACTTTTGTTGACGCTATTTCAAGATGAGTCAGTAATACAGAAGCATGTGTCTTACCGTGTAGTTTTCCCAGTTAATCGCCGTTCTAGGGATCTCCACCTAACGCCCGGTGTTTCTGTCTCTCGACTCCTTTCCCTCTCGCACCTGTTGATTAAGGACAGTAGTTTGGGGCCCCTCTCTCTCTCTCCCTCTCTCTCTCTCTCTCTCTCTCTCTCTCTCTCTCTACTAGAGACCCTTTGGAACCATTGGCTCTGTGATTCCTGCCTCCGTCTCTCTCTCCCAAGACTGGTTAACTTTCCGACTCAAACGCCTAAGGCCAATGGGCACTTTGGGAGTGCCTCCTTCCCCTAAATGATGGAAAGAAAGTGAAGAGAGAGAGAGAGAGAGAGAGAGAGAGAGAGTGAGAGAGAGAGAGAGAGAGAGAGAGAGACAGAGAGAGAGAGAGAAGGGGAGAGAGGGGGGAGCAAGAATGAGAAGCATTCCCTACTCTTTCTTTCCTCTTTCTGATACTAATCACTGTCTTATAAACATGACCGGCTCCTTTCTCAGGTTGCTACCCCAACCAACCCCTTCACTCCTGGACAGCTTTCCTGACAAGAAAAAAACAACGACATTTCTGTTTTTACCTCCAGGAACAGCGTTGGTAGGGTTTAATCATTCTAGCAGAAGGAACAGGTCTGACAGCAGCCGGAGAAAGCTTGGGTATGGCTGAAAGGAAAAGAAAGCAAAGAAAGATCTGGATACATGAATTGTTTTACAATTGTTAGTTGTTAAAGCACTTCACAACTCACTTAAAATGCGATGAAAAGAAAGGTTATTGTTATTATTATTAATACGAAATACCGGAAACCATAGAGTGGATATAGTTACACGTATTTGGTCGTTGGTCGTAGAGAAATGAAAATGTAAAAAAAGATTATTATTACAAAAAAATGTGTACTTTTTCATTCCATAATATACGCATTACAATCTGGTCCATTGTTATTATTGGAACACAACAAATACTTCATCTCACAACAATTAGTGGTGATGGGGACAAACAAGGCATCATTACTTTGCTGTAACATTGATTTCATTTGATATTTCCATATTCCGCTTAGCAACATGTTCGTTACTGAACGGAAGCAGAAACACATATAAAGAGAAAAATGTGAAGAAAGCCACCAGCTAACTGTTTCCAACCCATCCTGAAACCTTCCAACATGACAAATAGTCCATCAATCCCACTGTGCAATTGCTGAAATAATCCATATTTCCATATTTTGATTGGCATTATTATTGTTCATTGATTTCCATATGAGTTATTACAGTGACATAATCATCTTTAAATATTCAAAGAACACTAGTACATAAAGATCAGCAGCACCATGTCCAGTCAGTTGGTATGGGCTGGGGAAGTGTGACTGCCAAGTTCTTACATCACCTCTATCGTCTGTTAATAATAAGCCATGTTGTGAACGTGTGGTTGCTGGGGTATAAGTATTCTGTGAATGTCCTTGGACACGGTCTTATCTTAGGCAGAGGTCGGCGTCAGAGGGTCCGCTGACAAACAAGTTGCATTTCCTTTGTCAATGCTTGTGTGATGATTCATTCTGAATGCATTCTTACAACCTGATTACACTTCAAAAAAAGAACCTGAAGACTCTGTTTTCTTCCACACGACCGTCGTGAAGCAAACTATACCCCATTTGTTGTGAGAAATAATTATCAATTTCATCATTGTTTTTTGAACGTTTTGAATACGTGTTTTTTGTCAGTTGGTAACAAAGTAAAAAACAAACGGTAAAAACCCATAGAAACTGATGGGTGTGATTTTATTTTCACTAGCGCCGTCAACACTTCCGATGGTGGCAAACAATGCCCCCCATACCTCGTGTTCAAACAATGCCCCCCATACCTCGTGTTCAAACAATGCCCCCCATACCTCGTGTTCAAACAATGCCCCCCATACCTCGTGTTCAAACACCCGCCCACATCGCCACCAGGGCCCCAGGTGTCAAGGCTGGGCTTGTGTTTGTCTTTAAAAATACACAACTGTGGTTTCGTGTTACTCAGCGAGGACATAGGGGCAAGTGGGAGACTGGTACTGGGACAACCCACAGACTGGTACTGGGACAGAGCTCATACTGATACTGGGACAGAGCTCATACTGGTACTGGGATACACCACAGACTGGTACTGGGACAGAGCTCATACTGGTACTGGGATAGACCACAGACTGGTACTGGGACAGAGCTCATACTGATACTGGGATACACCACAGACTGGTACTGGGACAGACCTCATACTGGTACTGGGATAGACCACAGACTGGTACTGGGACAGAGCTCATACTGATACTGGGATAGACCACAGACTGGTACTGGGACAGAGCTCATACTGATACTGGGACAACCCACAGACTGGTACTGGGACAGAGCTCATACTGGTACTGGGACAACCCACAGACTGGTACTGGGACAGAGCTCATACTGGTACTGGGATACACCACAGACTGGTACTGGGACAACCCACAGACTGGTACTGGGACAGAGCTCATACTGGTACTGGGACAACCCACAGACTGGTACTGGGACAACCCACAGACTGGTACTGGGACAGAGCTCATACTGGTACTGGGACAACCCACAGACTCGTACTGGGACAGAGCTCATACTGGTACTGGGACAGAGCTTATACTGGTGCTGGGACAACCCACAGACTGGTACCGGGACAGAGCTCAGACTGGTACTGGGACAAACCACAGACTGGTACTGGGACAGACCACAGACTGGGTACTGGGACAAACCACAGACTGGTACAGGGACAAACCACAGACTGGTCCTGGGATAGACCACAGACTGGTACTGGGACAGAGCTCAGACTGGTACTGGGACAAACCATAGACTGGTCCTGGGACAGAGCTCAGACTGGGTACTGGGACAAACCACAGACTGGTCCTGGGACAGAGCTCAGACTGGGTACTAGTCTGTGGAGGATGCAGGGGTGTCGTGGTGGCTCTTTTTAGGAACTTAGAGTTAAGTGGCACCTTCTCTCCTGCAGGTATATATATATATATATATACATATATTATATATTCATTATATTACAGTATATATTTTATATACAGTACCAGTCAAAAGTTTGGTCCCATTCAAGTGAATGTGTGTGTGTGTATCTGTGTGCTTGGGTCAATCACTTTATATCCGAAACGCAGTTTAAAAACCTCCCCCCAAAACAACAGAAACAAACAACAGGAACAAACAACAGGAACCGGATGGATGATAATGGCTTAGTCATTACAGACAGTCAATTATCACTTCCTCTCCAAACTGGCATGTACTGCAACTGATCTACAGATTTAAACGCAATCTTTTTTTTTACTGTCAATACACATACATTGGGATATATTTATTTAATCCTACTGTATAACTACTGCTTCTTCTTTTGTTGCGATTCTGTAACCCATCACCCACAACCCCAACATTTTGAAAATAATATTTAGAGTATAAGCCCACACATTTTTCAGCATCTTGCATCATGGTCTGTTCTGTTGAATTGGCTTACTTATAAAACCAACAATGGGAGCTGAGATCGCTTATTTTGTGTATTCAGCAAAGTGAATAAATCCTGGTTTCACCTCAGTCGCTTGTCTCGGATCAGTATGGGGGGTTTCCCACCATTGAGCTGAGTCCAGGATTCAGGAGTGGCAAACTGAACCGAGATCAGAAGTAGACCCATCTCCGCGGGGATCCTGGAATCCAGAAAAACGTTGAAGAGTGATGTCAAATTGCAATTATAAGCTTCCTCCACCATGCCTGTTAATTGCTGCAGGAGAAGAGTAACACAGCATGTCCACGCACGAAAATGTTCCGATGAAGACTGTGTCAGTGTGGGAGGTCGATCCCACTGCAGTCATGTACAAAACGATTGCAATAGATATATGAATACACGATAGATATACATTTTCTAATATGTTCAAAAACAACTGATAGAAGATGTCATAGAAGACTCTGTAACAAAATACGTACAATATAAATGAATGCCTAATCCTCACTTTTTATATTTCAATGAAGCACAGCCAGTGTGACTGTATCGGAGGACACCTCTCACTAAGATTTCCTGAGTTCATTTACTGGGATCTGGTTTCAGTCTGCAGCGAAGGTTTCTCAGGTAACTGCACCATGAGCTAAACCCATTATATTTTAAACACATCGCAATGTTACTCATTTCGCTGTAACAACGTGCTCCCCCAGTGAAACAGAAAACTGTTAATGCCTTTCCCATTGTTTTCCCCATACTCTCATTTCATGCCGATGATGAATTAACATATAAAACGACTCTCTAGGGTTTCAGTAAAAGGGGTTGTTTTATAATGTCATTCACAACAACGCTCATTGTACAAAACAACAGCTGGATAAAGCAAATTTGTTTTGTTCCCATTACTCTAATTTCCCCTAAAAACACATTGAATATCTTACCAGGCAGTTGCATGATAAATACGAAACTGTGTTTCTCATGTTAAAAAATAAAAATAAAAGCGAGTTAACGAAAAAAAAAAATCTGGTCGAGTAATTCACGACATATAATTATTCCAGCAGGTTAAACAATCTGATACAGGTGTTTCAATTTCATATGCTTGGTCTATTTGCCTGAAGTCTAAGGTGAATATCATTAAAACAATATTAAAACCCATAAGAGACACAGGACTGGGAGTGGATCACATGCACAGCTATGCGTGTGGAAGAATTCCTTACAATAATACTGTTTGGTTCTGAGCCGTGAGACTCTGTAGAGATGATGGTGTCAGATGGAGTTTGAACTGCACTGTAGCAACACGTGCAATGGGGATGCCTCTGATAGTAATAATAGGATTGTAACCTATTATCTAGCAAGGTACTTTTCAATGTAGCTACTGCTTTGGAATGACATTTGCAAACCTTGTCCAGGTCACATACTCTTCCCTTGAATATCTTCAAAGAGGAAGAAAAAATATTCCACAGAGAGAGACAAAGACTTTCATTACTTTCAGTTTAAGTGTGTAAATATGGTTTCAATACACCCCCGGGAGAAGAGTACAAACGTCTGCCGTGTCTTTTATTTGATCGTTCAGGCATGTTTTTGGATGTCCATGAGCCCCAGTCTGAGAAGGTTAAGTTTCACATCTCGGTGGTTGGTTCGACATTCAATATTCAGATTTGAAATGTCAATAGCTTCGTAACGTAAAGTCACAATATCGTTTAAATCATCTAATTTTAATCGGGGGACTGTGGCAAATAGTGTACAGACCTCATTTATCGCAATCGATAGCGTTTAAAAAAAGTGAAATTACATTGGGATGAATGGGTCTACATCGCGTCCGTGGCCAACTAGGGACCATCTTAAAAGAAACAACGCAGTAGTTATTGTTGGTATGATTGTCAAACTCCATATAATTTTAGGCTTTGATTTAAGAATTTAAAACGAGTAATCACTGCTGATTTTTAATCAGTATTTTCCTATGAAAAACAGGTTAAATATCAATAGCTTCCTCACTATGGGGTGTACAATTATGAAATTCCTGTCATGCACCATTCAACATCCCTTGTCTTGTGTATGGGCATTATTTTTTGTAAAATAACACTGTTCTGATTTTTAATCAATATTTATCTATGAAAAAAATGGTTACATGACAATAGCTTCGTCACTATGAGGTGTACAATCATGAAATTCGTGTCATGCACCATTCAATCTCCCTTGTCTATTGTACGGGGGTTATTTTTTATGAAATAAAACTTTGCTGATCAATCAATATTTTCCCATGAAAAAAAAATGGTTAAATGTCGATAGCTTCCTCAATATGAGGTGTACAATAATGGAATTCCTGTCGTGCACCATTCAACATCCCTTGTCTTGTAGACGGGTGTTATTTCTGTGAAATTTAACTGTACTGATTTTAAATCAATAATTCCCTATGAAAAAACAGATTAAATGTCAATAGCTTCCTCACTATGGAGTGTACAATCATGAAACTCCTGTCATGGACCATTCAACCTCCCTTGTCTTGTGTAGGGGCATTCATTTTTATGAAATAACACTTTGCTGATTTTAAATCAGTATTTTGCTATGAAAAAACAGGTTAAATGTAAATAGCTTCCTCACTATGAGGTGTTCAATCATGAAACTCCTGTCATGCACTATTGAAAATCCCTTGTCTTGTGTACAGGCGTTGTTTTTGTGAAATAACAATGTTCAGATTTTTTATAAATATTTGTCTATGAAAATAGGTTATATGTCAATAGCTTCCTCACTATGAGGTGTGCAATCATGAAACTCCTGTCATGCACCATTTAACATCCCTTGTCTTGTGTACGGGCGTTATTTTTTATGAAATAACACTTTGCTGATTTTAAATCAATATTTTCTCATGAAAAGACAGGTTAGATGTCAATACTTTCCTCACTAAGGGGTGTCCAATCATGAAATTCCTGTCATGCACCATTCCACCTCCCTTGTCTTGTGTACGGGCGTTATATTTGTGATATAACACTGTACTGAGTTTTTATCCAATTTTTTCTAAGAGAGAACTTAAATGTCAATAGCTTCCTCACTGTGGGGTGTACAATCATAATGATACAAATCAGAACAGTATTATTTAATATATAATATTTATATAATATATAAATATAACGCCCCTTCCACAAGACAAGGGAGGTTGAATGGTGCATGACCGGAATTTCCTGATTGTACATCTCATATTGAGGAAGCTATTGACATTCAACCCGTTTTTTCATAGGAAAATATTGATAAAAAATCTGCAAAGTATTATTTCACAAAAATTATTCCCGTACACAAGACTACAGAGGTTGAATGGTGCATGACAGGAATTTCATGTTAGTACACCTCATATTGAGGAAGCTATTGACATTTAGCTTGTTTTTTCGTAGGAAAATATTGATAAAATATCAGCAGTGTTATTTTACTAAAAAATAATTCCTGTACACAAGACAAGGGAGGCTGAATGGTGCATGACAGGAATTTCTTGATTGTACACCTCATAGTGAGGAAGCCATAGATATTTAACCCGTTTTTTCATAGGAAAATATAGAAAAAAATCAGCAAAGTGTTATTTCATTAAAATAGCTCCTGTTAACAAGAGAGGGGCGGGGCTTCAAAGATCCATGGCAGTAATAACATGTTTGATAACAAAGGAAAACAAAGCAGGAATAATCCATTTCCACCAACAGGAATTATTGTCCCGGCACTTTTGAGATGGTCCCTATTCGAATATGTTACTGATGTAGACATATTCAGACAAATCTATCTCCCTCTTTTTTAAACACAATCGATCGGGTGAACTATTGTCTGTACACTGCTGCAAACATCTTGAGACTTTACGTTACGAAGCTATTGACGTTTCAATTCTGAAAATCGAATGTCGAACCAACTTCACAAGAAGTTTGAGGATATAACTTTTCCCCCAAAATATACCACACGCACAATTGCAAGGAAACGGTTCACTGTCAGGAAGTGCGTTAGTTTGTACTCACTTACAGTAATACATTCTCCCTTTACACGATTATTCATTCAATGTGTTACTGACTGAACTAATACAGAAGTTATCATCCCTGAAATCCTGGAACTCGCTAGTCTGACTGTTTGTGTACCTGACAGAGCTGAGTACTTCACAAACACAGGAAATGATTTATGAAACACCGTTGCATGCTTGTTCCAGCACGTGGATATCTTCATGTTTTCACTCCCCTACATGATAAATAGCCAACCCCTCTCGATGGTCGTTTATCATTAGCTAGGACAAGCATATGTGAACACTTGCAGAAGATTCTTCAAAATATTCCAAAACATGATGTGAGCTCTTGCTATCAATCATGCAAATTAATTATCGGGACCACAGTCTTTTTTCTTATGACATATATTAAATTAATTAGTATTGTTCTGTAATTTTCTTACACTCGCATTAAAGTAGACTGCACTTGAATCTGCAACACAAAACTACAACAACCTATAGCCTGTTTTTTTCTGTTTTAGAAGTATAACTGGATTAACAGTTTTCCTCTTTCCTTACACGTGCAAACTATTAAACTGAACCATACTTTAAACCTGAGAGCCCAACCTAAACTAATTAGCCCTTTATTACAAATATACAAGGAACATTAGCGATCCCTCTGAACCAGACTCTATAAATATACTACAGCCTGCGGGCCCAATGCGGTCAGTAGAATTGAAGCTGTATTGATTGCACGCTTCCTTCAGAATCTGAAAATCTTTGATCGGAAACACTGACTGAAGGAGAGCGCTCGTGGTGGCGGTGTTGCGTGCACAATGTGGAGGAGACGACAGATTTATACGAACAGGAGGACCCCATAAGCACCAAACGCCAAACTGGTCGCCGACTAGCGAGGCGTTTTCTGATTGCTCTCTGACTGTAGAACAGCTTGGACCAGCTATGTTGCGGTATTGGGGCATGTGCGTTCTCTCAGGACCTACGTGTGGCTTTTACTAACAGTGACACCCCCCACAATGGACCTTATGTCCCACTGTCAACACACAGAAACAAACATACGGGTACTTCGATCACAATATGTACACAGAGCGAAACATGTGTCATACCAAAGCCTAAAATGTCCTCATTAAACAGAGTGACTAGATGAGAACCAGAGAGACAGAGCTTTTAATAACAGTTAGCATGGAGTAATAAACTTCTGCAGTGACCCATCTGTCCAGGTTGCATACTGAAGTAAAGCTCATTAGGCCACAGAATTGACCAGTAGGTCCCTACGACAATCACATTGAACAAATAAACACGGATTGTTTGTTTATTTTATTTATAATGTAAGACATTCTGTGTCTAAAATTAGAAGTGGGGGTTGACTGCGCTGCGTTAAGCAAACCGAGGAAAGTTTGTAAAGATGATGTGTTGATGACAGGAGGGTATGGATTGTTCTGGACTGGATACCGTTTGACTGGTTTGTCCTGTCCTGTCATAGGACGGTGTTTTTAAGACATGACCTTGTTGCAGTGACAGCTAACACTTCTGACAGCTTATTGACAATTCTAGGCCAAGGATTCAAAAGGGACTTCAGTGATCGAACAGTCTCCGTTGTGGCAGAGAGAGAGAGAGAGAGAGAGAGAGAGAGAGAGAGAGTGTGTGTGTGTGTGTGTGTGTGTGTGTGAGTGAGAGTGTGTGTGTGTGTGTGTGTGTGTGTGTGAGTGAGTGACAGTGAGAAATCAACAACCCTGACCCTCACATGTAAACAAAAGCAATATTAACCAGGTTAGATGAGTTATGAAAATGTTTGCAACGCAGTACCAATAAAGATACTGGCAGACAATACCATACAACACACAGTATATGAGCTATGGACAGGTAGCGAACGGGGCACCTCAAAATACCCTCTGTTCTGAAATGGCGAGGAACGCTTGGTTTCCAAAAGCTCTGGGACCTTACTTCCTATAGCCGCGGTGGTCTGTCTCTAAGTGACATCCCAGATGTATGTCTGCAAGCATCTAGAAAGGGGGAAAAAAACGTACGTTTCCCTATCATTCCCAGTCATTTGGTTTGGCACGTCTTCTCCGTTTTATCCAAACATTCCGGGTGTTTCTTTGTTGTGCTTTCGAATGGATAACTGGACCGGTAGCTATCCGTCGATAACTGGACCGGTAGCTATCCGTCGATAACTGGACCGGTAGGGTTTATCTAATGTGATGTTTGGCTGTGAGGCTCCAGCTCTTTCTAATATGTCTCTATATCCTCAGTGATGGAGAAAACAGTCGCGGTACAGGGACAAAACATTCCCCAGCTAATGGCTCTGCTTTTGAGGGGAAGTTGCCAAGCAAATTATTCAAAAGTACACAAACATTGGAATGATTGATGCGGCAAGGTCATTGTTCCATGATACATCTGATATTACCGTCATTGCTTATCGTACTTTTACACATTTCGAGATGAGGTCATCATCATCATCATCATCATCATCGAGGTGTTGCTGTTGTCTTGGTTACCATACATCATCACAGGCAGCCTTGGTGGTCGTGCAGTCCTCAGTCTGAAGGCCTGGAAAGAGAGGAAGAGAAAGACGTTGGGAGACATTTTGGGAGCGCCTCCTGTCCCTAAATGATGGAGAGAAAGTGAAGAGAGAGAGAGAGAGATACAGAGATGGGGCAGAGAGAGAGAGAGAGAGAGAGAGAGAGAGAGAGAGAGAGAGAGAGAGAGAGAGAGAGAGAGAGAAATGCAGAGATGGGGCAGAGAGGGAGAGGTGTAACAAAGAGAGAAAGGGTTAAATGGGACTGGGATTGAGCAAAGAAGACCAAGGGGTTAGGCACACTGCACATTCCACCAGGCCAAAAAAGCCAGCAGGCAACCCTCCTGAGTCAACCACGCTCAAGCCTTACGCTAAATGGGTTAGGGTTAGGGTTAGGGTAGGCAACCCTCCTGAGTCAACCAGGCTCAAGCCTTACGCTAAATGGGTTAGGGTTAGGGTTAGGGTAGGCAACCCTCCTGAGTCAACCAGGCTCAAGCCTTACGCTAAATGGGTTAGATTCGGAGCTTTAATGGACTCCGATCAAAATGATTTGAAGGCACGCCTCCTTTGGAATGCCCGATGAGTCAGTGAATGAACAAAGAAAAAAAAAAAAAAGAGAAGGCTCTAGTTCTGTATGACTATGAGAGGGTAAAACGTACACAATGTTAAATCGATAACTTTATCATCAATGGTGAAGTATAAACATGTTGCTGCTTAAGGTTGGCTATGTACAGCAGACCTGAGGAAAAACTACAATCCAAACCATTTTAAAGGCTCATGCGAGTTTGATATTACCTTACTGTACACTTAAAGACACTCTCAAGTGCTCATGCTTACTTACTATTAAGGTAAATACAGCACTCCTTCAGTACTTTTTTAATACAATTTAAATTATCAACTGGGCTGTTTTTCCAAGGTCTGGTATGATCTACAAATACACACTAAAGGCTTATTTTGCTAACTTGCACAAAAAAAGAAAGAAAATTAATTCTAAAAATAAACTTCAGGTATTTTCATGTTGGCTGTCTGTCAGAATCATTTGGTCTGAAAAGAGAGGCTCTGTTCTGTGTCTACCTGGACTTGAACAACAACCTTTATACAATAGTCATTTGTGAGATGTATTATTAGAGCGGGTACATTTTCATTAAAGGTTATTATTGTAAGAAAGGCGTTTCTGGGGGCACTCACCAAAGTGGGTGGAACTTCTGGGAAACGTCTCTAGAAATCTCCCTGGATTTGGGGGGAAAAAGTGTGCAAATTATATTGTATCCTATAGTTATTGTGCTAACAATTGTTTTGTCAATGGCATAGACAACTATTAATTGTTGCTCTTTGGACCTGCTATAACCTGGTTAGCTCTGGTGTATCTGATCACTGTATTCTTGTCACTATCTTATTAAATACAGTAGACCGTGGCTGATTTCCCCAAACGTTTCCGTACTCCGTCTCTTTAACAGAATACCAAAGGGACATGTGTATCCAATCAAACAGCCCCATCCTATCAAATCCACAGAAGATGAGATTCTTTCCAATATATAGCATTGTTATTTAAATTGAAACAAGATTTGCGTCACACTGGGACTTCATTTTGAGAAAATATATTGAAAAGAAAGAGAAGAAAAGCGTGGTTTGTTTTGCGTTTCAATCTTTCTGGCCCTGTGTGGTCTGAGGTGTAATAATGTTTATGGTCTAGATTCATGCTGTGTAAAAGAGTTCTTTAATATATATTTATTTATTTAAACATGTGTATAAAATGCCCACACAGGAGTGCAGCCTAATCATATTCGTCTGTTAAAGAAAATGTTGTTTAAAACAATGCCCTCCCAATATACCCGTGATGTATGATTACATATTCATTTGTAGACAAAAAGGAACCAAAAAACGAAGTCTCTCGCTGTTACCCCCTGCTAAAGAGTCATGAGGTAATGCTCAGATTGATCAAAATGGTCGTTCTCACAGTATTACAAAACACAGTGTTTCATTAAGGCATTGATTACCAGAGACTTCTTTGAAATGCCGACCAATTCGATGTTTGAACCGTCAGGTAGTGGCTCTTACTCACAGTCTAATCAACGTGCTTGGTTCAAGATCGGTTGCAACAATGCCTAATCTCTTCAAGACAAAGTTGGCTGTTCATGGCAGCCTGCGGGGTAGCTAGGAACTCTGATTAAAGCCAGGAGGGCCTAGACCCTTTGCCATCGAGAGGCATTCTCTGCCAACCTGGTGGATGGCCTGCTTGTCCCTTTGTAGGATGCCAGCGATTAAAAAACGTCCTGTGCTTTGTAAAACTAGAACTTTAATGTCGTTAATGTGGTGCTAAACTACGTTTTTAGACCAATAACCGACATCGAACAGTGAAAGCGCATTCCTCCATAGCTAGACAGTACACTAAAGAGACCTTAAGATGTATACATCCAATACGATTAAGACACCTTTAAGATGATTATGCCTCCAGTACAGTTTTTACAAGACTTTTAAGATTATGTATACCTCCATAGCTAGAGTACAGTACAGTTAAGAGGCCTTTAAGATTATGTGAGTAGTTTGGCTTTATTGTAATTCTTTAAAGGGGACACGTTGAGGTTCGTCATGTGTTAGTAATTACACTGGAACGCGTCTCACAAAGATGATTGTCTGGGAAACCTCTGATGGACTCTGCTTCCAGTGCTGTTCAAAGCACGACGAAGGACAACGCTTTTCCTCGCCAATGGAGTGAAAGACAAAAAGGACCAAGGTGGTTTGCGGTCTCCAGTAAAAAGCATGAAAGGTTTTCATTGTGTTTTTTCTCACAGAATAATGTAGTGTACTCTTTTATGTTTGTGGTTTGTTTGTTTTTTGTGGTTTGCATGCTAGGAATTCATTTTCTAATATAATAGAGCCAACAATTTTACAGGAGCGCAAAACATACCTACAATTTACGTCCCTGTGAGACAGTGGGTATGGATCACATGACAAAGGCTTACGGAACCAGCACATTTCTACACTGCCATCATCTGGCTAAAGTGAGGTCCTACAAGGAAGACTGCAGAATAAAATGTTATCTGCACTCTTTTAAAGATTGTTTGTTTTTTTCTCCAGTTCTCTCACACACACACACACATACACACATATACATATTATATTATATTCATTTTTTTTTTTTAATGTTTTTTATAAATATTTTCAAAATCATATGATTGCCCGTGTAATTTTTAATTGGCTTACTGTATATTCAAGACACTTTTAGTAACCATCACTTTCCACGCTAGGTGGCACTCTAATACACATTTTCAAGGATTTGTAGCGGAGAAGAAGATATGTGAACATGGCTGCCTGCAGGGTAACATGTTCGGGGTTAAATTTGATTTATTCTTCGTTTTGTGCTCCTAAGCAGGTAACTATGAACGAGTAAAGTATGTGACATTTTAAGTTGACATTTTTGCCTACATACTTGCTGTTTTTGTTAAGATGTGTTTCATCCCCGAATACAGCTAGGATAGCATGATGAGTTGTTGCATTGTAGAGACTAGGCTAAGCTAATGTTAATGTTAGATGCGTGGATAGCATGATGATGATGAGTTGTTGCATTGTAGAGACTAGGCTAAGCTAATGTTAGTGTCAGATGCTTGTGCCGTGGCTTAGACTTCGACTTGAATTTAAAAAAAGAAAGTGATCGTCGTGTGCTTTTGATTATTCAAGATGATAAAATAGATATCCCAGTCTCACCTGCTGGAAATCTGTAAAGTAGACTCAATCTGTTTGGAAGCTCCTGAGCATGTGAATAAGGTGTTCCCATTGGAGACGACGCAGCATGTTGTGCTGTGCGTCACACTTTGGAAGCTCCTGAGCATGTGAATAAGGTGTTCCCATTGGAGACGACGCTGCATGTTGTGCTGTGCGTCACACTTAGTAACCGTAATATCAAATCTAAAGTCGTGCCTATTCACCGTTTTATGTCAATCTGTTCAGCGTAATTGGAAATGCTCATGACGTTTCATGTTTTTTTTCTTCCCAAGGCTTTGAGGACCTGCTGGGGAGCGGTGGAGCAAGTCCGAGGTTACTATGTGGACTGGAGGATGCTTCGAGATGTGAAGAGGCGACAGATAGCATTTGACTATGCCGATGAAAGGTTACGAATCAACGCCCTGAGGAAGAACACCATTCTGCCTAAAGAACTCCAGGTATATAAACCTCACTTAACTGTGTTTCATCACATGTTCAAATACATGAAGAGGTCTATTTAGTAAAGGGAGGTCAAATTTCCTACCGTAGAAGTAATAGAGTATTCTTTTTTAATTTACAGCTTTTTTTTGGATGCTGACTTTGTGAAAGGTTATTGATATGAACAAACTGAAAACGCGTAGTACCTCCACCTTCCTCTCCCAAGCCAGGGTGCTCGTTTTCCTCAGCACTGGATCACCAGCTGTCCCCAATCCCCCACTTAACAATCACTATAAATGCACTGCAGTTTCACCACACTCTTTGTGTAACACGGGGTGGCTACCTTCTATGTTGGTCTGCGGAAAGAGCAAAGAATAAAGCATTTTAATAAACACCTACACACCCACTCCTTCACCCCTCACTGGTTTACATTTCTACATCTTTTTCCAAAAAGAAATGACTGCCTAATACAACCAAACCCTCTCTTCATCACACCCTCAACAGTGTCCCATGGCCGGTGGCCACAGCTAACATCCAGCAATACTTCCACCCTTCAAAATTGTTATTGATATTCATTCATGCCTATTTCTCTGATAAGTTGAAAACTGTGTAGTGCTGTGGTGTAATGTTTTGTTTCCTATCCCACACGTTTGTGTTTACTACGCTTTTAATGTTTGACATTTACCTTAGTTTTATTTTGAAACAATGCCTCTACAGGAAGTGGCACACAAAGAGATCGCTGCTCTGCCTAGAGACAGCTGCCCGGTGCGGATCCGGAACCGCTGTGTGATGACCTCACGACCCCGTGGGGTCAAACGGAGGTGGCGCCTCAGCCGTATCGTCTTCCGTCACCTTGCCGACCATAACCAGATGTCAGGGATTCAGAGGGCCATGTGGTGATTGAGCGACCCGCCAGTTTACTCGACCACCAGCGAGCTATCGTCTACAGCTGTATCGTTTTTGGTGAAATCTTTGCTAAATTGATTTTGTTTGACTCGCCGTTGGAAGAAGTTAAGATGTTGGTCTACCCACGTCACAACTCATTAACCTGAAGCTTGGAGTTGTAGCACGTTTTAGTCTCTTCGTTTAGCAGTATCAGCCTAAAAAAAACAGATGAGCACTCTGCCCAGTTGGTTTTATGTTTGTAAATGTTGAAAGATATAAGTGCAGCCTTTTTCTTATATTCCCTCACCTTCAAATATATTCAGCGGTGACTAAATGACAGCTCACAAAAGAAAATGTTAATTTTAATGTCTGTATTGAAAAAATAAAATATTTATATACATCTAACTTTTCTTTTACTTTTCAAATTCTCTTCAAGCTCTTTAAGCTTACGAAGATTTGTATTGTAGAAAAGATGTAAGTTGAAAAAAATGCCTTAGATTGTAATTTTTCGGAATCAAAAATAATTAACACAAAACACAATACAAAGTACTCTTAGTTTGTTTCTTATTTAACACAGATTATTTTACTTCCGACAATTTTCATGGCGGAACTGAAGTCAAAGATCAATCCTAACCACGGCGGACCATAATGTGTGGTACTCCCGTGACAGTAGTATCCGCAGCAGCATCAAGAGGAAACAACACGCTAGACTTAACAGCTATAAACGACCCAAATGGACCTTAACGAGCAGGTATCAGAAGTAATTGTACATTTTTTGTGATTATTTACAGTAATCAGCTATATGCATGGTGTTAGTTCTTAATATGTATAAGCTAATGACTTAGCCAGCCAATAAGCTAACGTTAGGTTTTGCATCTGGATGGCCCCCCGTTCTACATAGCCCAGCTATCATATCTTCATCGAATAAATGTAATTTAGGTAGCGAAGCGTAAATATACTGTGTAGCGCCAAATGACCGTTTATAAAACAGTAATGGCTACTCAATGTGTTTTCTGCATGTTATGGGTGTTTCCGATGAAGATGACTCGATAATTTGACTAACGACTCAATCAATGGCGGGTGAATCATTTGCTAGAACATTCTTGTCCCATATTGCCCTTTAGTCAATAGGAAAACGAAAGTGTAGTTAACAAGTGAATGCCACTGGACATTTTTTTTTTGATTACGAAAAACACATTTTCTGTCTAATTCGCACTCTACATTTGCATGTATTCCTTGTCAGTCGACATAGGAAATGTGTATGTGTTAATATCTTAAGTTCGCGTCCCTAGTTGCACCATGAGCAATTAATTACAGGACTCAATATCAAAGGTTTCACTACTTTACTTTTTAGTGTAGAGTCATGGACTCTAATCGAATTAAATTGTGTTAGATGAACCTGTCAATGTCTAACTAGTTAACCGATACGCATGTGTCAGAAGTTCGAAAATATGGTGAATGCCAATGTGTGCTTTCATAGATCAATCAGTTGGAGTCAGACCTGCAGGAGATCTGTGGCCTCCTGGAAAAGGCAGAAAGGAAACGTGTTCAGGAATTGTTAAAACAAGAACAGAGCAAGGTGGAGAGTGAAATCGGAGCCAAGCGCCTCCTAAAGGAACAAAAGGAGAAGAGAGAGGCTGATCCATCTTCTGCCACCAAAGCAGCATACACAGTCAAGATAACAAACTACGGTAAGGGACACTGCGTTTAATTTAGCAGGACGTTCACTATTGTTGTCCAATAAGGTAGGTTTTACTTGAAATGAACAGCTATGCTTTTCCTTCAATAGTTGTCTGCATGAAAGTGGTATTGAAAATAAATGGTTATTAATTGAGAGTTTGAGGGTTTTGATACCAATTTTGTGGTGGAATTACTTCGAATTTAAACAGGGAGTTTGAAAAGGAGGTTTAGAAACAATCCCAAAAATTTTGCCCATGGTATTTCATACTGTAGGTCAATAAATGAATAACAGTTTTAAGGAGCAAACTATGTTGTTTTGAAGAAAAGCTCCTGTGTGTTGCAGGGTGGGACCAGTCGGATAAATATGTTAAGATCTACGTTACGCTAAAAGACGTGCACAAGATACCTGCAGAGAATGTAGAGGTTACCTTTACAGACAGGTAAGGTGTCAACTGGCAGCAAAGGGACCACCCAAACCACTCGCACCATCAGCCTTAATAGTCGACTACTTGTCATTCCACAAAAAAAAAAAAAAAGAATCACACAATCATAGTCAAGTTTTTTTTAGATATATATCTTTTGTTTTCCATCGACTGCCATTTACATGATATTTAGTTGGGAAATACTGTTAATCTACTCTGAAAAATGTTTTTGCAACACAGTGATGTGTTATCTGCCAATTGACGTAGAGAATAATAATCTACTGTGATTCTGCCATTTCCTCTCTGTCCGGCAGAGGATTTTCTTTGCTGGTTAAAGAGTTCGGTGGTAAGAACCATGAGATGACGCTCCGCAGTCTCATGTCCGCCATTGATGCAAAGGACAGCTGTAAGAAGGTGAGCCTCTCCTCTCCTGTTTGCATTGAAGGCCCACCAGAGGTGTACGACCAACCAGTGTTAGTCAGTCACAGCCTTTTTTCAACCCATAAATAGTCAAACTATTATTCTAGAGGACAAGTCAGAATAATAGCAGTTCCTACCCTCCCCTAAAACTGCTTTGACACACCAGATATATTTTTTTCACATTGAGATTGTAATTTGTGGCATGCGTGAACATCATGTCAGGGGACAAATGTGGCATCGTTCGTTTTCTGGTAATATGTTTTAGCCTAGAACTACTGCCACCTAGTAGGCATCGGCTACAACCACTGGATCCACTTTTAAAATGGCAGAGTAAGGCCAATGGTCAAAATCCTTCCAGATCAGGGTCCGCCGTTCCAAAGCCCTCTCTGTCTGAATAGCGGGACCATCGACGTCCTTACAATGACAAACCTGGGAGAGTTGTCCGCTCCCCCTCAGCACTCTGCGTCGAGCCCGTCTCTTCGCTGTGTCTTCACGTCGTTGTGTGGTTGTTCCCCAGATAAAGACAGACATGGTCCTCGTTATGTGTAAGAAGACAGCGGCCAAGAGGTGGGAATGCCTAACACAGGCAGAAAAGCAAGCAAAGGACAAAGAGTAAGTCCACACAGAAATATCATTTCAATTTCAGAGAGTAGGGTTTAAGTATCTATATGATTTTACCATTCAGTTGGCAGCAGCCATTAGCAGTCGAATAAGATATTTAAGCAGATTTCTTATTAAGGGAGCCACTGTAAATATTGTATATGAATATAGTTTTTACACGGAAACCAACAGTTGAGAGCTTTGACTCCTTGTCGTCCACAGTAAGCCTAAGATGGAGGACAACGCCGACCCCAGCGACGGCCTCATGTCCATGCTGAAGAAGGTTTACTCCGAGGGGGACGACGAAATGAAGCGCACCATCAACAAGGCCTGGTCCGAGTCCCAGGAGAAGAGAGCAACAGGGGGGGGCCTGGGGGACATGATGGACCTTTGAGCCCCGTCACAACAACCCCAGTCAGAGTCGGGAATCAAGCGCGCTCCTTTGGAGACCAGGCCCACGTCTATCTTTCCTCGCTAGCTAGTTTAACTGTGAGGAATTGAGATGGTACGACAGGTTAACCCTCGGTGCTCTTCATTTCAACCCTGACCCCAGTTCAAGCCACCCATAGGCTTTTTTGCTACCTTGGTTCTTTTGGAAAGAAGCTCTTAGTAGAGTGGGCCAACAGACTTGAGGAATATTTGGAAATAAATAAAAATAAAACGTTGGAAACCATGGTAACGTCATTAGCAGCCCATGTCTTCCAGAGAGGGGTGTTGATTGTGTAGCTTACCCTCTGGGCTTCTAACTGCCTGTTGTGTTGTCCTTGTCCTTGTCCTTGATTTGTTATTTAGCATTCCGTTGCCAACTCAAAGTTTATTCAACTAAATTAAAGGAAGATCCTCTTTTTGAAATCATTCCAAAGTAATAATTGATGAAAATCTTAAAAAGATACACTGATGTGTGTTGCTATGTTGCTATTTCAATTGTGACCATACTAATATAATTGTGAAAATGTTGACTTTCTCATATGATTGCCAGTCATAGATGTATACCGTTTGTCTGGTATTTGGTCGCTCAGGGGTTTACATGTCAAATAATAAACATATCTTTATCCTTTGGGAATGGTGTTACTGTTGTGCATCTACTATTGTCAGAAAGAAAGATTAATTCTTTCACACAAATGTAATATATAGTAATATGTAATATATACACAAATGAGTATATAGTGTGCCTGTACGAATTCGGATGTAGTCTTTGAAAATAAAAGTCCTAAATTCCAAATTGAAAGAGGCAACGATCAACGTACCTCTTCATAAAGCGCCTTCCCCTGCGGAAAATGAAGTTGTAAGATGTGTCTGCCAGGTGGCGATCTCAGCCTAACTTTATCTCGCATACAGTAGTGTTTCCATGATCGAATTAATTCATTATCTGTTGTCATGTAAATGTAGCACTTGGCAAGTGATCAAGAGAGAGTGATTTTGGATGAGCTTAAATAATGATCGACATGATTAAGTTAGGTTAAAAAGCAGTATTAAGTTAGGTTAAAAAGGCGTAATGTCTGAAGCACACCATTGTTTTAGAAAAATAAATTATCATAGGATTTCTAAACGTGCATTATTTTCGATATTGTGCATTGTAAGTTTTGTGGCCAAGATGTCATTGTAATAACTAGCTAGTGACGTGACCATGATTAGCTGATTCATTTTTGTATAGAGAAGCTGGATTGCATTCCTTTTGAAATGCAAAAGAGGCGCTGAGCAAATCGTCGAGTTTCTCCAGAAGTGCAGCACCTTCCCACCCGCCCCTCAACCATGACGTCACAGTTAGTTTATATACCGGGAGAACTGTCTGGGCATGCTAGATGGCTATGATTTCAAGGAGTCTACGCATCACGTTGTGGGCTAAATATTGAGAGGATATTTACAAACTTAATTATTGCCGCTGAATGGATACCGGTTGTTTTACGTCTTCCCAGCGCAACTCATGTCCAAGGATGAATCAGGATTTATTCAAGCCTTGCGGGGAGATGGGACAAGTTCCAACCGCCAAACCAAACAGGAATACTAGCGTTAAATCGGAACAAATCAAACCCGAACTCGCCCAGGTGGTGACCGATTCCAAATCTGGGAGATCCTACAGCAAAGGAAAGCTTCTAGGAAAGGTAACGTTGGCTTATCATTTTATTGATTTGATATGAGATGACAATTTAAAGGAATACGCAGAGGAATCAAAGGCAGTACGTCTTAGCAGGCAACAATTGGGTTTATGCTTGATGGTCGTTATTTCAACCGCAGTTTAGACTGGCACATGACTTATCAGTTTAGGTCAGCACTGGCCTACTGTCACAGATTCCCCGTTCAGTTGATCAAATATCCACACCTATAATTGGTGATTCGTTGCGGGAACGACCTCGTGTCGTGGAGGATATGACTAACTCTTTCTCGCGCGGCATTCGTTCGCTCCATTCAATGAATGGAGCTTACGGGCGCGTGTGTCACACACTTTGCATGATTTCTTGCGTGTTTTGTTTGAAGCGTTCATTCGCGTGAGAAGAACATTCTGTGCATATAAGTCCTCCACCATTCATAAGAAACGCTGCATCAAGGTACTGACCGGTAACGGCCTGCATTATAACCCCATCATAATTTTGTTTCAATGTTACATTTGGATCAACGTGTTGATCGTCCCCGCTTGGGTTAATTTGCCTGCTGCCGCATAGCCTTGCAGAAATCTAGTCAATGCAGTGTAATGTCTTTAGACGGTTTCACCTGTCTTAAATGATCAAGATGTCAATCATATTAGCCAATGCCATATTATATTGCCATTATCATTTTCAATTAATTATCTTAGCCACCGTGTTTTTTGTGCCTATGCCCTGGTCATCTGTACAGTCTGAATCCGGTTGGCAGTTGTGCAGCCCTGAATCGATCCAGAATCAAAAGCTTTGCTGTCGCCATCGATTGATGGCCGTTGCAGATCTTGAGACCTGCGGCGTGTAGTGACCGGAGTTGTTTTGTCTTTCCCCTCCATAAGGGTGGCTTTGCAAGATGCTACGAAATGACCGACCTGGCCTCAAACAAAATGTATGCTGTCAAGGTGATCCCACAAAGCAGGGTATCCAAACCGCACCAGCGGGATAAGGTACTAACATTAAAACGCTTTTTTTTTTTAAATGATTGCCCTGAATTATGTAGGCATATTATACACACACCCCCTTCAAGGGCGATGCGGTTGTCAGGGTGCAGGTGGGTTTGATGGTGGATGCTTGCTTTGTCTCCTTATCAGATCACCAACGAAATCGAGCTCCACAAAACTCTGTCACACAAACATGTCGTGAAGTTCTCACATCACTTTGAAGACAACGACAACATCTACATATTCCTTGAGCTTTGCAGTAGAAAGGTAAGGGTGGGTGTGGGTGTGGGTGTGTGTGTGTGTCTTCACGATGCGTGTGTGAGGTAGCGCCTCTGCCTGTGTGTGCGTGGAGCGTCTGCACAGTGTGCACTGCGGAAACATCAAAGAAAGAAAGAAAGAAAGGAAGTGGTAGTCTGAAGAAAGTGACACCCTGTCTCTCGGGCTTCTTCCCCAGTCCCTGGCACACATCTGGAAGGCGCGGCACACGCTGACGGACCCAGAGGTGCGGTACTACCTGCGACAGATCATCTCTGGCCTCAAATACCTCCACAACAGGGGCATCCTGCACAGAGACCTCAAACTAGGTACGCCCGCGTGCATGGATACTGGGCAAATGGGCTGGATTTCTTTTTTAAAAGCCTCCTTTTTTTTTCCTTTGCCACATTAATAATTTGGTCATTTGGTCTGTTTTGAACCTAGTCCTCCTGTCGGGGTGTATTGAAAGGCCGTATCATGTGAAAGCACTGGAGTTTCACTAGCTGAGCTCCTAGAAATGGGCCCCCGTCTGTACGTTGTGTTTTTGGAGAGATGCGGCCTCCTGCCACCCTACCGACTCCTGAAGGCTGTGCTGACAAACCTCGTCTTTTGTTTCCCACAGGGAATTTCTTCGTGAACGAGAACATGGACCTCCGATTAGGAGACTTCGGGCTCGCCGCCAAGCTGGAAACAGCCGAGCAGAGGAAAAAGTAAGTGACTTAGACGTCCTCATTTTGTGCTGGTCTTCTTTATAGACGTCCTCATTTTGTCCTGGTGTTCTTTATAGACGTACCCGCTTTTACAACTAGGCCGTCAACATGCTGCCGATACACAGGCTACGCCGCCAGCGATAGGCGTCTCTGTTCATCTCTCAGCCCATCTCTGGCGGCAGGAACCTTTTTAAACACCTCACCTGGGGCAGGGCAGGGCAGGGCAGGGCAGGGCACCCAGCTGTTCTCATTGTTGCCTAACTTGTTTCTTTTCTCTTTTTTTTCACCAGAACCATCTGCGGAACGCCAAACTACCTTGCCCCCGAGGTTCTGAACCGCCAGGGCCACGGTACCGAGTCCGACGTCTGGTCGCTAGGCTGTGTGATGTGAGTGGGCGTTCACTTTGCTCTGTTTTTCACCCTGTTTTGGTTTTTTATTTATGCAGGGACGACTGACTGAGACTACGTCTCTTTTGCAGTAGTGCCCTGTTGGTACAAATTGAAAAGAGGTTTCTCCGTATGCGTGAAGGGACTATGGCGTTATTCAATTCAACCAGCTACTTGGATTTTGGGGTGTTTGTTAATATCTTTTTTATTTTAGTAAGCGTTCTGAAGGCCAGGCGTAGAAAGTGTTCAATTATTATAATTTTTTTTTATTTTTTTATTATTTGATATATTCGAAATATATCAGTATCTATCAGTTGTAATTTAACCGTAACGTTCTGTTTGGACTGCGCTTGTCGTACTGAAGCGCGTTGACGTTGCAGCCCCTTCCTACCACACCGTCTGCCTGTGTGGTAACAACCCAACGTGCCCGGTTATTGAAGACCTGCTCCTCTCAATCCCCCCAGGTACACCCTGATGTGTGGCAACCCTCCCTTTGAGACACTGGACCTGAAAGAGACCTACAAGTGCATCAAGGACGTGCGATACAGCCTGCCCTCCACCCTGTCCCCCACCGCCCAGAAACTCATCTCCGGGATCCTGCAAAAGAACCCGGCTGACCGACTCACGCTGGACCAGATCCTTAACCACGAGTTCTTCACCAAAGTACGAGGGCGTTTCGATCTTTGCACTTTGTTTTAAGGGGTGTGGGAGTTATGATGCCGTTTGAATCAGGCGTGTGGGGGAGGGTGGGGTTGATAGTGACGAACAATCATCATTGCAGACTTGTTATCGAAGTCGTTTCTGTGGCTTACCGAGTAGACTTCTGGATTTGCAGTTCCCTCTTCCCTCGGTTAGCTACCCGTTCAGCTTGAGCTCTGCGTCCACATCAATCACACGCCCTCCCGCTTCACGGCGGTCATTTATCAGCACCCCCGTGCCCAGACAAAGACCGATTCACTGCCTTAAACAAATGGCTGGCTGAGGAACGGCGAGCATGACTGAGACAAGACAACAGATTGCTGCACCACCCCATTAGGACTAGATGAGGCTTGTCAAATACTCCTGTTTGATATTTAACATTATGATTTAATGGTTGTCAGTATTACGGAAGCATTTCCATAATTTGGGATCGACCAGGCCTACTAGATATAATAGCATGCTTCGGTCTGGTAGGTTTAGAAGGAAAACTGGTATGGTTGAGCGGTACGTCCGGAAGTGTTTGGGAAGGGATTCCATTTTGAGTAGAGGGACTTTGTGATCGTGTGAAGTGGTTGATTAAGATGTAGAGCTTGTGTCCCAGCTACTTGCATACTAACCCCCCCCCCCCCTCTACCTCTCCAGGGCTTCACCCCCGATAAGCTTCCCCCCAGTAGCTGTGTGACTGTTCCAGAACTCCACCCTCCCAGCCCGGCCAAGAAGTTCTTCACCAAGATGGCCAAGAGTCTCTTTGGCAAGAAGAAAGCGAAAGGTAAGCAAGCAACATGGCTGCCAACAGTCACAGAAGAATCACAAAATCACACAGAGTTGTGTAATCAGTGCGAATCTGACAATGCACTTCTGCATATTTGCCGTGCGAGATTATTCGATGCGAGCGAGGATTGGTTTTCGCCGAAATCCCGATGGCGGATGATTCCCGCTTCCGCTCGTTGTCTAAACGCGAGTCGATCTCGCTGTCGTCCCCAGCCGACAAGATCCCCACCGAGGAGAAAGACGACATCTCCAAGCTGGTGTCCGGCATCGTCAGGTGCTCCATCAGCCGACAGATGAGCTACAAGACCGTGGGCCCCAACGAGGTAGGCACTGCCCTCTCTAGCGACGCAGCAACTGAAACCAGAGCAGAGCCTTTTGGAAATCTGTTCGTCGCATCTCTCACTTCAAAGACTGAGGTTAGCTGCCGCTGCAGCTGCCGCGGGTTATTACCATAAGAAGGCCAGATCCTTTCTGATAACATGCATACGCAGTGCACTATGCAAAATACAGGGGCGTGGGGGGGGGGTGGCGGTTAGGGGTCCCCCCGATTACAACAAAATGTTGATCATCTTATTTTGGTGAAGCCGTTGATTTAGGTGCCCTTACACGTCAATCTGTTTTCTGTGCTGTTACCAGTCCTGAAGCAGACTGTTAGGCTTATTACTATAAAGGCATATCAAATGTGGTCTTGTTCATATATATATATTTTTTAAATCGGACAATTTCTGTTCCAATCTCGATCTCTGCAGCCTCGCAATCTCAGTGTGGCATGTCCCCCCCCATTTTCCTTTCCCTAAAGCTTGATTATTGTCATTAGAAATGGGGATTGAGGGTGTTAAGGCCCCCCCCTCCCCGATCGAACCAGTGTAATTTGCGCACTGGATACGTGTTCATAAAGACTATCTATCACAAGAACCTGGCCTTATCTGTGCCGTGGATGAAGTTATGATGTGGTTTTTGGGATGTAGACGTCGTGCATACTGTTTTGAGTGCAGCTGTGGTTTCGGGTGACGGTCTTGAGAATCTGCATGTGCTGTGCTCCACACTGATTCCCCTAAACGCCCTGCCTGGAGTGCAGCACAGGTAGCTAACTCTGTGTGACCCATATGTATCAAAGCAGATTTCCCACTCGGGGATAAAATGCAAATTCAGCACGCCATGCATAGAGGGGAACTTTAATGAGAGCTCGAGTTTTTTTTTTTTTTCTTTTCTCTCTGTTAGTGAACCATCTGTGAACCGGCCAATCTGCCCGGTTATAGAATATGCACTTGAAAGCACTTCCCAGAATTGAAAGGAATACGTTATTCCAGTCTAGATGATCGCATAGGAACAGCTTGCGTTTTGGGCGGCGTTCGCGTTTCATTCATGATTTTAATTCCGTAGTAGAACCGTGCTCTCTTTGCTGATCTAATGGCGGCCATTTTGTTTCCTTGCCCAGGTGACGTCCCCCACAGGCCAGCTCATCAGCTCTGGGCCAATGGACACGCCCGCTGAGGAAGAATCCAGGAAGTCCATTTCCCGTTCATTCAAAGGCACCGTGGCCAGCAGCACTGAACGTAAGTTGCTAACTTTCGCAGCCACGGCAACAACATATAAACATTTTGAAAACGTCTGACCGCAAAAGCTTCCTTTTGTTAATGTCAGGCTGACTTTTAATCTCGGTATAGACTTTTCCATAGTTCTGAATGAGGAGAGTTTATCTTGTCAGTGCATCCAGAGGGGCCATGTTGAAATAAGTGTGTGTGTGTGTGTGTGTGTGTGTGTGTGTGTGTGTGTGTGTGTGTGTGTGTGTGTGTGTGTGTGTGTGTGTGTGTGTGTGTGTGTGGTGTGTTGGTGAAATAACGTGTGTGTGTGTGGTAACCACTGAGCTTAATGTCTCTGACAAGAGCTTGAGTCACGTTGCTGGACTGGAACCGTTTGAGTGGTGATGAGCTAAGACTTATTTTTCTCTCTTCTTCCCCTCCCTCCCTCTCTTCCTCCTCCCCCGGCGCCCCCACTCGTCCTTCCTCACGCTCCTCCACCCTTTCTTTCTTTCCTTCCTTCCGTTCTCCAGCGTGTGAAGACGTCCTGACCCCGGCCGCCGTTGCGGAGTCGGCTGTGAAAGTGCTCAACAGCTGCCTGGCGTCCATGCCTGCAGGTTAGCTTTGCTCCCTCACCCGTCTCTTAACCCACAGACACTCTCGTACAGGGCCCGGCAAGAAGCTACAAAATGCCCCCCCCCCCCCCCCCCACACCTCTTTTTGTGTCTCTGTGATGTGGCATAGACCGCAGCACCTGCTGTAACGAGCCCTCTCGTTCTCTTTTCTTCCTCTCCCTAAGGAGAGGGGGAAATCGCAACAATCTAAAAATAGACCCGGAGTAGATTTAGTATTTTTTGTTCATTATGCATGGCTGTGATTGCGGCACAGGGGCCGATGGTGAGCAGTGATGGCACGTTAGGTGGCCATGCATTCAGCCCGCTCTGCAAGTCCTCAAAGTGCTCGCTTTGTAGTCATCCTCCGCAAGGAACAAATGTGCTGACTCGTCAAAAGATTCCAATGTGTTTTCAAACGTTCATCTTCCCCTTGAATGCCAAAAGAAGGTGCCGAATTTTGCTCGAAGCTCCTGCTTTAACAAAGTAGATTTAAAAAGAAAAAAATTTATGTATAACTAAAGTGAAGAATAATAATTAATGTACCGTGTCTTTTTTTTTTTTTTTTTTTTTTTCTCCCACCCAGCCACCAGAAACCCTCCCTGTCTCTCCAGGCCCCGGTCCTTCATGTGGGTCACCAAATGGGTCGACTACTCCAACAAGTATGGCTTCGGCTACCAGCTGTCCAACCAGAACATCGGCGTGCTGTTTACTGAGGGGACACACTTCAGCCTGTGTGACCAGCGCAAGTAAGATCCCCTATCAATAATAAGAACTTGATAGAAACCTGTTATTTCTTTAAGTGTATTATTTGGCGTCAGATATTGTAATTATGGAAATGTGTCTCTTTGGATGTTAAAGCCGTAGATTTGGAAGTTTTCTAAGAGGTTTTTGGTGAACTACTACCCCCCCCCCCCCCCCCCCTCTCTGCTGTGTTTAAAGATTTATCAGGCTGTTAAATGTTTTAACTCCTTGTTATTGAAAGAAAGCTGCTTCAACATACCTCCATGTCTCCTTTAATGGGCGGAGTCTGTGGCTCTGGTCTTTTTAAGCTCATCCCTCTTCCTTGCTGCTCTTCCTCTTCCTCAGGACGGTGCACTACTGCCTGACCAACAACAAACACTTCACCTTCGCTGCCAGCGCCTTACCAGAGCAGCTCCGCAGCCAGAAGCAGATCGTGGAGCTCATGGCCAACTACATGGAGCAGAACCTCATGGAGGTATGTCCTTTCAAACCAGGGGCAGTATGGGTGTTGTGGTGTGCCGGCTTTAAAGAATTAAACTATGTTAGTTGACTAGTTATTTCATTGTTAAAAAATCGTCCTTAGGGCTGTCATTTTACTGTTTCAAGATACGTAATATTTGAATGTGGAAAAGGAAAATGGGTATGCATATAATAATACAAGTGGCCTTTTTTGTCTCCTTTCTCCAGGGAGGAGACCTCCAGTGTGAGGACAAGCCGTCCACCTCATCCCCCCCTCCTCTCCTCCTGCAGTGGGTCAAGACTGACCACGCCCTGGTCATGCTCTTCAACAACGGCACCCTGCAGGTCAGCACAGCCAGCCATGCTCACGCTACGTAGCTTTGCCTTCCGCCCGGTTCCTAGTCATAACGTTGACTGAGGCCCGCTTTTACCGGGCATCGTATTTCTTTGACTTTTAAGATGATCAGACAATCTTTCACCTCATGTCGTCAACAGAAAGAAAATCCGGAATGCGGTTCGTTGTATTCTCCCATGTCTCACTGTTTCACTTTTACCTTGTCCCTCAGGTGAACTTCTACACGGACCACACCAAGATCATCCTCTGCAAGTCTGCGGACGGCTCCTACCTGCTGACCTACATCAGCCGCGAGCGCGTCTCCTACACCTACCTGCTGAGCATGCTGGCCGAGATGGGCTGCTCCACCGAGCTCCGGCACCGCCTCCGGTACGCGGTCCAGCTGCTACAGCACCACACTGACACCTGAGGGGGGCGGGGCCCGGGCCTTTGAGGCCGCCGCCTCATTGGCTGGGCGGCCGGGGAGGCGGCCACCTCATTGGTCGATGCCTTAAGAGGGAGCGGATTCGACTGGTCGGGTCAACGCCTTTTTGGTGGAGGATGGTTCCCGGACGGTTGTAGCGTTGCTACCTGGCTGGTTCCTTTGGTAGCAGCTAGCTGCCTGAAGGCGTTTGTGCCCGAGGGACTGAAAAGTACACGGAATAAATGAATCAATAAAGAAATCAAACTGACGTCGAATAGGATGCCTCACAAGCTGGAGGCCTGCCTGGCAGGAAAGGCCTGGTTGAACCGTCCATCCCCTGCCTTGGTCACTCCCTTAAAATCACTCCTTCCAGGCTGGATCTGCTAGCCAGCCCGCCAGCTAGCCAACCAGCCCTGCTGCTCTCTCTGCTTCCTGCCGGAGCAGACGACCTGGAGACCTCCTCCTCTCTCTGACCAGGGAGTCTGTCTCCCCCTCCGTACCTTTGGCTAGTCACTGGCCTCCTAGGACAATGGTGCACATCTTTTTTTTGTTTTGTTTTTTAATTATTGTTATTTATTTTTCCCATTTTAAGTTTTGAATCTGCCAATGTCCTGTCTTGGGTGTCACACTACTTGCTCACACATCCACAAACTTCTATCAAATAAGCTGATCAGGCCCCCGGGAAACGGCAGGCCTAGTTTTATGTTTGGTGTGTTTCTCTTCAAGGACGACCGTCCAATCATGGCTGCAGAAGCTGTGCTGGTCTCCTCTGATTGGCTCCAACCTCACATGGCCATTTCGGTCATTGAATTTCTTGCGTATTGAAACAAACGTCACTGATTGGTACACTTCCTTATACTCGGACCGGCATGGGGTTTGACACACTTTTGCACTATAATCTGTAAAGTAGTTATTGTCATTCTTTTGACTTCCACTAGACCTTTTTTTTTTTTTGTTCTTAGCTGTAGATACCAAAGGGCCAGTCTGTCTTTCCTTTCCTGTTTTTTCTTCTTAGAAACCTTTTGTTGATCTTAGCTTTGCTGTTTTAGGTACACTGAGGGAATGTGTGTGCTTCGAGAAGCTAGACGTTGTCAAGGAGAGAATAAGTGCCTTTTTCTGAGGGATATCTGTACTGCGCAATAATAATCCTTTGTGAATGTCAAGTTATGGGAACAATAATTTTAAGACTTGAGAGATGGATTTACGAAGTAAATTACTTTCTTTATTTTAGATTGGAGTTCCTATAGCACTACATGTATCCGTTATTTCTTCACATCCTGGTATAAGCTTTTGGTGAAATGGTATATTATTATTATTATTATTATATAGCCCAGTAATATCTATTAATCGAACTGAAAAAGATACAAATATCGTACGTCATTGTACTTTACTGTGCACCCTTATTAGTTTACATTGCTTTCCCTACCAAAAGTTGTGTCCTTAAAACTGTGAACAGGAATGCAAGTATTATACACATGTACAAGTATTGTCTTTTTGGAAAAATCCAACATTGAAAGCCATCTGCTAGTTCAGAAAAAAATCTTACTTTTTTTGGCACGTAATATACTGTATTTATTTTTATTTATACATTGATTTTGTATTTATTAAACGTGGAATTGTTAGGTTCTTGACACATTGGGAAATGTTCGATATGATCACCTTTTTATGTGTTGTGTTTGGGAAGAATGGGAGCAAAATAAAGTTTCTTGAAATTGAATACTTCTAAATCATTTGAGCCCCACCACGGCACGTTCGTATACACCCACCAGCATGTTGTGGCAAGCCTAAACCACAGAGCGTTTCTCAGAGTTAATGATATGTGAGGGGTTGGGAACAACAGGAATTGATCACCTGCCTGATAGTGGTGTTTTGTTGATCCTAACCTAACCCTAAGCTTGTCACGTGAGACCATGGACACCATAGAGACGAGAGCAGCAACAATAAAGACAAGTCTTTTTATGTGTTATGAGATACGCAATAATAAACAAAAAAATTGTCGGGAAATGATTTTAATACAAAGAGTTCAAAGTGCTATTTACAGATTATTCAAACTACACGATTAATATGTTTGCATATTAGCCTTTCTGGATAATACTTGATTTAAGCCTTATGCAAGGATGAATGAATACCTTCAGTGTTTAGTGTTCCCGTTTAACTGGAAATGGGAGCCAGTGTTTCCTTCACTCACAGTAAACAGCGTACACTGTGGCCAGGGCATACAGAGATTGGTTCTGGAACACTGCGACTGCGTAGGTATCAACCTGGTCATCCCATAGACACCGGCTAGCCACTCGCAGGCCCTGGTTTCCATTCTGACCAATCACGACCTGGCAGACCAGCTTATATCTGGGTGGACTAACTTCCTTGACCTTGCACCTCACCATGTCTGTCAACATCTGACCAAGATGGCTGTCAGAGCAGGGGTTATAGCTGGCCCCATCCAGATACCTATCCAGGGTGGTTTGGAGTAGCTTCTGAATGTTAGCGGATTTAAACCGGCATTCTTTCGCTGGCTCGATCCGGTACGTGTTTTCCAACCGGACCTCCTGGACAGGCGGGTGGTGGAGGGTCAAGCCGGAAAAACTGGACCGGCCTCCCTGGATCCACCCTCCGAAGGAGAACCGTTTGCCCACTGACTGGCACCGTGCCAAGGGGGAGGTTGTGTGGCCGACAGGGAGACTAGTTCCTGAGAGGCGCCGTGGGATGGGTTGGCGCTGGGCCAGATGCTGGGGCTGGTCTCTGCTCTGGGAACTGCGGCGAGTAGACAGGGAGCCGTTGCGGTGCCGGGCCGGACCACAGGCCTCCGTCGATTGGTTGAACTGCGCCAAGGCCTCGCGGGATAGGACAGGTGGTGGGGCGGCCATTTTGGATCCACAAACTGGACCTGTTCGACCCAGAGAGGCGGTTAGATTGGATAAACACACTCGTTTGAACGAGATTGTCCTTTTTAGGGTGCGTAGAGTCACTCACACAGGTTCATATGCACTTAAACCAATCAAAATGAAGAATTAAACCATAATGTCATACAGATTATAATGAAATTGGGTTGTTTGGGGTCTCGTGATCTGAATGCTATTTACTAAGTTATTTTTGGAATGTCTAAAGTGCTCTCGGAGCAATTAATTAAATACAAGACGGAGAATGTGACCTGTCACTCACAGTGCCATTCACGGTTGGACCAAAGCAGGTTAAGCAAACTGTCCCGAGAAAACAGTGCAGAGTGGAGCCTTATGTCAAAAGGACGTCTTGCACAGAATACCAAGCGTCAAAGTCCTCCAGCCTCTGACGCTAACGCTATAGCGGTGCTAACACCCTAAGGGTCTCCCCCGATCAAAACAGGAAAAGTCATTCAAACCATCAATCACACTGACTACTTTGTCACCTGACTCAGCTTTAGAACAAGTACAGAGAAACCCCCCTTTGACGTCCACCTTTGATAGTTGAAAAACTTGACAAACTCGCCCGCTTTAAAGACCATGCTAAGAGAAGACGTTATGTTCTGTAGGCTTGACCATTCCCCAATTTACAAAAGTTCCATGGCTTTTACCAAAGCAATAACCCAACCCCCCACCCCTACCCCCCAGCCATCCTGGCCCACCCACCCCTCCCCACCCCCACCACCCCTACCCCTACCCATCCCACATTTACCCCTACACCCCTACCAAAGAAAGCGAAAGAGAAAAAAAGGGTAAAAACAGATTACAGGATTAGAACAAAACGAGACATGGACGTCATACCTTTTTTTTTAAACCGCCCGGCGGACTCAGGAGACGACCACAAAATCCCTGAAAGGGCGCAAAACCTCTTTCACGTGCAGATGTAGAGATTATCCAGCAGCTGGCTCACCTCTCTCTCTCCGCATATCTGTCCGCTGAGTCTCCCTGCGGCATGCTGTGGGTGAATGCTGTTCTGGAAGAGGGGCTGTGGTCATGGAGTCAGAGTGGCTCGGTAAGTACTGGAGCCGGAAG
>CM030189.1:14923977-14928977 GCA_017639675.1 Aplochiton taeniatus
AAAAAAAGAATAATAATAGAGCAATCACTTTTAATTGTAAGTGCAACAACAACTAATGTCTAGACAGACTCTCCTCGTGCAAGATATTTTCCAAATACGACAGGGTTGTGTGTATAAGAGTGGTCCGAGTGGCCTTTTGGAATGTGGTCGGATTCTCCCTCCCACAGCTTAGCTAAAATGGCCGCCATGTTTACCTAAGCCGGATGATTGACAGACCGGTTTGCCCTGGGAGTGGAGAATGGCACCCGGGACTTTGGGCTGGAGAATGACCTCATTCATTCCTCCTCTGTCATGTGAGGGAGGGTGTGACTCCTGGCCTGGCCCGTTTCTCTGAGGGCCTATTCAGCACCAGGAGATTTATCGGAGTGTTTTATGGCACATTGTTGTGGTCACATGGTGAGACTTCCTCTTTCCAGTGACTCTCACTAAGAACCAAACAAAGTTTGCTTTTTGTTTTTTCCATGGCGCTGCTTTAGCTTGTTTAGTATATACAATTAGGAAAAATATAATCATAAAAAGACAAAGTCGTATATCTAAATGCATTGTTAATTAAGATCGTTAAAGGCTTGCTAATGTTGTAACCAAGGCCAATGCTTATTGATTATGATCACCGATGTAAGCGGCTTGAAGACAGTTTGTAGAACTAAAAAGTAAACTCCTAATCCTCAGTTAGTAAATCTAATAAAACAAGTTTATGGATTTAAACCTCAAAGTGTGAATAGAAGAAGCACTTTCTCACTCCTGTCTGTGGGCTCTTTAGCACTGCTGATGCTGTGTCAGCAGACCCCCCCCCCCCCCCCCTCCCCCTGTGAGCCAAAGACATTAGGAGATTAAACCACAGACTCACACAAGGTGCCATCAGCATGATTCAAGGGTGTGGACTTTCTGTTCCAAAAAAGAAATATGTGTCTCTCCTCACCAGGAACGGGGATATAAAGATGGGAACTCAAATTCCCAAAAGGCCATTCATAGTATTTATGGCAATATGTGTCATACACTTCAGACTTATTTGCCTAGACCCCATGACTATGCTGCTGATGTTTATATTTTATAAAATGTATTGTGCTATTTATCACACAAATTACCAGCAAAAGCAGTGCATAACTACAGTAAATAGTAGCCTGAAAAATACAGTTGGGGCTTACACAAATATTTATAAATGCTAGTTCATCGACTTCTCTTCCTTCAACTGCCAAACAGAACACTTATCACAGTCCAACTGTCAACAGAACTAAAATAAAACCAGTGGAAACAAGGCCTACTGTTGTTATCATGCAACCTGTTTAGCTGCCCTCTGTGGCACTGCTTTGTTTGGTGCGTGGGCACCTGTGACTTCCTGTACACCTTGTAAACAGGATGCAACAGAGTATGTCAGCAACCTTTCTTCTCTGCTTCTGTTCACCCACAATAGAGCCAAACCATTCTACAAGTTGTGAGTTACTTAAAATAGCTGTTGGGGGCTCTGACACAAGCTGACTAGGTTGTTTTTGTCTGTCTATTTCACAACATAATCTAAAAGGAATAGTGCAACTTTTTGGAGAATAAGATATATTCCGACTTACTTCTTGTCAAACGAGATGATAGATGTCAAAGTCATGTTTGTTCGTCCAATAATGACTTATTTTGCTAAGTAGGTCAGTAAATGTGGCCTAGCTTAGCACAATGACTTTAAGCCAACAGCGCTAGCTAGCATGGCTCCTTCTTGTTCTCTTATTTCCCCCGAAAGGTTGAACTATCCCTTTAACTCTGTCTGTATGTGCGTGGGAAAGGATGCATTTGCTTTTTGGGCAGTGATGGTATCGTCTTCTACATTCCTTTCCAGCACATGCTCCATCTGATATGCAGACACCCGCCGAGCCATGCAGAGCTGCCTGATGCAGGTGCCAAAAGACTTCCTGTGTGAGATGGACTGATATTGAGAACGCATGTGCTGTGTGATGTCACTTATTTTCCACCACTGATAACCGCTGCTAAATTGTTATTTTTAGCCGCCATGAAAGTTTATACCACAGCTACGTTTGCGCAGACAGACAGATTATAAACCGGTTGCATTTGTAGCCTACGTCTATTTGGTTAGTAACAAAAAATATTTATATGTGTAAATATAAATAGTACACTAGTACACTCATTCCTCGGTCTCAGCTCTTCATAAAAATAACTCTATGGTTGTTGGCAGTCACTTTCTACTGACAACACACACACACACACGCACACGCACACACAGACACGCACACACGCACACACACACTGAATATGGTATTGTGGCTTTGAACAGACCGGAGGCCTAGTTTGACTAGTCGGATTGTCCCATGAAAGAATGTTGTAAGGCACATATAAATGGCATGCTTTGTGATGTGTAACTTTCCTCACTGTGGACTTTGTTTGGAAACCCCCAGTAGGAGGGTAGCTTAATGGGGCTCCTATAACTCAAAGTCAAGGCTCTGTATTGGTGAACGTAAAGGTTCTCTCTCTGAGCAGTGATAAAGTCTGTATTCAGAAATGATGATATGCAGTGGTAGACACGTTTCATAAAAAAATGAGGTGATCTGTCTTTGCTTTTCTTTCTTGTCTGTAACCCAAACCAAGGAAGAGATTCCAAAGAAACAGACGGCCTTCTGGGAAAGGGGGGAATTCCCACACAGTGACATGGCTGTTAATCCTTCCAACAAAAAGAGACTGGGAGTTTCAACTCCAAAATGAACTCATTTCCTCGTGAGAGAGAGAGTTAACTGTCGGGTTAACATTACCAGAGAGAGTTTCCTCCCAAACGAACACAGTTCCCATTCAGAGACAGGGCGAGATTTCATTCTAAAATAATAAATAAATGTTTCAAAGAGATCGGAGTGCTCCTGGTCTCAGGAGAGAATCGCCTCAAAGACGTTCAGCTCTGGATGAAAAGCTCATCCTACAAATATGTGTCAGGCATTTGTTCATTCTGGCACATAGCCCGAAAAAGAAACGAAAAAGATTTATTGTCAGTTGGAGGACTCTTTGCAATTTTGGGAATGATGGAATTGTAAAATCGTTTGATTTACTTAGGGGAGTTTCTGTTGTGAATTTCCCTTCCTCTCTGCAAGGTGGCTCAACGAAAAACGTAAAGTTTTATAGCACACTTTCTCATGACATACTGACGTCACAACCAATCAACAAATGACTAATAAGCAAACATTTTAGTTAACTCTCAGTTGAACCACTCATTTCAATACTTGTAATACTATGTAGTTTATTGGGTATCATACAACTTGCATTAGGACCTTATCCTGCATTTGACTGAATGAACGACATTCTCTGTCAGTTCATCTTTTGTTTGACCAAAAGAATACCTAAATAATAATAAATACTAATAATAAATTATAATACCTAAAAAACTAAAATGTAGGCTACGATATTCATCAATGCTTTCAAATCATAACAGGCTCTGAGAGATGTAGGCCAGGTGTGATGGAGGTGGGGAATCATTCAAGCAGGAAACGAAGGACGTGGCCATAACAGAAATCAATATTAAGTCCGGGGCGAGGTGCAGGGGGATCCATTCTGTACTGCGAACCAACAAAAATGAATCATATTCAATCAATATGGTAGGATAAGGGAAATGGAATCTTTTCTAAAGAACAAAAAAGTCATGTTGAGTGTTGTGCTTCCCTGGCCTATTTCAGTGCTTTCAATCTGACCAACTACATGGTGACAACTTAACCACCAAACCTAAAACAGTTTATAATATATGTCATTATATCATTATATATATAGTTATAGTATATAAAATATATGACTGAGTATTACATCTCAGAAGAATGTAATGAAGAATCATTACCCACCAACAAATGCAAGAACCGAATATATTGTTGCTATACTTGTATTTACAATAATACAGTAACGAAATGAATCTAATTACAGCCTACATCTCTCTTCATTTAAGCATTTATGTTTTGTATGTAAAGTATGTGTACTCAGTATTATTTGTAGGTTTAGATGTATTGCTATATTTTGTCCTGCCTTTTTTTGTTTGCCCTCCGAAAGTGGAGTCTATCAAAAAATGTCCATCCCATTTAAAGAAAACATAATGGAGTGTGCCCAAATTCTAACGTGTGCCTTCAGTCTCCTGCGTTTAATAAACAAACTGGCCAGTAAACCAGGAACCAGCATCAGCACAGCAACACCACTGTCAACTCAAATTACAGGGATTGCAGAACGTTTGGTCATTCTACTGTCCAACCTGTTCAACTTCAGAAAATCCCTGCCAGACCGGCATGATAAGAAGAGGAAGCCCCTTCCCCCACTCACTTTCACCTGCCATACCACAGTAATGATCACCATGTTTGACTGTGTTAGCTTCTATGGAAAAAGTGTGTCTGTTTTTTTCTAGGAATTGTTGGTCTGGGGTTTTAAACTTATTTCCTCATGATGCTCATGTGGAGGAAAACCATATATGTGCCTGGGCGAGTTTCACTTGTAGGAGAACATAGTCTACTAGTATGAGTGTCAACAGGGAAATTTGAGATAGAGGAATTAGATAAGTCATTGTCTAGTTTACACAAAACACACAGCCCACACACACACACACACTCACACACATCATAGAAGGTTAATTTGTGGGTGGAAACAACAGCGATTCTTTTAGTCAGCAGAAAAGGCCCAAACCTCTTTCATCTTTACCCACCCCTCTGGTTATCCCTGTGGTCTCCTCTGTAATAAAACCTGCTCTCTTTGGGCTCTTCCACTCTCGTTACGGGGGTGTTTGAGGGGTTTCAATCGTCTTGGGGCTGTCCCGCTCTCTAAAAAAAAAGTTTCTTGGAAATCTACAGATGTCTAACTGTGGTTAAAACATGACAAGTAATTGTTTCAGTAATGTAAAACAATTTTTTTTTTTTACCATCTGCCTCCTCTATGTAAAATAGTGAACATAAAGTTAAGAAAATGCCTCAAGTTACTTTTCATAACATTTGAAATAAGATCAAAAGGCCGATCGAAACTCAGAATGCCCAGAAGCCTGTGAAACGATA
>CM030189.1:14933977-14936477 GCA_017639675.1 Aplochiton taeniatus
CAGCGTTGTATTATTCATGCAAAAGGTATTCTCTCTCTCCCGCTTACTCTCGCACAAACATACACAAACAAAGATACGCAATTGTATCGGATGCATGTTAAAATAAAGAGGATAGGGTTTTCCGATATCCACTTGGTGTCTCCTGAATTATGCGGACAGCAGTAGAGAGACAACTTGAACTCTTCTGGACGCGGACAAGAACAGGCGACAGTTTGAGCGTGTGCACCGTACATTCTGTTCACCGTGTGACACATGAGAGGAGACTCGGCATCATAAATATCCTCAAACAGCAAGGCCCTCTGTTGATTTGTTATAATAATCATAGAATGCATGCAACCCCTCCCCCCTACAAGGAAAATAATTTGCATATATAGTGGAGAGGAAGCGGGAGAAAAATTATTGGACATGTTTATGTTAGTAAGACTCGTTATGCTTTATAACACAGTTTCCAATAGGGGAGCATAAATAGATTAAGTTAGTTTTAAGAATGTTCCGACTTAAACTGGGCTGTTTGGCTTGTTACAGAACCCAGGAGAAGTTTTAATACCATGCTCATGTGTGATACGCAAGACTTCCCCGAGGGGTTTGTTAGAACATGATCGTTTGGGATTAGTGTAAAATAAATAATAATAATAAATAAAAAATAACCACTGTTTTGGTCTATTTGATGCACATACTCCAAAACGCAAACCTAAACCAATTATGATCAACAACATTTCCAACATAGATCTCTTGCTCAACAGAATTCGTTTCTCCTGAGAAAAATTAAATGACTGCACTCATCCCGAAGCCAAAGCAGGTGCGACCAATCCTTAATTAGCCTAATTGATCAGACGTCCACATGCCAGCCGGTAATGGAGGGCGACCCGCGCCGAGCCGTAATTAAAGACCAAAGACCACAGCCCGCGACTCTGCGGCTCCACTCTGCAGTGCTCTCCGCCAGTGGCTCAATACCACTGCGATTGACGGGAGATCAATGGACGCCCGGAGGCGTGACGTCAGGCATCCTGTGTACACAGAGAGGAGTTTATACAGAGAAGAGTAACATGCAGCGGGGACGCTCCCTGCAGATCAACGTACGCGGAAGTCAAGTTAATTACGCTAACCCTCTAGCATGCAGGATAAAAAGAAACAGGTTAACTATTATAGTGCACATAATAACTCACACTATTATTATTACTGAGAAGACTGCTCACACCCATTCCTCCTTAGTGTCCTCTAGTTTAACGACCACTATGGTGTGGTCTTTAGGAGGCAGGGAAGGCCATCCCTGAGAGACAACTGGGACACCAGAGGGGAGAGGAGAGGAGGAGTTGAGACAGTGAGAGGAGAAATAAAGAGTTAGAGAAAGAAGGAGAGAGAAGATCTTTTGGTTCCAGAGATGAAGGGGCTTTCCTGGTTTCGTCAGTAAAACATGGGAGTAGGTGTTTGGCTCCCCTCATGGGTTCTTTGACTGTTTCTCCTTTTCTTATTTCCTCTTTCTCACTTCTTTTCTTCCCTTCTTCCTTGCTCACCCATCAACCAAACAGATGAGAGCAGATCAGTCTCCATGCTCTCAATCCCCCTCTTTTACTTCTCCTTCTATTTTTTTCTATCTCTCTCTTTCTTTCTCTCTTCCTTCATCACTTTTTCTTTGTCTCTCTCTCTTCCTCCTTCCCTTCTTTATCTCTCACTCTCTCTCTCTCTCTCTCTCTCTCATTCTCTCTCTCTCTCTATCTCTGTCTCTCTCTCTCTGTCTCTCTCTCTCTCTCTCTCTCTCCCTCTCTCTCTGTCTCTCTCTCTCTGTCTCTCTCTCTCTTTGATTCTCTCTCCCTCTTTATCTCTCTCTCTCTCTTTCTCCCTCTCGTTTCCCTTCTGTCTCTCTCTCTCTCCCTCTTTGATTCTCTCTCCCTCTATCTCTCTCTCTCTCTCTTTCTCTCTTTCTTTGTCTCTCTCCCTCCTTCTCCTTCATTCCAGTTCTTTCCGTCTCTCAGCCCTGTACAGCAGCAGCATACCAAGTAGCAGAGGACTGTGACGCAGCACTGGAATGATGTCACTGCCGTCTCTCTCTCCATATTACCAACACGTAGACACACAGCTTTGAGGCATCTTTGCCGTTTGTATTAGCTTCACATTGAGGAAACGCTCTCCTCTTCAGTTTCAATACACTGTAGGGATGATGTTATCTCCCATGATTTGCACATTTTCAAGATGCTGTGAGAACCCTGTTTGTTCGCCGGGCTATTTTGTGATTCATGCTGCTTTCATGGTGCATTTTCTTCAATGATTTTGTACCGCTCCACGAGGAATACACATGATGGAGGCCTTGGCAGATAGCACGCCCAGAGTTCATCTCCAGCAGTCTGTTGTGAGTTTTCCAGCCTGCCTGGCTGTGTGTGTGTGTGTGTGTGTGTGTGTGTGTGTGTGTGTGTGTGTGTGTGTGTGTGTTTGTGTGTGTGTCTCCGCAGTGAATCACTCGAAACCAGCGGCTGCAGACTCCAAGTACTTTTCCATGTTTCAA
>CM030189.1:14941477-14968977 GCA_017639675.1 Aplochiton taeniatus
CCCATCTGTCGCCCTCCTTCAAGGGTCAGCACACCGCGCCTGTGTGTGTGTGTGTGTGTGTGTGTGTGTGTGTGGCTGTGTGTGTGTGTGTGTGTGTGTGTGTGTTAGAGAGAGAGAAAGGACACGGTGCCTCTTACATTGTTAATCCCCAAACGGTTGGCTCACTATCTCGCCAGGCACACTTCTGTAGAGACAACACACACACACACACACACACACACACAGCCACACACACACACGCACACACACACACACACACACACACACACAGCCACACACACAGACGGCTTCCATTCCCGTTACGGTCAGCATGCATATTCATTAGTGAGTTGAAAGGTTGGCCATTTGATATTCTTCAGACCATTGTGTCTCCCTGTCTCTTTGCTGCTCTGGGAGATGACAGAGTACCATCCCCATACTACAGCGACGACCGTGGCTCCAAAGACTGAACTACACCTTCAACCACCTCCTGTTTGAAAACTACAAAGGGTGAATTTATATAACGCTCTATGAGACCTGCCTAGACTTTTATAAAGAGCTGCCCTCATATATATAGAATCAGTGGGATGCATTTTTTTCTCGTTATTTAATGAATATTGTTTCATTAGCTTTCTGACACAATGTTGCAACTGTCCCAAAGTAAAGTCAGGTGGGAGAGGGACGGCCATGTCTCTTTGAGGCAAACTAAAGGTGCCGTTTATCGATTCTCTCCTGGTTCTCAGTCTATCAATCTTGTCTCTTGTCCCTCCTTGAGAGTATAATCATTTTTATATTTCATATTTAATATTGTTTTACATAACCCTAATCCTCTCCTTGTTCAATCCATCCTGTATCTCACCCCTCCTGGACTAAATGTATACTGGAGAAACAGTCCCTCCTGGACTAAATGTATACTGGAGAAACAGTCCCTCCTGGACTAAATGTATACTGGAGAAACAGTCCCTCCCGTTCTCGCTCCCCAGTAACATAAAAAAAAAAAGTCCAAACATTCCTGTTGAGTGGCAGCGTAGACATAAGATTCATCGTGTGTTCAAAGGAGTGAGTAATGCTGCCTCTGAGGGAGAGGGGGGAGTCCCTTTAAACGCAACTTGCAGCGACCAGTTGAGCCGGAAGAAGAAATCCAGGCTGATGCAAAAACCTTGCGTAAGAGGATTTACAGAAGCCTACAATGGAGACTTTCATATGGAGGTCATCGAGGGTCACAGACTTACTCTGATTTAGCTCCTTGGAAAAACCTTGGATTGAGTCCATTCACGTAATTTGGAAAGATGAAGGCCGGAGACTATGGGTTAGAGGGTCAGACATGTTGTATTAGTGGTGTCCTGTTAAACCATCATAACATGTTGTATTAGTGGTGCCCTGTTAAACCACCATAACATGTTGTATTAGTGGTGTCCTGTTAAAACATTATAACATGTTGTATTAGTGGTGTCCTGTTAAGACATTATAACATGTTGTATTAGTGGTGTCCTGTTAAAACATTATAACATGTTGTATTAGTGGTGCCCTGTTAAACCATCATAACATGTTGTATTAGTGGTGTCCTGTTAAACCATCATAACATGTTGTAATAATGGTGTCCTGCTAAACTATCATAACATGTTGTATTAGTGGTGCCCTGTTAAACCATCATAACATGTTGTATTAGTGGTGTCCTGTTAAACCATCATAACATGTTGTATTAGTGGTGTCCTGTTAAACCATCATAACATGTTGTATTAGTGGTGTCCTGCTAAACCATCATAACATGTTGTATTAGTGGTGTCCTGTTAAACCACCATAACATGTTGTATTAGTGGTGTCCTGCTAAACCATCATAACATGTTGTAATAATGGTGTCCTGTTAAACCATCATAACATGTTGTATTAGTGGTGTCCTGTTAAACCATCATAACATGTTGTAATAATGGTGTCCTGCTAAACCATCATAACATGTTGTATTAGTGGTGCCCTGTTAAACCATCATAACATGTTGTATTAGTGGTGTCCTGTTAAGACATTATAACATGTTGTAATAATGGTGTCCTGTTAAACCATCATAACATGTTGTATTAGTGGTGTCCTGTTAAACCATCATAACATGTTGTATTAGTGGTGTCCTGTTAAAACATTATAACATGTTGTATTAGTGGTGTCCTGTTCAAACGTTATAACATGTTGTAATAGTGGTGCCCTGTTAAAACATCATAACACGTTGAAGAGTTGCTCCCTTCCACGGATTGGAGGAAAGGTTTGTGAGGACCCCTGAGACTATTCAAAATAAAAACTAGACCTAAAGGTATCGTGTTGATATGACAGAAAATATAATAATTGAGACGATTAAACGTGTTTTTTTTCTGAAAAGGAAAAGGGGAGGTTGAACTTAGGTCTTGCTGCTCAGTTTGAGGAGACACAGAATTCCACTGCCTGGTTACAGAATCTATGTGTGTTCTACACAGTACTGTAATAATGTATTGTATATTCCATACAGTTCTGTAACAATATACTGTATATTCCATACAGTACTGTAATAATTTTCTGTATATTCCATAGAGCTCTGTAATAATTGACTGTGTGTTCATTGCACTTCACATGATAAGACATGAATGAACTATTGCATCACAGTGTTCCTGCAATAGGCCAGTCATTCAGCAGCAGACGCACCCCCAGTCTGTAGCAGCAGCATCACACATTAAGCATGGGCTCCTCCCACAGCACTGGTTAGTCACCAAGGCAGGCCGCAGGGCGAGCTGTCCATGGACCTATCGTTTTCTATCAGCTTATCGGCACTTAGCCACTTCCCTTTTCGACTGGAGGTGAAAGTGTGATGTTTATCGGGTCGCGACGGCAGCCTTTCTGGAGTATTGAAATGATGGTTAATTAAATGACGTCAATGAAACATGTTATCGGTCCGTCCTGTGACTCATCGTAGTTCTTCCAGGGCGTGATCAGAGGATGAATCCACTCGGCTCTCAATGGGCAGAGTTTTTCGGGGGGGATTCTTGCGACATTGATGACTTGATTTATATGTGTAGAGCAAAGGTTTTATGGCGCGTCCTTAACGTGGGTGTTACTCTCCTGACAGTGAACCCTTCTTTGACTGGTGTCATCTCAGCAGACCCCCCCCCCCTCCCCACACACACACACACACACACACAGAACCTCTCATACACAGCATCACCTCGGTGTGTTTCAAATCACACACTGTTTTGGGGGTTCTGGGTGCACGTCAATGTTTTTTTGCAGATTTCACACGCTCGTCACACAAATGTGCACACAAACAAACAAACACACACACGCACACACACACAAACAAACACCCACCTTACACGTAGTTGACGGCTGGTAAACAGGAAAAATGAATCTGGCATTGAGTGGGTTAACACACACACACACGCAGGAAGTGAATGATTGTGGTCTGGCAGTGAGGGGGGGGGTTAAAAAAGAAATACGGAGGGACAGAAAAATGAGAGGCACACACTGAAGGAAAGAGAATGACTACGTGAAAGAAAGAGAGACAGAAAGATAGTGAGATACATAGATAGAGAGAGAGAGAGAGAGAGAGAGAGAGAGAGAGAGAGAGAGAGAGAGAGAGAGAGAGAGAGAGAGAGAATGAGAGACAGAAAGAATGTGAGACAGAGAGAGAGAGAGAGAGAGAGAGAGAGAGAGAGAGAGAGAGAGAGAGAGAGAATGAGAGACAGAAAGAATGTGAGACAGAGAGAAAGAGAGAGAGAGAGAGAGAGAGAGAGAGAAAGAGAGAGAGAGAGAGAGAGAGAGAGTGAGAGACAGAGAAAGAATTTGAGACAGAAAGAGAAAGAGAGAGAGAGAGAGAGAGAGAGAGAGAGAGATGCCCCGGGTAGGAGGTGTGGAGAGGAGGAGGGAGGGGGGAGGAGGAGGGGGGCAGCAGCAGAAGAAGCAGACGTGGGAGGTTTGGTCAGAAGGAGGTGCAGTGACACAGCTGTTCTGCTGTCCTGCTGATGTCTTCAGCCTGATTGGACAACGGCAGGAGGTGGGCTCAGGAAACACGGGCCCCTGCCTCCCTTTTATCTCCTTTTCCCTCTGTTTCTCCATCCCTCCCACTTTCTATCTCTCCCTCTCTCTCTCTCCCTCTCTCTCTCTCTCTCTCTCTCTCTATCTCTCTCTATCTCTCTCTCTCTATCTCTCTCTATCTCTCTCTATCTCTGTATCGTCAGGCGAATATGGACGGAGGGTAGACATGTAGCTATAGGCTATCTCCATGGAAACAGGAAGGGATAACCCCCCCCCCCACTCTCTCTCTCTCTCTCTCTACTCATTACTACTTTTCCCACCATTTTTCCTTGGTACCTCAGCCTCTTACTGAATCAACCTCATATCCACCCATCCTCATCCACCCATCCTCATCCACCCATCCTCATCCACCCATCGCTCCCCTTCTCTGTCTCTTCGTTGCTATATTTGTTGCTCTCTTTACACACACACACACACACACACACACACACACACACACACACACACACTCAAAGATACACAGGTCCACACCTTGGTTCCAGTCCCTTGAACTATGCTATGAATATTTTCTATTGGAATGAGCGGTGAGAGAAGAAAGGGATTTGTATTGTTTTTCCATTGCCTGTGGTCCTAACCTGACATAGTTATCTAACCCACAATAACAGCAGTTAGTCAGCCTATTATCTATGGCACAACGTCAGCGTCACAAAGCGTCTGTTCTATAAAAGGTCCTGCGTTCTTTGAAGGCCATGAACGCATCACCACGTCTTTAAGTCATCACCACGTCTTTAAGTCAGCACACAGAAAAACGGCAAGAAAAATACAGAGACAGAGAGAGAGAGAGAGAGAGAGAGAGAGGGAGAGACAGAGAGAGGGGGGGGGGGGGTAGGGAGGAGAAGAAAGAGATAGGGAGGAAAAGAGAGAGAGAGAGAGAGAGAGAGAGAGAGAGATCAGACCACTGTGACATCCTGTGTGAGGGTGTCGTTGCATTGAGAAGCTCAGTGTGTTTTGTTGTTTTGGTTCCCCTCCACCTCGGCTCAGAGTAAACACATGCTAGTAAGTCACCTCTGTGGTTGTTATTTCACACCACCTCAAGGTACTACTTCGCAAACAGTGGGTTTGGTATGTACCTGGAACTCTGTCTGAGATATGGGTATGTCTGTGCTCAAGCACACCACGGCAGTTCTATGAAGAGAAAAAATACATTTTAAAAGAAGGTAATGTACTCTATACAAAACATTACACAATGCAATATACACCAATACAGTACTTCAAAGTTTACACAAAAAGAAAGTGGGTCAGGTGGTTTAGCCTCGTCTGTCTCAAACAGATTAGAAGTTATTAGATCTTGTCTCTCTCATTCTCTCTCTCTCTCTCTCTTGTAACCCCCATCTCTCTTTCTCTCTCTCCTCTAACCGGGAGTGCGTGTGATTTGCTTTGCAGTTATTACCTGATTAAGGCCACACCTACTCATCATGTTCAACTCTCTCTCTTTCCCTAACCCCTCAAAGTATTTTGCCGTGGAAACAAAGCCTGTACAATGGCCGGGTTGGGATTAGCCGACTAATGTCCAAAAGAAACGGTATTTGGGATGTTGTAACTCACATTTACACAGAGTCACTTAAGCTTCAGCCTCCTTGGTGTGTGCAGCCAGACCTGTCCTTGGAGAGAGATTGTGTTTGCCCCCTGTTGGGGTCCTTTGAGGAGGGCAGAGGCACTGGCAAAGCAGAGGTCGCTTTAAAAGTGTGACGCAAAGTCAAACCCTGCTGTTTTGTCTATAATGGGCGTAATAAGACAGAGTTTTCATCGAAATGTAGGTTCACATTTAGACAAACACACACAGACACACACACACACACACCCACAGACACACACATGAACCTACACACCATACTTGAATGCCCTCACCACGCACAAACACACCGTCCCCAGGCCAACATACTCTCCTCCTCCTTGAGCAGGCAGTATAACACGGGCTGCTTAGAAGACAGCTATCTAATAGAGTGATCCATCAGGCCATGCAGTGTGGAGCTGGAGCAGATCGCTGCAGAGCCCCACACAGCCCAGCAGCCACACACACACACACACACACACACACACACACACACACACACACACATACAAAATACAAACACAAACACACACACACACACACACATACACACAGGAAGTCAAACACACACACACACACACACACACACACAGAGACACAGAAAATCAAACATACACACACACACACATGCAACCTGTAGGGATACTAGTCATACTGACTAAATAGACCATGTGTAGAATATTGGATGGTATAAGATGTGTAGAATATTGTACAATATGCAAGAGCAACAGAAAGATACAATGTTGTTGTTGTTTTCTATATTCATCTCTATTCTATTCTTGTGCTGTGTTTGTGGTTGTTGTTGGGTTTGATCCTCTTTTTGATGCTGTTGTTGTTGTTGTTGTTGGTTGCCCAGAGAACACCCAGACTTAATAACCTTCGGATGAAGATTTATGCGGCTGAATTTATATGTGACTTTTACTATAACGGTTAACATCCCTGTAAGAGTTATGGTTCCGAGTCACACTGTGGCTAGAATTTACAGATAGCATGTAACCATGACGATCTTTACATAGGCACCCAAGATGGCCGACTTACTGTTAACCAGCCAGCTTTAAGAAGGCAACAACATTTGCCAGGCCGCCATTGCAAATAGGAATTCGTTTTTAAAGACTTGCCTGGTTAAATAAAGTTTGAATAAAAAGAGAACCCAAAATAGTCCCTGTGGAGTCGGTGTGACGCCGTGGAAAGCACAATGTGGCATTTCATTGAAGTGCCCGCTCATTCTTCTCATTGCGATTCTATGGCTGCTCACTCCTATCGACGATATTGATCCGTTTTTAATTATACAGTTACTGGTCTACGAAGTAGCGTACACTCGGGGGCCCCCAGGACACTTGTAACCGAGATGGAGTCCGTGACTGAATTTCAAATCTGAACGATGTCGGGCAGCTGCTGTAAGCTCCAGTGTCCAGACTGCTGTAAGCGCCAGTGTCCAGACTGCTGTAAGCGCCAGTGTCCAGACTGCTGTAAGAGCTTGCGTTAACACGATCTGCCATGGCGAGGACTACTGGGGGTTAAGTCGTGATGTGTTTCCCTCTCTTTTGTTGTTGTGCTTGACAACGAGATTCACAGAAATGTTCGTCCGATTCGCCGTCTTCCTGTTTACGTTCGTGGTTGACACAGCTTTGCACGAATCCAACGTTCTGCCCTTCTCCACCACCTGCAAGACGTCAAGAGCTACAAAAACAGCAAATGGTTTTGCATATTGCATTTTTGTTGTTGATCGGCAGTTGTGCATTTTGTTTCACAGCACAAAGGGACCTGTGTGTGTGTGTGTGTGTGTGTGTGTGTGTGTGTGTGTGTGTGTGTATGTGTGTGTTTGAGTGCCTGCCTGCCTGTAGGTTACTAGAATAGAACAGCATACAGTATGGCTGAAAGTAGAACGATCCCTAACCCAGAAGGCAGAAAGAGGGCCAAGTGACACCCGGGGCCAAATAAACCCGCTAACACACCACCAGCATCATCTAAGCACTTGGAGGAAAACGTCCCTTCACTTCCAAAGCATCAAAGCTCACCTACAAATTATTTCTATTCAGAAAGACATCCCAGGTACAGTCTAAAAGCCTGAAACATGCTCTAAATGAAAGATATCTCCTATGAATGGCCAAAAAGGATCACGTGTATCATTGTGAAAGCATCCAGGTAGTTTTAAAGATGAACCTGTAGAAATGATATGAAAGATGGAGCAGAATCCTAACAGGGGTTTTTGAGCAATCTTAACCTCTCAAAGGGATTCAGCTTCCGGTGCGTGTGGAGATAGTGAGAGAGAGAGAGAGAGAGAGAGAGAGAGAGAGAGAGAGAGAGAGAGAGAGAGAGAGAGAGAGAGAGAGAGAGAGAGAGAGAGAGAGAGAGAGAGAAAGACAAAAAGAGAGGGAGAGAGAGAGAGCAAGACAAAGAGAGAGAGAGGGAGACAAAGAGAGAAAGAGAGAGAGAGAGAGGGAGAGAGAGAGAGAGAGAGAGAGGAAAACCAAATTGTGTCTATAAAAAAGCCTCTGCTGAGAGGTAAAGTCCCAGTGCAGCAGCTCATGTCCAGGGATTAGGTCATCATCCTAAATGTCCCTCTGCTCTCATGTGACCTGTACAGCAACCACAGGGGCAGGTGGCTAAGAGGAAGTAGGAAGTATTAGAAACTACAATACCATAGGACACTTCCTCCTTTTATGTGCGGAGTGTTACAGAACAGCACGTTCATATTCTCCCTCTCCTCCAGTTGAATGTTGATTACAGTGATTCCTGTGGTGATACCTTAATACATGTACACATATATAAATACACATGTAGAATACCATATTTTTGTATATATATGATAGCGTCCGCTTGATGGCGACGGTCGAATAATAAAACCAACCTGATACTAGCATTAAGCCACGTAAACCTTAGTTATAAACTGTCCTCCGCAGCTAATGAAAATAAGCATTGCGCAGGTGTCGCTTTGACAAACGTATTGTGGGTTTCGGGCCAGTGCCGCCTTGACAGTTAAAATTAGCGCTCCAGCACATTGTGTTAGTTTCACTCCACAGAAGAGTGAAGTAGGCTACGTGCATCGCTCACAAACAGAGCTAGAACAGACCTCCGTTCTACTGGGCTACCGTGTGAGAGTGAGAGAGATACACACACAGGTTCTTATCAGAGTCTGGGTGTCCCCACGTGTGTGTGTGTGTGTGTGTATGTGTGTGTGTGTGTGTGTGTGTGTGTGTGTGTGTGTATGTGTGTGTGCGTGTGTGTGTGAAAGAGAGTTTGTGCCTGCTGCCCTGCTCTCTGTCACCCCTGCTAGCTCCAGCTCATCAACAATCTTTCATGGGCCACTGCCTGGTCCTGACTGCCCCCAGATGCTGCTTCTCTTCCCCCCTCCCTCTCTCTCTCTGTGGGGCCGCTGCCTGGTCCTGACTGCCCCCAGATGCTGCTTCTCTTACCCCTTCCTCTCTCTCTCTGTAGGGCTCTGCCTCAATGGAGCTCACACTGAAGTGTCTCATTATGATGACACAACAGACCATCCAAAGACCTCTCAGTGTCTCCTTATGATGACATAACAGACCATCCAAAGACCTCTCAGTGTCTCCTTATGATGACATAACAGACCATCCAAAGACCTCTCAGTGTCTCCTTATGATGACATAACAGACCATCCACTACTCAGTTAGTCTGTGCTTCTAGTTTTCACATGTTTTCCTGTTCGCTGCCCAAACCAACTCTGCTTAACCGTGATCTTGTTTTCTGCCCTAGACCCTCCTGCTCTGACTCCGGTACCTGTCTCCAGCCTCCACGACCCGTCTGCCCTGTTCACCCAGGCCCCTGCCTGTCTCACCTCAGACCTCTCAGTGTCTCCTTATGATGACATCACCTCAGCCTTGGTCCCGTCCCGGGCTAACCACGACTCACCTGCACCCCCCCTCCCTTCAGCCTTCTGTCTGCCTGACAGCAAACACTTGTGTTGCACTGCCCTCTGCCTCTTAGCCTGAGTTTGCTCCTGGGTCCACCCACACAGCTCTACCTGACACTTTTACAGTAGAGTCTATCTACTGGCAGGCACTAGGTCAGATATACACATAGAGAGAGCTCTTTAGAGATCCCCCTTTCTGATTTATAGTAGAGTATATCTACTGGCAGGCACTAGGTCAGATATACACATAGAGAGAGCTCTTTAGAGATCCCCCTTTCTGATTTAAAGTAGAGTCTATCTACTGGCAGGCACTAGGTCAGATATACACATAGAGAGAGCTCTTTAGAGATTGCCCTTTCTGATTTATAGTAAAGTCTATCTACTGGCAGGCACTAGGTCAGATATACACATAGAGAGAGCTCTTTAGAGATCCCCCTTTCTGATTTATAGTAGAGTCTATCTACTGGCAGGCACTAGGTCAGATATACACATAGAGAGAGCTCTTTAGAGATCCCCCTTTCTGATTTAAAGTCTATGTCGGGATAGAAATGTGACAGTGACTGAAGGGACATTTCCAATGCTATGGATGTAAGCCAACTGGTGACAATTGCGTGAACAAGATTGGAAAGTTCAGGACTGCCCGTGAGGACACACACACACACACACACAGACACACACACAAACACACACACACACACACACACACACACACACACACACACACACACACACACACTCATGTGAGCGCTGTGTCACGGGGCATGAAATATTTGGTGTGTTAGTACCCTCTGCTGCTGGAAGGAACGTGAACCTACTTTCACCAGGAAGGCATGGCTCATGTTACTTAGTGAAAGTAAACTTAACTTATTCTAAAGCAATTCATCGAAGCACATGAAGCAACTTAATAGAGCATGCAAATTAGGAGGGGAAAGTTTTGTAAAATGACAGTTCTGGTAAGGATTGATAAATAAAGTGTGGATTGACCTGATTGTGTTGTTTCTATAGCCCAGAGTCATTGTGACAAGATGGCTGACACATGACCAGAGGGGAATCACTCCACGCACTGTGGAGTGACATAGTCAGCTGCCTGAGGATGTCCTCATTGAGAAAGTCCCTGGTGGTCAGCAGACCTTTCTTATGGCAGCCAAAAGAAACACACACACACACACATATTTTTAAACAAGCACGCACGTGCGCGTGCACACACACACACTCTCTCTCCTTCTCTCATTCATTGCTTTTAGTTCAAATACCATATTTGGAGATGATGAAGATGGTTGTGTTCATTTGGGAAAAAAAAATGTTTTAAGTATATTTTGGCAGAGCATGATAGGTTCAAAGGAGGTTCAAATATTGTCCCAGTTCAGAAGACATGCCCCATTATCCACTAACATGTACATATGAGAAATATGTAGGCCTATAGTGTCAACTGTCACACAGTCAATAGATGTTTGAGATCTAAAATGTCCACTTTTGCCCAACTTTAGACATTTGGGAAATTAAAAAACTGAGGAAGAAACGAGAGTAACTAAGAATGTTTGTGGCCGACAGGAGTCTTGATGAATCACGTCACCTGAGTAGGTCTCTCCACAGCAGTGGTTGTGGTACGCTATTGTCTCCACTAGAGGGTGTAGGTGTTCAACGGTCATACTCAGTGACGCTCACAAAAAGTAACGTCGCAACGTTTTGTGTTATTTATTTGTTTACAATTATTTTGCGTTTCAAATGAGCATCCTTGTTTATATATTTACCAGTTGACCTTTTTGATTATCTGATCCCATTGGCATGACAAATAAGAAATGATCTTCTAAGCCAGTAATTTATTGTTTAAGTCACACGCTAGTCACTCGTCAAAGCAGAGTGGCGCAGCGGAAGCGTGCTGGGCCCATAACCCAGAGGTCGATGGATCGAAACCATCCTCTGCTATCTTTTGTATATTCGCACTTCTAGCCTAATCAGTTCTGGCGCTTTTTTTCTGTAATCTCATGTGTGAAATAGTAAGGACAAGTAATAAATTATGACAGGCTAATGAGATTTTTGATTCTATTTTGGCTAAGGAATGTGCCATTTTATCTAGAGAGGTTGGAGCACGTGTTCTATCAATGAGTTGGAGCATGTTAATACAATTTCGGGGGGAAAAATACATTGATTTCTTAAATTGACAGTTTATCGTCAATCAATGAGAAACATGGAAAATACACTTTATCTCTCTCATCTCTCATCTTCTACCGCTTATCCTGTTTTATAGGGTCGCGGGGGGGGCTGGAGCCTATCCCAGCCAACACAGGGCGTAAGGCAGGGTACACCCTGGACAGGACGCCAGTCTATCACACTTAAATACACTTTATCTCATTGTCTATTGTTTTTCCATATTTTTTAGGCTCGTAGAACTGTATAGCTCCAAGCTAGCTATACGAAGATGGCAGCACCCTTAGCTGATGAGAAACTCAATTAAGCTCCCGTAGTAAAATACAATACATTTTTGTTAAAAGAAACTGAAGCCAATATTAATGCCTTTATGCCTACTGTCTTTGTGGAAATTATTCAAATTGAATTTCTTAACTATTCCCATTCAATGTCATATCGTATGATAAGAGTTTGCCGTTCAACTCTGCCTGTGTTTAAAAGTCCAGATATACAGTGCAGTGACACACTGGACAGAGAAGACCGAACTTCTGAAACGTTACATCTTTGTTCTGAAGATCAGGGACTGCCATCTGGTGGACACATTTTCATACTAGTACAAATTCACGGTTTGCACTGCAGTTACATTTATTGGAAAGACCGGCAGGTGTCATTATCTAAACCAAGCAATTCAAGTAATAAAGTGAACCAATAAAAAACCATATAGGCCCACTGTGTGAATTTACAACTACATTTCGGCTGCTTTATGTTTTTTGTTGTATGTTATCGAATAATTTAATAAACGGCTCTGCCTTAGCAGGCTATTTGCTCTCAAACTATGTTCATTAGCGCGTGCTTACGTTAAGGCTTAGCGATAATAAATACATTACAACATGTGCACTAATTGAACCGCTATTTACCTATTCATGGCCTATACCGACATGTACCAGGGACATATCTATGCCTATGGCCGGGGAAGCCACCCTGTCAAATCTAAGTAAACAAAACCATGTGACTGTTGTACCCATGGAAACTGTAAATTACCGAAACTTTTACACAGAAAACTGTAAGCTAGCTAGCCAGCTAGCGTTACAGTTATCACTTTCCAGTAATGAGCAATAAGAACATGCCTGCTGCAATGCTGCCTTATGAACAGAGTACTATATTTCACTATGCATGCTCTGGAAACGTTAAAGGTCTTCAGCAACATTTTGAAAATGAGAGTATTAATGATGACCAATCGTCGCCTTTGAATTCGTTTAAACAAAAAGACGAGATGGGACGAAATGCCCTTTCTGCGGCAAGTATGCTTGGAAGGAGCGCTGTTGTTCGTGAACTTGTTAAACAAGGAGCTCCAATCAATCAACTCACTTCCAGAGGTGAAAAGATTTTAAAGTAACTAGCTGGCTTTCTCAGTTTCTGTATTTGTAATAGGCCTACCCTGTATAGATGTTGAATGATAACTATCCTATGAATTATGATGCGCATAGCAGGCGTATCCCAGTCCGACTAAATAAAATAGTTAGACTCATGATTAGCCTGCTGTAGGCCTACTGTAGTTGCAAAAAGTTACGCTTGTAAAGGCATGCACAAAAGATGTCTAGCATATTGTCATTCATTGCTTTGTGTTTTCCAGGCTACTCTGCGCTGCATTTAGCTGCTCTGTGGGGTCATCTTGAGACAGTCAAAGCTCTGATGGAACTTGGTGCGGATTTGCAGCTCAAAAACTTCCAAGGGGAAAGAGCTATAGAAGTAGCTGCCCGATATTTGAAGATAGATTGTGCGGAATACCTCACATGGTCAGGTGACTAAAAGAGTGGCCGGTTTTCTGTTTTTATGAGAGAAATACCTATAGGTGCTAATGCACGCGGGTGTGGTTCGGGGGAGTGAAACACAAATAAATGGGCAGTTCATTCGTTTATATATTGATCTCTTTTTATTTTATTTACTCAAGAGGCCAAACAGGATTTGCAGTCTTACATTGCACACGTCAGAGACATAATAGCAGACCCAGATAAGATCCAAGGGAAGTTGAACAAGGAGGATAAAGTAACAACAATGCAAATCAACATCTAACCATTTGAAGCTGAATTGAAACATGACCTGAATGGTTTATAATTTTCCATTCTGCATTTTGATACTACAAATTGTTTTGTTTCACTTTATTTTCCAATTTAGAACATATGCTCAAACGCCTGCTTAACCAAGTCGGATTGGATACAGAACACCTCAAACTTAACTGTTAAAGATTTCCTTGACCAGAAGAAACAGCTGGAAGCAACTATCAACCCTATTCTTCACAAGCTAAACTCCCAACGTGAGTGGTAAAACGTATTGTTTGTCCTTGTATTGTATCTGTTTGATATCGACCTGTGTGTCTGAAATAAAGATGAACTAACTAACGAATTATTCTAATTTCTCTTTGCAGCTGAACCCACCACCAAAGCTGGCAAAACCTAAAAAATAAGACCTGGAATGTTTGGGGATGGAAAAGTCAGAGGAAACAAAGTATAATTATTGGGAAAGATACATAATAAATTGTAACTACACTATCATTAATGCATCCATCGTGCACCTGTGCAGCTTTCTGATGGTGTTTGTGTGAGCTGATAGCAGCAAATATACTGTACAGTATTTAGTATTTTGCTGTTTCTCTTTCGTCCACGTCAATTTATGGGTTTGATTGTCGTCGTCCTGGTAACATCTTCTAAACTGCCCACGTCAAAGCACAACAAACAAATTAGGTGTAAGATAAAAATCTGTGAAGTTGGTGGCATTTCATTATTAATATTATACTGGAATATGTGCTGATCTTTCCCTTGCAACTTTATAAAATCCCTTAAAATTGTTATCCTGATTGATAAAATCTGTTAAAACAAATTCATTACAAAAAGCAGACCTACTCTTTTTTTAAATCAGTCACATAGATTACTACAATCTTTTTTTTTAATCAAAGTTTTGATCAAAAAAGGTGTAAGGAAAGTAGAGCAAGTTCATGGAACTCGTCTAACATTTTCAGCCTGCAGCGATTCACAAACTACTCTACCAAATACACCAAGATGCATATACTGAGACCTGCTATAATGTTGGCTGACCAAATCAAAGTGCTTTTTTCCATTCAATTATTACTTTATGTGTTGATTTTATTCAATTCATTAATTTTATTGTGCAAACTACTGTGTTGGTGTACAATCACTTTTTAACCCTGTTAAGAAAAGGGCTATACAAATAAAAGTATTATTATTTACTGTAAATAAATAACTATAGTAAAGCATCCAACACAGGATTAACCTAAGGAACAGGGTAGACAAGGAAGAACATCTGAAAAGATAGCATGCATGGCAACCTGGCCCAACATTCCTCTCCTTTTTTCTCTGGACCCACGATTAAGTCGTCCTTGTAGGCTACGTCACGTGTTTATTTTGCGAATCAGGAAGTGTTGCATAGGCCATCTCCCCTGCGGCTTGGCAGTGCACGGAAATGTAATGGTTTTAATTAAGATAAAAGCATATCTCGAAGAACAAACATGGAATTTCATATTCTTCATACCTTATTTATTGTTTTTCTGACAGCCGGGGTTTTTGGAGACGGTAAGTGTTTTACTGTTAGTCTAGCTCTAGTTGGATATCAAACATCATTGTTAGATGGCTAACTAGCATAGCTTTTCCCTCTGACTGCAGGGACCACCAATTCATATATAGCATTGAATTGAATGAACGATCGACCGTCTGTAGCTAGTATTGCCACGCTAAGACAATGCTAGAACGGATCGCACAAATGTCAGTGATGGTAGAAAACACTTGCGCTACCCGCTCTGTCATCCTGTGAAACCAAACGATGTTGTCTGCTCTGCACTGTCCTTAGATTGTCATCTGCTATGTCCACCGTAAATTGAACTGTGGAGCTGTTTTAAAATAACTGACTTGGCTCGTAAAATACAGATATCCTTATAAGGTGCATTAGCTACCTAGCTACCTGTCTAGCGAGCATTAAGACGGGCAATTGTGTCAGTAATATATTCTTTGTTTGCTAAGTAACGCAGCATTGTGTCAGCATGCAGGTAAACAAAAAGACCTAGAAGACAAATGTTAGGCCTATATTATATGCATATTTGTCGCGGGGTTTCATTAACAACAGATTTGTCTCGTTGGTACATTTTTTTAAATATAATTTGTAGTCTATTATTTGTAGATTGACTACACCCAATGATAAGACAAGTCTCTTGTGAGACAAGCTCAAAGACAACATTACAAGATTATAGGTGTCCTGCCGAGGCAGGTCACTATATTTGCTTCCTGGTTTAATCCAAGGCTATTTCTAGCTATGTTTTGTCATCCGCTATATCCTCCATTAAAGGGAATGCGTATGTGTATGCGCGAATAGTTTCAGATGGACAGTTGACGTTCGTATCCGAGCTGTCGTCCAAGCCTCCTCAGAAGCTGTCGCGCTACGGTTGGTACGGCAACGTCAGGCTGCAGCGGTTTGTTATTCCAGAGGATGTGGCGGTCGCCCGCTGGCTGTTCTCCGTTACCAGGGGCAACGGCTTCCACTGTGGTCAGCACAATGTCACCATGTAAGTTGGAATCACAGTAATCAAGCTGTTTCTCACCACCAGCCTCCTTCTTTCTAGAAGGGATATCCCTTTAACCATCCCCATCTCTCTCTCTCTCTCTCTCTCTCTCTCTCTCTCTCTCTCTCTCTCTCTCTCTCTCTCTCTCTCTCTCTCTCTCTCTCCCCATCTCTCTCTCTCTCTCTCTCTCTCTCCCGATCTCTCTCTCTCTCTCTCTCTCTCTCTCTCTCTCTCTCTCTCTCTCTCTCTCTCTCTCTCTCTCTCCTTCTGTCTCTATTCCAGTTATGTGCGATGGGGTGCCCCTCCAGTCATAAACCCTGTGGGGTCGACCTTTCCCAACCTGACTCTGTGGAGCCACGCGCTCTCTCTGACCCTGCCCGTGACATTACACAGCTCCACGACCTTTAACCTCTCCGACCCTGCCCCCGGAGACTGGTACCTAGCTGCACACCTTCCTAGGGACGACGGGCGCATAGAACACAAGGTGGGTGTGTGTGTGTGTGTGTGTGTGTGTGTGTGTCTGTGTGTCTGTGTCTGTGTCTGTGTCTGTGTCTGTGTCTGTGTCTGTGTCTGTGTCTGTGTCTGTGTGTGTGTGTGTTTTGGCCTTAACTTATTTGTGGTTGTGGTGATAACCAAATTAATACACAGACTGGTGTTAGTATGTGTTGTTGTGTACTGTGAAATATTTTTGGCCTTGTTTTTGTTTTGTCTGTCTGTAACTATGTTTTCATGTATGCTGCTGTCTGTCTTGGTCTGGTCTCCCTTGAAAAAGAGATTAGTAATCTCAATGGCACTATGTTCCTGGTTAAATAAAAAAGTATACAAACCATGTGTACCTCGGGAGACAGCTTGACCTTCAAAACCGGCAACATTTTGATGTGTCTGGTTCTTCCTTTCTGTGTCACAGGGTTTTCCATCCTGCTCCTACTTCTTCCAACCCCAGCTGTCAATCAGGAGAGCAGTTGACACGCCCACCCTGCAGAAGGACACGCCCCTTACCCAGAGCTCCACCAAGGACAAACCAGCGCGCCTCAAGTGAGATATTTCAGCACAATATGTATTATTGGCCGCTGTTTTCTAAATTAAAGCTTTTTAAATGCAGTGAAACAGTACACCTTTCAAAACCAATTACCGTTTTCGGGCAAAAGTATACAGTATAGATAAAAAATAAAAAGTTAAAGGCCAGAATCTTAAATTAATTTACAAATAAAAGCTTCCAGGGCTAGCATCAGACCACAAATTGACTTGTGTCAAGGCCTACTATGAGCAAATTCAATACTTTGAAACATAATATGGCTCTATCAGATTTCACATTTACATCCAGCATCTTTTCAGTTATTGCTGCGTGAGTTACCATTTTTAAGCGTATCTGGGTTGTATATTTTTTTGTATAGTTTCCATGGTTTCCTTTGTGTTTTTATTCCAGGTTGTTTGTTCCTGAGTTTGTCTCCTCCGTCTCTGTGTTGGTCACCGGCTGCTCCTGGGGGGAGGGGCCAGACAACGGAGACTGCTCATTGGTCCTGAAGCTAGGCTCCACCTCTCTGAGGCAGGGCTCTATGACGGTGAACTGTTCTGCCATTGGCTGCGCCGCCACTCTCTCCGCCCCTCCGTGGAACACCTGGATACGCGTTGTGGTGGAGAGTCTCCATGACAACCGCACCACGGTATTCAGCATCACCGCCAACTACACAGGTGAGCTGTCAATCAAATGTCCCCACACCCCTCTCTCTCACACACACACACACACACTCGTACTCCCACTCCCAACCAACAAATCTGTTTGTTTGTATTAACCATATTAATGTAGTTCAATAATAATAGTAATGTGTTTGAAACAGTCACATAATAACACTAAGGTGTGTGTGTGTGTGTGTGTGTGTGTGTCTTAGTGGGCTGTAAGCCGAAGAGCGTCGGCCTGGCCGGCGATGACTACATCCGTCGGCTCCACGGCAACGGCACCAACGCCACGTCGCCGGGCAACAGCTCCCTGGCGGGCGAGGTGGTTGCCCGGGCCAACGCCTCGTTCTCGGGGTGTGTGTGGAGCGTGCCCGTGCTCCAGGAGGAGCTGGACGTCCTGTCTCTCCGCTTCACACCGGTCAACGGGCCCAACGTCAGCGTGACACACACACACCCCACGCTGCTCAGCTACCCGCTGCACACACAGTCCAGTGGGGGAACGCTCAACCTGCTGCTGGCTCTCAACACTGTGAGTTTGACTGGAGAGACACACACTCACTCACATACATACACACACACACACAGCACAGCTAGAAGGAAACACACAGCCAGCTTAGAATAGTCGCAAAGTGTTCATGTATATCACTCACAATAAGATTGTAAGGCCTGCTTATGTTAATAACATAAATGTTATGAATGATGATTTACAGAGGAAAGGGCTCATAAGTAAAGGTAACATCACACCTGCTGTGGTCAAAGGAATTGAGCTTTTATTAACTGATAATGACATGGATTCAATGGTACCGTGTGTGTGTGTGAGTGTGTGTGTGTGTGTGTGTGTGTGTACACAGACCAACATGACCTTAGGGAACAGCAGCTCTGTTATCGCCTGCCTCTCTCCCTGGGCTCCTGTCCTCAACCTCAACCACTCCCTGCCCTGCCGCACAGGTAACACACACACACACACACACACACACACACACACACACACACACACACACACTCACACACACACACACTTACCATGTAACACACACTCACACACACATACCTACCATGTAACACACACTCCCATTAACCAACCATACACAACACACAGTGGGTACACTTCACGATTTACAAAAAGGAGACAACCTGAAATGCAGAAAACAAAAAAAAATGACGTGTGTGTGTGTGTGTGTGTGTGTGTGTGTGTGTGTGTGTGCAGCCTTGTTTTCAGGATATGCTCTCCATGTGAACAGCAGTGTCCCTAAGGCTGTAATGAGACTGCCCTTCCCTCAGTCTGCCACCTGGTACCTCACCTTACAGCTCAGCTGCAACGGGTAACACACACACACACACACACTGTCACACACACACGTGCACACACACGCATACAAATGATACGTTAGTCTCCAGATCTGCTGGAATAGGTAAACGACACAATACATACACACACTCACAAAGCAGATACCTTACCCTGTAGATCAGCTTCAAGAGTAAAACACACACGCACACGCACACACACACACACACACACACACACACACAACATATGTTGGTTTTTCACTCGTTTGAAAGAAAGATATCTTTGGTCCAATCTAATCTGATTTGCTTTGTTCCTGTGTGTGTATGTGTGTGTGTGTGTGTGTGTGTGTGTGTGTGTGTGCACGTCCCTCCCTCCCTCAGTACTGACTGTGGGAACGTGTCGGTGGTGTCCGTGGTAACGGAGGTGTATGTCAGTGCCTGTGTGGAGGATTGTGGAACGTACGGAGAATGTCGCCTTCTGAGATCCTACAGCTACCTCTATGCTGCCTGTGTCTGCAAGGCTGGTACGACACACACACACACACACACACACACACACACACACACACACACACATAGAGCTACCTCTATGCTGCCTGTGTCTGCAAGGCTGGTACGACACACACACACACACACACACACACACACACACACACACACACATAGAGCTACCTCTGCGCTGCTTGTGTCTGCAAGGCTGGTACGACACACACACACACACACACACACACACACGCACACACACACACACACATAGAGCTACCTCTACGCTGCCTGTGTCTGCAAGGCTGGTACGACACACACACACACACACACACACACACACACGCACACACACACACACACACATAGAGCTACATCTACGCTGCCTGTGTCTGCAAGGCTGGTACGACACACACACACACACACACACACACTCATACACACAGACCAGCCCAACTGCTTCCATGCTCAGCGTCATCCCCACAGTAGATCTAGGTAATACAATACTAGATCTGAATAAATTCTTTATTGTGTTGCATTCTGTGTACACAAGATGATGGGTTGTATGGGATCTGCTTACCGTGTGTGTGTGTGTGTGTGTGTGTGCGTGCGTGTGTGTGTGTGTGTGTGTGTGTGTGTGTGTGTGTGTGTGTGTGTGAGTGTGTGTGTGTGTGTGTGTGTGTGTGTGTGTGTCCAGGCTGGAGTGGGTGGGGCTGCACTGACAGCTCGTCGGCCCAGTCGTACGGTCGCCAGGTAACGGCGGCCCTACTGCTCACGCTCAGTAACCTCCTCTTCCTGCCGCCCATCGTGGTTGCCGTGCGACGTGGCTACATCACCGAGGCCTCAGTCTACCTCTTCACCATGTTCTTCTCCACGGTAACACACACACACACACACACACACACACACACACACACACACACACACACACACACACACACACACACACACCACACTTTACAATGTATTGGGGGAAAAACAGATTTTGATGAACTGGTCATTATTTGCGACTTTCTAAATCCATGTAATGTCACTGGGCCTCTAACTGCTTGCAACATCATGTGTTTCTCATAAACCTCCATGTTTGTAGTTTTACCATGCCTGTGACCAGCCGGGTGTGGCGGTGATGTGCATCATGGACTACGATACCCTGCAGTACTGTGACTTCCTGGGCTCCGTCTCCTCCATCTGGGTCACCATCCTCTGCATGGCCCGCGTCCGAGACACGCTCAAATATGTGAGTGGGGGGGGGGGTTCCAAGCGCCGCCATCTTTTATGCAAACGAGAAGGTCCAACGGAAAAGAAAGTCCTGCCCGCTCAGCAAACGTAGATCAAATCTAACCGTCCCAAACGATAACCTCAGTTAATAAGCTAGAAACACACACACACACAGTACACCACAGGACGAAGAACCGAGGTCCTATTAAATTTAAACAAAATCGAACTCACTCCTAGAGGTGTTGGTATGGATTCAATTGTATCGTTTATTTGTGTGCTGCTTAGAAACTAAGATAGATTTTTCCGGAGCCGAGGAGAGTGTGGAGAAGAGCCTTGTATGTTAATATCAGACAATGCCCACCCAGCCCCCCCCCCCCCTCTCCTCCCTCAAACTGTTAAAGGTCAAATCTGAAAGCACAGCCGGAGGTCAATCTCAAGGCTCTGTGGTTTTACGCTTTGTGCGAAAACAACCGTGCCTTCATAGCCTCACACTGGTGTGCATTTTGCCTTCGAGATTGATTTAGCATTTAAGAATACCCTGAACATACATTTAGATTGGAATTTGGATTTTTCAAGTCATTAACCGTGTCTGTGTGTGTGTGTGTGTGTGTGTGTGTGTGTGTGTGTGTGTGTGTAGACCCTCTTCATGCTAGGCACTCTGTTGATTGCCATGTCCATGCAGCTAGATCGTCGAGGGCTGTGGAACATGCTGGGGCCGATCCTCTGTGCTGTGCTGGCCATGGTCTCAGCCTGGGTAACATCACCTAATATCTATCTCTACCTCTATCTCTGTGCTGTGCTGGCCATGGTCTCAGCCTGGGTAACATCACCTAATATCTCTATCTCTACCTCTATCTCTGTGCTGTGCTGGCCATGGTCTCAGCCTGGGTAACATCACCTAATATCTCTATCTCTACCTCTATCTCTGTGCTGTGCTGGCCATGGTCTCTGCCTGGGTAACATCACCTAATATCTATCTCTACCTCTATCTCTGTGCTGTGCTGGCCATGGTCTCAGCCTGGGTAACATCACCTAATATCTATCTCTACCTCTATCTCTGTGCTGTGCTGGCCATGGTCTCAGCCTGGGTAACATCACCTAATATCTATCTCTACCTCTATCTCTGTGCTGTGCTGGCCATGGTCTCAGCCTGGGTAACATCACCCAATATCTATCTCTACCTCTATCTCTGTGCTGTGCTGGCCATGGTCTCAGCCTGGGTAACATCACCTAATATCTCTATCTCTACCTCTATCTCTGTGCTGTGCTGGCCATGGTCTCAGCCTGGGTAACATCACCTAATATCTCTCTCTCTCTCTCTCTGGCCACCTTAACACGTGTGTGTGTGTATGTGTGTGTCTCTAGGTGTACCGGGGGGTGCGCAGGCGACAGTGCTACCCTCCATCCTGGCAGCGCTGGGTGCTGTTCCTGGTGCCGGGTACGCTGTGTGCCCTGGTGGGCGTCTGCCTCTACGTGTTCGCCGAGACGGAGGACAACTACTACTACACCCACTCCCTGTGGCACGTCCTGGTGGCCTCCAGCGTGGTCTTCCTGCTGCCCCCCCAGCAGCGGGACCGGGAGCCCTGCGGCGGGGGCCGGGGCTGGGGCTGGACGCGGGGCTGGAGCTGGAGCTGGAGCCCCCGCGTGTGTGGCTACACGCTCTGCCAGAGCAGCAAGGAGGAGCTCTACACCGTCACCTAGATACGGGGCGGGGGGGGGGGGGGGGGGGGGGGGGGGGGGGGGTTCATGTATGCCTTATGACGCGTGCATGCCTAACACGTTTACAGACGTGGGTCGAGTTCGCTCACACACACTCACGCAGACACACACACACACACACACACGCACACACGCAGACACGGCATTACCACAGGCGTGTTGGCGTGTCACATTGCCACTCTGGCGTTGTACATACACGTTTTTATAAGCACGTCACCACACACACACACACACACACACACACACACACACACACACACACAACCGCCACGCACTTCGTAGCCCCTCCAGTGTCACACACACACACACACACACACACACACACACACACACACACACACACACAGTCTCACCTGTAGATGAAAGCAGACCTCCTAGAACCTCGATGGTGGTGGAGAAGCCTACGTCACCACCTACCGCACTTCCGCTCAGGTGAGAATCCTCACAGCGCCACTTCTTCCTGGCGGCAGAGCACTTGACCTTTTGACCTTTGACCGCGAGGTCACACTGGGGGAGGGGGGGGGGTCACTTTTGGGCCAGACCCTCGGCCCTCACTCTGCCCGTTTCCCCTTTGGACCTGAGCCCCCATAGATGTACATATTTTACGTGGGGGGGGTCAAATATACACTGCTTTTCATGAATGTTAACGAGAAGTCTTTTATGCTGTACTCGACTCCAAGAGAGTCTTGTTTTTAGTTTTTTATAGTCTGTGGATAGACACAGTTATTCCTTTGTGACATCACTGCTGCCCTGCCTTCCCTTATACCCATCATGCCTTTCTTCCTTTATACCCATCATGCCTTTCTTCCCGTTTCCCATCATGCCTCTCTTCCCTTTTCTCTTCCTCCTTCACTCTCATTGCATTCCTCGTCCCCCTGTTGCAAGGGTTCGAAGGAAGAGAGCTACGACCAATAGGAGCAGATTATTTGCCGATGTCTTGAGCGTTGGAACACTCACGTACCCAGAGTTCCTTGTTTTCTCTCCCACATTGATCCTTCTCTTCCTGCCCTTTTTTCCTTTCCACCCCTCTGATCCTTCTCCACCCTCTACTACTCTGCCAAGTTTGACAAGTAATGCAATATATGATGACACAAAGAAAGGAAAATATTCTTTGAGCACTTTGTTTATTTGACAGTCATTGCCACCACGTGATGTAAATAGCCTGTGCTGTATGTGTAAGGACAGCTGGGCATCTGAATGTATGGGCTGATTGTTGCCTCTGCTTTTGCTCATGTGTGTGTCTTTGTGCGTCCGTGTATCTATCACTCAAGGCTAGCCGCTCTGGTGTGTGTGTGTGTGTGTTTGTGTTCTATTTATTCTTTAGTTCTAGTTCGGGTTCCCGTGGTGATGGTTTTCCTTCGCGTTATCCTTTGATTGTCACGATGGAGATTTTTAAAAAGTTTCTCATATTGATTCTTTTTTTAGTTTTTTTTGCACATAATCTAAATGCGTTCTTAAGCACGATTACACTTTTATAGACTTTCTTTGGGGTTAGATGGCCAGTGTGTTTGTACATATTATGTGTCGTTGTATAGGCCTTCCGGAGTGTGTGAGCATTCCGGACCATTGTCCAAAAATTACACTTCAACGATTGGATGAACAAAGAATCTGTCTGAATTACAGTTCTTTGGGGATCATCTTTATACTCTCTCTGTACTGTACAAATCATTTTGAAAATCTGTTCAAAATCCAAAATACGTTCAAAGTACCAAAATAAATCTATGGTAAAAATGCGAAAAGTGTTTTCTGTGTGTTCACACTTGCTTTTGGAAACATGCTCGTCCTCACAAACACTCTCTGTTGTGGTAAACCAGTGATGGAATGGCCGGCAACTGGTAAGAGGATTTATTTAATCTGCAGAAGCATTGAAAGTGCTCATCTGGCGAGTTCAGGCACACCCCTTACGGTCTGTGTGTGTGTGTGTGTGTGTGTGTGTGTGTGTGTGTGTGTGTGTGTGTGTGTGTGTGTGTGAGTGAGTGAGAGAGTGAGAGGGAGAGAGAGAGAGAGAGAACTTACATAGCTTACCTCCATTAGTAGATTTGATCGTTTTATTGGGGCGAGCTCTGTCACACTGTCTTATGGTGCACTGACAGCTATGTGTCCAAGCCCATGGCTGGGTAAGCCGGTTACACATCTACTAAGTGCTGGCTGGCGTTATCGGTAAATGTTTCACTTTGAATCTGTCTGGAAAGATCCGTCCTTTGCACGTGGCTTTCCAAAAAGGGGTTTAGGTAACCAGTAAGGTAATATTGGAATATAAGAACAATATTAGTTCTCTAAATACAGATAAGGAGAGTGGCCAGCAGGGGGCCCCGGTCTAGCCAATGGCTGTTACTAGAGAGCAGAAAGCAAGAAGGGAAGGTGAGAGAGAGAGAGAGAGAGAGAGAGAGAGAGAGAGAGAGAGAGAGGACGAAAGTGAGACAGGATTGAGAATAGAAGTCTGACTGGGGATGATGGGTACCATCCTGTTTCTCTGGGAGGTGCACATGCACAGCAGTGAGACGCGACAAAATAATAAACAATCATTTTATTGAGAACATGCATCAGCCCAAAACAACACCATCAACAATGGTTGCATGGATACGGCTTGAGGTTAGAATATAGATATTGCTTATTAATTTAAGGGCCTTATAGTTTTTTTTATTTCCTAAGGCCCAGAGAGTGGATAGAGGTCTCGGATGTCATCGCGGACAAAAGCTCGGGTTCTATTTACTATCGTGGAAAAGCAGGGTAAAACGGAGCCGACACCAGCCCCCGGACTCTTGCCACTTGATGAAAAGCAGGCCGGGATTTACCACAGTCGGCACTAATCGCTCACAGTCACTGAAATATTAAAGGAGTGGAGTCGCTTTGGAGACGGTGTCTTCACGTTATTAGGGGCAGACTGTCTGAAATCCTCATGGCCTCAGCTAAAGCATTGAAGCAAGCACACGACAAACTGGTCTCTAATCAGGACATACTGTCTATGCATGTTCATGTCTGTAGTAAGAGACAACTGTATTGTAACAACAATGGAAGAATTGCCTTTTTTTAAAGGAGAGAGATAGCAGGGGGAAGCCTAGTCAACATGTGAAAGAGACTGTAGTGTTCTATAGTGTTCTATAGTGTTCTATAGTGTTCTGTAGTGTTCTGTAGTGTTCTATAGTGTTCTATAGTGTTCTGTGGTGTTCTATAGTGTGCTATAGTGTTCTGTGGTGTTCTGTAGTGTTCTATAGTGTGCTATAGTGTTCTGTAGTGTTCTGTAGTGTTCTATAGTGTTCTATAGTGTTCTATAGTGTTCTGTAGTGTTCTATAGTGTTCTATAGTGTTCTGTGGTGTTCTGTAGTGTTCTATAGTGTGCTATAGTGTTCTGTAGTGTTCTATAGTGTGCTATAGTGTTCTGTAGTGTTCTGTAGTGTTCTATAGTGTTCTATAGTGTTCTGTAGTGTTCTATAGTGTTCTGTGGTGTTCTGTAGTGTTCTGTAGTGTTCTATAGTGTGCTATAGTGTTCTGTAGTGTTGTCCTGTCAAAGTGTACTTCACCCTGTATCCTTAAAATGTTTTAGCTGGCAGCTACAGTAGTTTTTTATAAATATACTTCGTTTTTAATGTATGGCTATAACCATATAGCGCCTATGTTTTGGCCCTAGTGTAACTTGTGATTTTCTTTTTCTAACGTGGAGAGCAAAACAAGTTTTGAAGACGTGTCTCCAAGGGTTACGGGATAAATAGAAGCTGTGGAAAGGTTGCTACGGCGATCAGACCTGGGAGCCAGTTGACAAGTTGCTTCCTGCCTGTCCCGCCCCATTGCCCCGTCCGTCTTCATCTGTTGCCTGGGCAACGGACTGGGCAGGGGAGGGGCTTGAGTGGCGTTGGCGTCTCATGAAAGGGAACACACTACAGAGAGAGAGGGAGGGAGAGAGAGAGAGAGAGAGAGAGAGAGAGAGAGAGAGAGAGAGAGAGAGAGAGAGAGAGAGAGAGAGAGAGAGAGAGAGAGAGAGAGAGAGAGAGAGAGAGAGAGAGAGAGAGAGAGAGAGAGAGAGAGAGAGAGAGAGAGAGAGAGAGAGAGAGAGAGAGAGAGAGAGAGAGAGAGAGAGAGAGAGAGAGAGAGAGAGAGAGAGAGAGAGAGAGAGAAAAAAAGAGAGAGTTTTAACACCGGGTTGTTATGGTTTGAGCACCTCATTGACCATGAAAGAGGTGAAAACTGAAGGTGATACAGTGTGTGTTTATGGACTAGTGTTATACTGCTGATCCAGTGACTCTATAGGAGCACCTTTTCTTGGTCTCCTGAGGGACGATGGCTCTGGCCAGCATGTTCTTGTACAGGTCAGATTTCAGATACCTCGGATAGGAGTCCTACACACACACAGACATACAGACAAAAGCAAACACGGGATTATAATAATATTTAAGCTTATAAAAATGTGAATACAGGGACATCGAAATAGGACAGAAACAAATACTGGCAATAGGAATGTAGGTAAGTGGGGGTTCAAAGGTCAAGGGTCACTCGTCAGACCTTTTTCATGAGGAAGTAGATGTGCATCTGTGCGTCGTCCATGACGAAGCGGTGCGGCCGTTTGATGCCCACTAAAGTTTTCTCCATCGTCTTACTGTCGATATTCACCCAGCGAGCAGCACCGGGAGCCAAGAACTGCCTAGAACAGAAGCACCGACCAACACAGTGAACCCACTGGGAAACACTGGGAGCTCTGTGGTTGTCCGGTGTAATCAAGTGGGACCAGTTGCTAAGTAAACCTACTTGTTAACGTCATTCAAAATGAAGGTTAGCGAGTGTGTTTGTGCCTGTGTTGTTTTCCTGTTCGACCTATACGATCTGTAAACCTACTTGAAAACCTCGTCCACTTTCTGTTGGATTTTGGAAGTCTCTCCATGCCTCAAATCCTCACAGGCCAGCCAGAAATGGAGGTTCTCCCCTAAGAGACCCAAACACACATGGAGGGTTATATCATATCATAG
>CM030189.1:14976477-15026477 GCA_017639675.1 Aplochiton taeniatus
GCACTTGCTACACCTCTCAACTAATAAGCATACTATCGACGGTATGCTCGTTTTTTTCTCGTATAATCCCACTTGAACAGTCTCCACAGGCGTTGTGCGAAAGCCTGTGCGCACTTGGTAACATGGGCTTCCGTAGTCTGAGGAAGTGTTGGATGCATTTTCGTGCTGTTGTTGTTTCAGACCTTTTCTCTTAGCGCCATTTCTAGATGTAAAACAGTGGTAAGCACAATTCTAACTAACCCGATTACATATTCACACTAATTACAAGTGAGTGATTTGTGACTGAGATTTTGGAAGCAGTTTTAGACGTTGCTTACGTGGAAGCTAACTACCTGGCGGCCACTGGCTAACGGTAGCTGAGTTAGCTCGACCCCGACATCACGTTTGCGGCTCATGACATTCGTTCTTGTGGTTAACCAATGATTGAAGTTAGCAGTACTTTGTTCTTATATTGTTTGTCACTGTAGGCAACAATGGGTGATATTCGTCAGTCGTTACTCCGCCGTGATTCGCTGAGCGCTGCCAAAGAAGTCCTGTACCACCTTGATATCTACCTGAGTGGTCAGGTGCAGTCAAGCCCCGCTCCTTCCGTGGACACACCCACGCTGGAGCTAGTGGAAGAGTTCATATTGCACGCGCCTAAAGAAAGACATGTCCCACCCAGGGTAAGACACACGCACTCACGTGCACATTTCTCCCTACAGTGAAAAACACATGCACATAATAACAATTCAATGCATTATATAACAAAAGGAACCTCACTTATGGATACCTAATCCTTCCACCGGGTCATACAATAATTTACCTCCCCATGTTCCTATTATACTCAAAGACATGTCCTAACGTAACGTGCGTGTGTGCGCGTGTGTGTCTGTGTGTGGGTGTGTGTGTGTGTGTGTGTGTGTGTGTGTGTGTGTGTGTTCCAGAGGATGAGTGCTCTTCAGGAGCTGCAGCTGTTGGAGATCATGTGCAGCTGTTTTCAGGAGCAAAGTCGGGACGCCGTCCGGCAGCTCATCTTTTCAGCCCTCTTCGGTCTCCAAGGCAACCAGGCCGACGAGAGCCGCATGGCGTTGCTGGGCAAGCTGGTGTCCATGGCGATCGCCATGGGCCGGGTACCCATCTTGGAGTGCGCCGCCACCTGGCTGCAGGTGAGCGCTCTTTTCCACGACCAGAGGTCACCAGAGCTGAACTCTTAGGTTCTTACTCGGAATGGAATTTGTACTGGTTCAAAGTGTAGCTTTGGCAGAAATACGATTCATATATATTTACAATTTATCCAGTGGATCTTGTAGCTTATAGAACTATAATAATACGTAAATATTCCCTATTTTCTTATAGCTTGCTGGTCAGAGGATATTGTCCTTGGACCACCAGCAGGGTTGACGGTGTCATTAACTAATACGTGCTGGTGGTACTGTGAGTGACTGTGTGGGTCTGTGTTCTCCAGAGGACCCACCGTGTGTACGTGCTGGTGGTACTGTGAGTGACTGTGTGGGTCTGTGTTCTCCAGAGGACCCACCGTGTGTACTGTGTGCGTCTGGCCAGGGGCCTGGTGGACGACTACTGCAGCCTGGTGCCGTGCTCCATGCCCACGCTGCAGAACATCCACAGCTCCAGCCCGCGCTTCTGCTGCCACTTCATCACCGCCGTGACCACGCTCTACGACCTCACCACCGGTAAAACCACAGCTACGGCCGTAGTAGGAATAAGCATTGTTTTGTTAGAAATGACCTGTTATATTTCCTTTAGAATGTGTTACCTATGTTGACATGAATCAGCGTAGTATTAGGATCTCTTTTGTATATTTCCTTTAAAGTTTAAGAGCCAGGTTTCTATACGTTTAGTGCAATTTGGAATCACCTACAATTCAAACCAATACAGTTCCTGAGTTTCAAAACTAGTATAAATGTCAGTTTAGCACACATTAAGTGTGTGTGTGTGTGTGTGTGTGTGTGTGTGTGTGTGTGTGTGTGTGTGTGTGTGTGTGTGTGTGTGTGTGTGTGTGTGTGTGTGTGTGTGTGTGTGTGTAGAGGAGTTGACTCCACCCACAGAGTTGCTCCAGATGATCGTCTCCTGGCTCCATGACGACAATCGCCTCGTCCTCATCAACTTCCTGAACACGCCCATCTCTGGGACCCAGCCAATCAACTGGCTCGACCTTACACCTCTGGCGGGACTGGTGCGCTGGTGTGTCAAAGCCCCATTGGCCTACAGGAGGGACAAGAAGCAAGGCTTGACCAATGGGACAACGGAGAATGAACCCGAAGCGGAACCTCTCTTCTCCGCTCTGCATCTGAGTGTTCTTCAGGTGTGTGTCCGTCCATCCGACCCCATAGATGAATATTACTCTGTGTGTTTGAGCTCCTGCATTTCTCTGCCAATACCTATGGTATGTAGGTCTTTATGAATCTCTTGTGCTCTTGTGTGTGTACTATACAGGTGTGTGTGTGTGTGTGTGTGTGTGTGTGTCTTTGTTGTGTTGTGAAATAACAGTCAACAATTGAGAGTGCGCTTTCCCGATACTTGGTTTAGAGGGGCAGCCTCTGACGTCATCAACAGGGGGCCACTCGGATCAAGGGTTTTCCATATGGAATTCCCGCTGGGATTAGATTATCTCCCGTTTTCTTCCAGGTGTTCCTGCTCCTCCCGCAGGCGCTGACCGACAAGGGGCTTCTGGGTCGTCTGGCGCTGCTCCAACTGGACCAGCTGGCCGCCTTGACCTCTGACCTCGCCCGCCTGCTTGACCTGGCCGACAAGCACGGCCACACGGCCAGCGGAGGGGACGCACAGGCCCAGTCCCAGCTGGCCTTGGACAGGCTGGCCCAGGCCCTGCAGGTGGCCATGGCTGGAGGTGCACTGCTCTGCTCCAGAGGTACGGACTGAGGGCAGGGTTAGGGTTAGGGTTAGGGTTAGGCCCTGTAGGGTTGGGGTTAGGGTTAGGCCCTGCAGGGTTAGGGGTTAGGGTTAGGCCCTGCAGGGTTAGACATAGGTTTTCATTGGTTTGTCCATGCTCTTACTGTGATGTAACTTTCTGTGTCCATGCTCTTACTGTGATGTGACTTCCTGTCTCCATACTCGTATTGGGATGTGACTTCCTGTGTCCATGCTCTTACTGTGATGTAACTTCCTGTGTCCATGCTCTTACTGTGATGTGACTTCCTGTCTGCATACTCGTACTGTGATGTAACTTCCTGTCTTGTTTCCCTCCACAGAGGACCTGAGGGCGATCTGCTCGCGTCTCCCTCACAACAAGTAAGAAGCACTTCCTCTCTGTGAACTAATAGCCTCCTCCATAAAACCACCTTGGGGCTGCTGTCATAGAGAGATGATTCTGTTTGTTTCTTTACACAAGGTTCAGTGAACATTTGACCTAACTTGCCTCATTGTTACATAACGTCTAACCAGAGGAGTGTGAGTTAGGCTGTATAAAGTGCACCATGAAACCGTTTATTTATAACCAGTTATTTTATTTTGTAAAAAATGTTTGGCACCCTGTATGCGAATCACTCTAATGAATATCTTTTCTTGTGTTTCTATTTTTCTATTCTGTTTCCAGTTTGCTCCAGTTGGTGATGTCAGGCCCAGTCCAGCAGTCAGGATACTACCCCCACATCCAAGCCCCTCTGCTGGGTTACAGCCCCAGACCGAGCCCCCTGACCTCCCACACCACACACTCCCCCCTCACACCCCACGCTACCCACCCCCCCCTCGCCTCCCACACCACACACTCCCCCTTGACCTCCCACACCACACACTCCCCCCTCTCCTCCCACCCCCCATCTCATCCCTCCTTCCCTCCTCAGCCGTTCTTACCAGGAATGGCCTTTCCCTACCGGCCCAGTCACTGAAGCATCTTTCTGCTTTTGTGTATTTTAAGAGGTGTGTGCGATCGCACCAGTACGCGTTTGTATGTGTGATACCAGCCGTTTGAATGCATGTGTTTGTGTGAGTGGATTGTGTGAATGATCACCTAGGACTGTGTGTGCTTACTCAAGTAATGTTAGACTGATGCACTTCTGTTTATGTCTGGTACCGTTTGACTCATATGTTTGTCAAATAAATATTTTTTTATTCTGTATTGTGAACTGAGGTTCTTTATGATGGAGCTTTGTAGATGTTGTACCCATGGTCACCACTAGTTGTCACTGTTTTGCTTTAGCAAAGACATGGGTTGATAACCCTAATGTAATTGATTGGGACTAATACACTCTAGTACCTATTTGAAATCCTCTCATAAATGTTAACTATGGCCAAATATAAACTGTCATTTAGAAAAGATTTGCTGCTTTTCTTGATTGTAAAATCAAGAGCCACAATTTGAAACAGTCTTGTCAATATTGTTAATTATAATACTAGGATAACATCTGAAACATTTAGATGACATATCACAAATATTTATGAATGACCTTTTTGCTTCCTCAAATGACTCCTGCAGCTTAGCCTGTGAGGAGAAAAGTTGTGTGTTTGAGGGCCATGTCTGCTGCTGGGCCCTGCGATGCGGCTGATAGCATATCACCGCTCCACAGCACAGTCTAAGACGCTCAACCCGCCCTTTACCAATTTGGCTGTCTTCATCTTCAACTGGGATTGCATCATTTGAAAAGCAGCTTGCCGCGGTTTGCGGCGCTTTTGGTCTGGGAGGAAACGGCCCTTTAGAAAGGGTTCTTTTTGCCACCGGGGGCATCGTCACCTGTGAACAGGTGGCTCTTGGGAATTTCTCAGATCTCAATGGTCGACATGTGATGATCATGCATTAGAGTCTTGTTAAGATGAAGACTAAGATGCTGTTAAAATGGTGCCCATGGTAACCTTGGCCTTGCTTCTAGGGTGCAGGTGGAATGAGCTAGTGTTTTCTTAATTTTTTTTTCTTCATTCCACAACATTTCTAAGTCTTTGTCACGTCAGGGAAATTTTCACAAAGAACAACAGACGTGACTCATGGTGCCTGTCCTTTGTTCTTCTGACAGTGGAATGTATTAAACCCATTATTTAGACATGTCTTCCTCAAATGTCCTACTTCCTTGTTAAACACCTCCCCATTTAACTTTACCAGCATAAGGAAGAACTTTTCTAAATACTCCCTTTATCTCTAACTGTCTGTGTGGCAAATACAATGGGCCCGTAGGACACTTCACTGATTTCCTGCAAACACACACTGCTAGGGTTCAGTGGAGCTGGTTGTGCCCCTGAGCAAGGCAGATGCTTATCCTGAAGTATGGCAAAGCTAATATCTTAACACACAGTGTGGTCTGCCTCCTTTCTGTTACGTTATAGGAAGGATAAACATTGTTTCCGACTGTGTGGCTGCTCTGCAGGGCTTCTCTCGGGGTCGTAGGGTGGAGCTGTGATAAGAGACCCTGTTTCTGGGAAAAGAAAGCCGAACTGTTGGCCCGATGGAAGCTGTCTCAACTGATACTGTTACAACGTAACGCACAAAAAGGCGGGAGGATATTGGGTGCTGTGAGAAAAGTGTGTAAGACAGACAAAGTGTATTTACCTGTGTATGTAATATACATATATATTTATATACTGTATCTGTATATACTGTATATAATATATATATACGTACATATATCTATAATATACATATTTGAAATAATATATAGAGATATATATGCGACCATATATATATATACTGTATGTGTATATACTGTATATAATATATATATACGTACATATATCTATAATATACATATTTGAAATAATATATATATACTATATATATATATAATATATAGAGATATATATGCGACCATATATATCTATATATATATACTGTATGTGTATATACTGTATATCCACTCAACAGTAGGCCTACACAACAAAACTGCTGTGTCATCCACCGCCTTGTCTGCTGTAGACTTCTGATAAATGAGTACGAAGGGAAAATATATTTTTAAATCCACACATTCTCTTTTTCATTTTCCGCTTTTCTGTGCCAAAATGTGGTCCTCGGTCTAGCCTGGCAGGGTTTCTCTTGCAGGTGTGCACGGAGGGGCCCCCTTGTGTCAGCAGTTACGGAGCCAGCCGCCCTGCAGAGACAACATGCCAGGGCCAAAGACAACGAAACAACCACTAGCAGGAAAATGAAGAAAAAAAGACCCAAGGACAGAGAACACCCTCATACCAAGTCAAGGACAGAGATTACCCTCTTACCAAGTCAAGAGAAACCCTAGCTGACCACCCAACGTAGACAACTATGTTAAGGTTTTTAGTTTAGTGCTGAAGAAACCATTGCTAACATTTGTATGAACAAAGCCACATTTTGCAGGCTTCTTCTTTCACGTTTGATACAATCTAAAAGTCCTGTAACAGATGCTTTGAGATGTTAAACAAAGGCCATGTGTTCCTTTGAACCAGATGTTTCAATGTCTACTTTGCCTTCTGCTTTTTCCAATTACAGGTGCTTTTGTCCATTTATGTTTCACTTCCCATGTTGAGGTATGAATATGTCTTTCAGTGGCATCACTAAAGAGGATGTGTGAAAAGCTCATAGACCGTCTTAGAACCCATACCAGTGAACACCTGACGTTTCAACGGCAATGCAAACAACGTCTCACTAACGGCCAGGAAGCGGCAACACCAGGAAACCAAGTCCGGGTTCTTCCTGACAAACAGCAATTAGGATCTCAATGAGTGGCCACATCATTAAGTTTGGTTATTACCATCACACTGAAGCTAAGCCAGGCCTACAGGTCTGCATGGATTGAAATGTAATCCTTGACAACACTAGGGGTTCCCACAAGGAAAGATGCTAGACTCACCTGTGTCTTCAAAACAGACCCTTGTTTGCTTTTCTCAGAAAGGGAAGAAGAATGTTTGTGGTCCCCTCAAATACCGTTTTACACTAATAAACGGGTTTTCATCAATATGAAATAAAACAGTGCTTACAGATTTAAGTTGATGACTTATAGGTAAGCCCTTGTAATGAGAAATGTTAAACGTCCTCCTTGGCGCTCAGACTCAAATGTACACAAATATATCCAGAATCCCCTCTTGGTTGTGTCATGGCCACCCAAACGGTAGAGTATATTGTTCTCCTTGTGTCTAACTATCTCCATGACAACTGAACTAGTGCATGAAACCCCAGACTAACATTTAACATTACCTGTTGAAAAGACACGTAATAATTACACACAAAATTGAGGAGAATGAATCTTCTTTCTGCCAGTAGTCTCTATGGGACGCTTTACATTCTTGGCTTGAAACTTTAGCAACTCCAGCAACTGTATAACCGTAACGAATGCAGTTGAACTTTGAAAACGTTTGAGCTTTAAGCCCAGCAAAGATATAACGTTATTGTTTTGTTTTATTTTGCATGAAATATGAAATGTGGTTCCTACATCTGTGATAGTACTAGAAATCATAGCACAAAATGTTAAAAGGATGTGTGTGTGTGTGTGTGTGTGTGTGTGTGTGTGTGTGTGAGAGAGAGAGAGAGAGAGAGAGAGAGAGAGAGAGAGAGAGAGAGAGAGAGAGAGAGAGAGAGAGAGAGAGAGAGAGAGAGAGAGAGAGAGCGAGAGAGCAATAGTGAGAGTGTGGGTAGAGTCGGGTATTTAATTAACTTGTCTATCAGATTGGCGGACTGTATGGGATGACCCTTTGGAAAGCTGGAATGGTGGCCTACTTTCATGTCAGGTTTAATTTCTGGTTTTGCTATTACTTAACTATATTACATCTGTTTGTGTGGGGGCAATCACTCATTATATCATATATATTAATCATAAATCTAGTGTGATAGGCTGATCAGGAAAACTTCGAACATGAAAAGAAGAGAATGGAGACAATAAACAGTGACATGAATCGTTGTCGAATCATAAGCGTACCATATTCATAAACCCACAATTACAGTAAATACAATAATCGGCCTTTCCTGTAGTAATCAACTATTACATTTAATCCTAAACTACTGGGATAGTGACTAGGCAAATAATTTTTTTTTTAAATAACATGTTTTGATTACTTTTGCCTAATAGCTTACCAATGTTGGCTGCTGATTTCTAGCCTCCGTAGAAATGGCCAATCATAATCAAGCTTTCAACTATTGTGTTTAGGATTTATTTGGATGGCGGAGCTGTTTCGCCACAGAAACCGGACAGTGATCCTAGTGCACATTATACCTTTGGTGGCATTCTATTTTAAAATCAATGGTAAACTTTGCAAAGTTAAAGTAATAACATCAAATTGATCATAGAATGAAAATGTATACAGTCCAACATAATATACTAATGGTTTAGTTTGAACGTACAGTTTAGTTTGAAATTAAAACAACGAACGGGATGATTTAGCACTGCTGAATAAGCACGCAGGTGTTTAAAGTAAGCTTTTTCCTCCCAGCTTCTGGGCAAAACCTTGAAGTTAATGTTTTCACAGCTGAGATTGAGGAAATGGAAAGGGTTAGATTTTCCCCATGATCTGTTGCGGCAGCTGAACAGAAGCTAAAACTACGAGATGGGTCAGTTGCATTCGGATTTTGTCTGGCTCACTGTCTGGAGTTATTTCCAGGCAGTTAAAACCACTTGGGGTAGATTTTGCCCTATATGAAGACTTACATCCGTCACACATGTCCAGTAAATGTCTTCTTAAAGCAGAAACATGTTTTAGAAGGAACTCAGGTGAAATCAGCCTTATAAACAACTGAGATCCCAACATGAGATCTGCCTTTCTGAAGAACATATGAATGAACGTGGGGTTACCCAAGGTAAGCGTAACACATGATGGACTACGCCAGCTGGTTTCTGGAAACTTTAAAGTGATCTACCCAACTGTGAGAGCCAAATGATATTGCATGTGCAGTAAACAGACTTGTGTTTGTTTACACAAATGCAGTTCTTTCTCTTGCTGAGCAAATAAGTAAAAGCGCAACAGTACTTCCTTATATAACTAAAGCATAGCACTGCTCGTGCGTTAGGATTACGTCAAAGACTGACGTGCCCACTTTTTTTCTCTTGTCTCTATAAGGCTGTCCCACGCTTTAGCATGTGGTTGGTGCTGTAGTATGCTATATGCCGGGAGAGAAAACGGCAAGGAACCTCGTGTGAGAAAGATTAAAGAGAGGCTACAAGACCAAGCACACTTCATAAGTGGGTGATGTTCTTTATTGGTATAGTAAATCCATTTAATATAATTTATACAGCATTGTTTTGAAACGTATTTTCAGCCACCATCAACTGTTAATCTTAACTGATCGCGGTGACAGCTCTGTTTGGAATATGGTATATATCTATTCACTGAAAGCATATGTAAAAGTGATTCCACGTTCATATTTTTTCTTAAAATATCAGCGTTCTATTATAAGACTGCATTGCACCTTTGATGTTAATTCTGCCGGCGCGACTGTCTGTCACATACGTCCTTAGCATTAGCAAGCGTTCATTCATTTTAGTAAACCAATAATATCTGAGCGCACTATAATTACAAATGACCGCACTTTAATTACAAATGAGCTAGCCATGATCCGGGTGGTTGTCACGTCCTCCAGTAGTCACGTTTTGTCTTTGAGGTGAAGGCTGGCAGATTCGCTAACTGGCAAACTAACAAGATAGGCACTTTGACCTTGGGTATGAAACAAGACTAGCAGTATGTTGCTGTATTGTCAATATGTCTGTGTCACCTTGTCCAGACATACTGTAAATTAGGAATAGCTTTTCCCGGTTCTCTATTGTATGTTTGTGAACTGTAATTAGGCAGTGCAAGATATTTGTCTGAGCAAACTGCCTGTTTTGCTCAAATTTTACAGTGCTGAAATAGCTGACCAAAGATAATAAATGCAGGTGTAATTTTTTGCCTTACAAATCTGATCAAATGCTAAGGTTATTGGAGTCCTGTCCTTTCATTTTTTTAACCTTGGTCATTTCACTTGGGAGGAGAGAAGTGTATCGGTTTTGGCTGTAGGTTAGTTGACCAATGTGCTATTAATACTATACTAATGGTAGTCTTTGTTGATGAAGCTTCAAGTTCAGTGCAACAGATGAAATTGACATGTCTCTTGCTTTCAACACAGTCTGATCTTGTCCTTGAAAACAAGTGAATTGGGTTACACTTATCTACCAGTCTCTCAAGCCATAGCAAGTTACAGCGTGTTTTGAAAATGCCAACATTAAATCCAAAAAGTAGAAAATGATTATTAGAGTAAGTGAAATGAAATTATACTCAAAGGAGTAATTCCAAACTCGAAAGCTATTTCAAGTGTTTAAGTGTTTGACCTATATTGGAAGTTTGCTGGTGCTGTTCCCAAAGCACCGCTCTCAAGGCGTTTTTCAATGTGACCCTCACATGATTAGCACAATGTGGTGGGATATTATCGCTGACTTTCTCACTCCTCTTTTTTTTTTCTTTCCTTCTCCTCTTAATCCCTCTCTATCCTGTCTTCCATCCTTCCCCCCCCTTTCCCTCTGGTTTTTCACCCTGTCTCAATCCAACAGGAATTAGGCTACTTGATCAGAATCAGTCTGACAATGGGGGTAGTCCATGGTATGGACTGAGTGACTTTATGAATTTAAAATGAATTTTAATAATATAGTCAGGGTCAATCCTGTTTAAGGCTTGTGATTTAAACTTTTTTAAATAGCTGGTCCACATTGGATTTCATGAGTGCTGTTAATGTATGACTATTGTGTAATTGCGAGGGCATTTTGAAATTCTTCCTAGGGTATTTACACTGAATCAAAGTAGAACAATTGTGAACTTATTTCCTTTAGATCAGGTCTGGATTATTTACTTCATAACAATCTTTGGTTATACTTTCATGGCATTTCTGTTCATGGTAAATGACGATTGCCTTATTTAAGAAGATTTCCTCACTACTTGGAGGTTTAGCTAGTCGTTATGCTCTTAATTAGCTAGTGAATACACGCATTCATTCAGTCTCTTGTCGTAGGCCTAGTGCTGCATGAAAAACTGAATATTTTCTTAAAGAGTACTGGCTGCCATAGAACAGAGATTATTCTACATAGCCGTGTAGGCTACTAGTAAGATAAAGGGCTAACTGCTGTGATGGTTTTCTCAGATCTAAAAGTGTGATACCATTCTTAGGAAGAGGTGACAGTTTACAATATTTTCTATTGTGTGTTGTATGTTCTTTTTTTCTCTCTTTGCGGTCTGTACATTTTGCTTTTGGGAAAAGCTAGCTGTGCGAGGCTGACTAGTCATCTGTAGTCTTATCTTTTCGTCCCAGTCTTAAGGTAACCACAGTGGGCTAGTTTTGCATGATGGTGATGGCTTGCTGCATGTAGCCTAGTCTACTGTCTGTCAGAGCCCTCTGCTGCTTTTCGTATACAGCATGGAGCAGTTCATTGGACGTCTAATGGTCAGCATCATGATGTTGATGATGGGGCCAAAACATGATGAATTAATTTATTTGGCTACTTCATAAAATCAAACCATTGGTTGTGATTGGTTAGCGACCAGGTGTTAGCAAAGAGGTTTGTGTTGGATGTCAGGGGCCGGCCGGAGTTCTGGGCCGGGGCAAAGGGCTGCAGTGATGCAGGAACCTGAGTCTGCTTAGTCCTCAGGTGCTTGGGTACTCGGCTGCCGTGGTAACATTGTAACGTTGTAAGTCCTTATGGTTGCTGATAGAGGAGCTGTTATAAAGAAAAGAAGCAGCAATCACTGTCACCACCCCCACACCAAAAGAAAAGATAAACTGTGTGTTGCAAAGTTTTCTCGTTGCCCCGCCAAGTTGATTAGTCCAGTGTACTGTAAATAGTGTCCTCGGTTTCCTGAGGGAGCAGAAAATGTGAGCTGCTAATTGGTTTGGCCTTGAATTGACGATTTGGCAACGACGTCGCTCTCACCTCCCCGCTGCCATAGCGATGTGTCGGTCCAGCAGCGAGATCCCACTGTTCCCACGGCGATAGCGCTTTATCAATCTGGGACTGTGAGAGAACCCTCAGACAGGTAAGACGTCAGCAAGGAGTCCTCCTCAGACAGCTTTGTAACTTTTCCCTGGCTGCACGGGAGTTTTTGACTCGACGAGAAAGTGGATCCTCTCCAAGATTCGATTCAGTGAAGTGACAGGTCGTTAAGGGCGGCTATTGGATTCTGGACAATTTATAGTAGGCCTACCTGTCTTAGTTTTTTTTGGCACCCAGACTACAGTGGGTATGGGTTTTGAATTCTGGTTACCGTGCCGGGCTCGAATGATCAGATCTGTTCGGGTTTTTGGTGTCCGTTTCTCAGTTAGGGTGTGGCCCAAAGCTCTTCTTACTATCGTTTGTGAGCATGTGGTTCCCAGATAGCGCCTTTTTGACAGTGTTCCAAATACACGGCACACTGTTCCAACTAGAAGCGCCTCCATCTTACTTTTCGTTGGACCCCGGCAGCAGTGATCGAGCCTCCTCTACACGGTTGAGAAAGCGTGCGTACGTGCTCTTCCTGGTACGTTTGTAATCACACTTTTCCATCATTAGTCCATAGGTTTCTGCAAACTCAAAAGACTTGTTAAGCGGATTAAAGTATTAAGTTCGCCAAGGCTGAGTATGTGTGGTATGTGGCACTAAGATCTAAGACGTAGGCTAGCACACCAAGAAGAACTGCTTTTAGAGACGGGCAGCCTAATTAGAGGCTAACCTCATCATCAAGACGGCACAGATATTTCATTCGCTACTAGTCCTAACCTTTCCATTTCTTTGTTCATTCACAAAAAAACAAACAGAACAGAACAGTTCAGAAGCTAAGCCTGACCTTTGACCTTGGGATTCACATCATTGCAAAACTGTATTGGCTAAACTATGCTTACCCCTAGCCCTCTTCGACCTTTGACCTTTTCATATAACCTTTGCCAATCCTCCTGCAGATAGGATGAAGGGACTTATTTTGGCGAGCCTCATCAGGGTCAGAGGTCAAGGTTAGTGTTAGCTAATGAAGCCCATGGTAGTTGGAATAGACTCATCAGGGCCAAAGGCAGAGCGAGTTAGTTGACTTCTAAAGTTGGTCACAGCAGCCTTTGGGAGCTAAGCTATTGTAGCCTATGCCAGGGCTAGGCTAGTGTAAGCTAATGTTGCCCACACCAGGGCTAGGCTTGTGTAAGTTAATGTTGCCCACACCAGGGCTATAGGCTAGTGTAGGCTAATGTTGCCCACACCAGGGCTAGGCTAGTGTAAGCTAATGTTGCCCACACCAGGGCTATAGGCTATTGTAAGCTAATGTTACCCACACCAGGGGTATAGGATAGTGTAAGCTAGTGTAGCCCACACCAGGGCTAGGCTATTGTAAGCTAGTGTTGCCCACACCAGGGTTATACACTAGGCTAGTGTAAGCAAAGGTAGCCCATTGGAGTGTTCCCAAGCTCCTTGTGTCTGCTTGTGTAATACAACAGATCTTTAAAAAAAAAAAAAAAACTACTGAGGTCCACTCACAGAGTTGTTACTGTACGTCGGGAACAGGAGTGTGAGTGTGAGTGTGAGTGTGAGTGTGAGTGTGAGTGTGAGTGTGAGTGTGAGTGTGAGTGTGAGTGTGAGTGTGAGTGTGAGTGTGAGTGTGAGTGTGAGTGTGAGTGTGAGTGTGAGTGTGAGTGTGAGTGTGAGTGTGAGTGTGAGTGTGAGTGTGAGTGTGAGTGTGAGTGTGAGTGAGCGGTTGGTAGGTAGGTAGGTAGGTAGGTAGTGTGTGAAACATTGACATTTACACCATGCCCCCTTTAAAATCTTTGAAATGCTCTCTGCCAGTCTCTGCTAACTCTCTCTCTCTCTCTCTCTCTCTCTCTCTCTCTCTCTCTCTCTCTCTCTCTCTCTCTCTCTCTCTCTCTCTCTGTCACACACACACCCCCTCTTTCTCACACTTTTCTTCCAGCAAACAGACATTGAGGTACCTATAGGTCAAAGCTTCACCATTCAGCTGTAGCTAAGACTCTGCTTAGGAGACTAAAATATCCTCTTTTTTTTAAGGCAAATTTATGATACGTGTTTATCAGTGACTTAAGTTATGCTTTCTGGGATTCCAGCAGACTGGGAGCTATGCAACGTTCCAATGGCGTGATGGGAAAAACCAATGAACAGACTCGTAGAAAGGCATTTTGGCCGGGATTTATTTGGGCCAAAGTTCTTTTATAAATTACTCCATAAACCAATATTGGGGTTGACTCCTAGCCAAAGGGCCATGCTATGAAGGTTAAGCCTACTTTAGAATAGCTGATACCATTTCAGATTAAAAGACACTAGATATTTGAAGTTATGTGTTTTGGTTACACAGAGGCCTCTTACCTTTTGAGTGGCGACACATTTACAAAGACTCCAGTTATATGGTGATCCATCTAGCCATTGGAGTCATATTTAATAAAGCCCCCCCCAAATTACTCCACTTTCATCAGCTATGTGTGTATGTGTATTTAATAATGAATTTCTAGCCTATTGTTCCGCTGTCATCGGGCTTATCCTGCAAGCCCAAACAGGCTGTGCGTTTCCTAACAGCACGCATGTGCCAACATCAAGAAGATCAAAGAAAGTCTACTCTATAGCTATATGTTTTATGTCAGGTGCTGAAGATCTGGTTCAGAGACCTTGAGTTACATGAGAAGGCTATTGTTGGAAACACATGGCGGACCTTCTTTGGATTGACAGAGTTCGGGTCGAGGTCGCCCATGGCCAGAAGCACGTCCTCTGAAGGAAAGGTCAGAGTTCAGGTTTGGAGTTGGCAGGAGCCCGCCTACGGTCCCAGCAGTGGATGGCCTGTGACACCTCGGGAGGTTATTTGCAGTCGTTTGGGATCCGGGGAAATTTGGCTGGGTGAGTCGGATGCAAAGGTCTTCCGCGTTTTAGAAGTCGTAGCGGCTAAAAGGGATTTCTGTAAGACGGGAAGGCCGTGGAATGTAGGCCTACCAGGTGAAGAGGTTTGTGTTTGTGTGTAGGAAGGCGAGTCCCAGTATTTTTAGTAGCAGGTCGGTCTCTTTCTGAAGTGTTGTTGTGGTGGACAACACCAAGAAGAGTGGCTTGTGTGTTGTTCCTCATTCTCTGTAAAACAGAAGTGATGGTAGTAATATTTAAACGTTTCAGTCATCTTGTGGTTTGTGTGGAAATGTGAAGAAGGTGGCTTTACTTCCCTGTTCTTAGGATGTATAAATAGTCTGACTGTCAGGTTGCTGGCTGGCGTATAGCTTTTTATTGGTGTGCACAGGTTGCCAGCACTTAGCCCAATGTCACGTTGTCATATCCTCATGTTACCCCAGTTTGGATTCAAAGACATGGCCTATAGGAGACAAAGCAGCCTATCTAAAGAATGACTGAAATGGATATAGACGGACGGACTGACCTTGGATCAGATCATCAGCTGCCCTATAGGTTACCCCTCTCACTGTCATCTGAGCACTGAACTGATTTTTGATCAGCAGGACGGCTGCTCAGAGACACTCTGGCCTTTCCTCACTGACCCCTCTTCTCTTGTCATGAAACAAAGTAGCTGTGCGGTGCTTTAAATCTGAAATATTCTTTTCTTTGGCTCGACCCTGCCAGATGAGAACCTGTGGAAAGTTTTTCTTTTTTTTTGGGGGGGGGGGGGGTGGTCCACTATTGCATTACTTCACGTCGGGCTTCATGTGGTGCTGGGAGGCAGGGTCATGGCCCACTCTGGACGGGACACTGGGCTTTTTGTGTTTTTGGGAACCGAGCTTTGTTTCTATTTGGTCCTGTAGGAGGCGAAGCGGCTGTTTGGATAAGAGGTGGGGGGGCTCTCTCTCTTCTCTCTAGGAACCCACCGTTGTTCTCCGTAAAAAACTAACGGGAAAAGGAGGAGAAAACCAGAAGCCAAATCGGATCAGAACCGGAACTCAGAAATGAAATGGCGTTAGACTCGAACAATAACCCCCAACCTCCTCATGATGGCGCCTCACTGTGTCGTTGGATGGCATGAACCCTGGCACCTTGAGGCGCCTGGCTGAATCTCTGTTTTGTTTCTGTGTTTGGCTTTCTCCAGAGGCGGCTGAGATACGTACACCATGGATCAAGCAAGGTCCACCATATCCAAAATAGTGAGTATCTACATGTCCAAAGGCGACCGCCCCTTTAATGGTCAGTCGTAAAGAATGCTCCTCCTAATACTAATAAAATACTTCCTTTTCTATAGAAAGTGTATTTATTGAAATATAGAAAGGTTTACTAGTCCAAGCCGTATTTAAATGAACGTTAAATTATACCACAAAGAAAGTTAGAATTATATTAACCTCACATTAACTTCCTATGCCACTCCATTTTCATAGTGTCATAGTTCACTTCTAAATGATTCCTCAATGCACATGGAATATGAGATGGAATCTTCTTCAAATGGAAATGTAATCTAAATCTGACCTGAAGCTCCTGTGTCTTTGGTGCAGTGGAGGCTCTAGCTCTTCAAAGTCTGGGTGTTGATTAACAAACAGAGAGAAATGGCTAACCCCTTCCCCTGCTTACTCAATGCAACTCTCTCAACTTGTGCTGATTGCATTTATTCGTGTGTGTGTGTGTGTGTGTGTGTGTGTGTGTGTGTGTGTGTGTGTGCTTAAGTACTCACTTCATTGTGCTCCTGTACTTTAAACCTTGCATTCTTTCTGTCAATTCTTTTAATTTTCAATTTTCTCCCCATTCACTCTTCTCCTCTCTTTCCATCCTTCCTTTCATCTATTCATTCTCCTGTCTTCCTTCAAGGCCCAGGTAAAGGACAGAGTTCCATACAGTAATGGCTCATTGCTCTTCTGTCTTAACGCTTTGAAAGAGAACATGTAACTTCCCAACGTCACGCACAGTAACGGATGCAGTCTCAAAAACACACCCCTCTTAAGCCATGGCATTCATTTAGAATTTGTCTCCCTCTTTTGAACTTACAATACAAACTCCAGTTTAGGGTGCTTGTTCATGTTGACCTTTGAGTGACCTCTGACCCCCCCCCCCTGCTCCCCAGTTCAATGGCGAGCCACGCTCCTACACACGCTTCAACCTGACCCAGAACATGGAGGGGGGGGAGAGCCAGGTGGAGATGAAGCTGTCGTCCGACATGGACCCCGACGAGGACGTGGGGGGGGGCAACGGCGTCAACCACCACGCCTTGGGGGGGGACCCCTACAAGGTGCGCCCCGCCCGCCACCAGACACCCCGCAACCTCTTCTTCATGGCCTTCACCACCTTGCTCATCTTCATCATCGGTGAGGACAGGCCGCCGTGTGTGTGTGTGTGTGTGTGTGTGGCTGTGTGGGTGGGTGGGTGGCTCATCCTGGTTGATGTGGAATAGAGACTGCTGGGGGGGAGGAGGAGGAGGAGGAGGGGGGGGGGGGGGACCAGGAAAAGGAAGTGTGTGTGTATAGAGTTTCTGGCTCTATAGCTGACGCCGTGGGTTAGAATGTGTGTGTGTGTCCATCTCTCTCTCTCTCTCTCTCTCTCTCTCTCTCTCTCTCTCTCTCTCTCTCTCTCTCTCTCTCTCTCTCTCTCTCTCTCTCTCTCTCTCTCTCTCTCTCTCTCTCTCTCTCTCTCTCTCTCTCTCTCTCTCTCTCTCTCTCTCTCTCTCTCTCTCTCTCTCTCTCTCTCTCACATATATATATATCTCCTCCGTCTCCCCCAGGCTACCTGATAGGCTACCTGGTGCACAGGAAGAAAGAGGCCGCCCCCGTGTCGGGGGGGTGTGACCCCCCCGTGGCCGAGGAGCAGCAGGCCTTCCTGGACGCTGCCATGGCCGCCCCCATCATGGACTGGTCCGACGTCAAGGCCCTGCTGGCCCGGAAACTCAGCCCGGAACGCTTTGACGACGCTTTTGGGTGAGGCCCGGTCCCTTCACGGCATGTTAAATATCCATAAAGTAGGATTTATTATAAATCTGTGTGTTATTTATCCATAGGTATATACATGTATGGATGTGGATCACTTCACTTCCTTCCCTTTGCTTGTTTAACCACACACCAGAACTCTCTTTGCAGGCTCTTACCACTACAAGGCTGGGAGTTAGCACTAGAAGACCGTTTGATTGTATTACTATTGTTTTATTGTATTATTATTATTATTATCAGACTATCAGTCTCACTGTTTCGTCGAATTCTGTTCTTGTCCCCTACTATTATATTTATATTATTATTTTATTGGTGTATGATCTAGGGTAGGGGAGTATCTGTCCCTTTGTCGCTATCTCTCTTCTCTTCTATCTGTATCGATCGTTCTCTCTCTCTCTCTTTTCTCGTCTCCCATTCATTGTCTGTGTCTCTCTCCGTTCCTCTCTCTGCCTCACAGAGAGTTCAGCAGCGACAGCCACCAGGCAGGTTCCCGTGGCGACGAGTTGTTAGCCGGCATGGTGCTGGCCAAGCTGAAGGGCTTCGGCCTGAACACCTGGACCGACCAGCACTTCGTTAAGGTGCAGGACCCGTCCGCGTCCGCCCGCAACAAAGTGAGCTTCAAAGGGTCAGAGGTCGGCCGGACCAGCGGCTTCCTGTCCTACAGCGCCACCGGCAACGCCACGGTAACTACAATGGGTCAGAACCCCAACCCAAACCCAAGGTCTCTCCTTTCTCTTCACAGTAAAGATCCCCCTCTCCTTTAGACTGACCACACATCTATTGATCTAGTCACATCCCTCTATCACTGATTCAAAACTTTGTTACATTCTGTTATGTAATTGTAATTGTAATTGTTATGTTATGTAATTATGTTACATTCATATCTGATGACAGAGTCTCTATTCTAGATCACAGTTTTTTTTTTTCTTTTTAACGATACCTGATATAAAATGTGATCCAGTTTATGTCTGGGATGTCTCTAACGGAAGGCTCCCCCTGCAGGGGGCCCTGCTGTATGGCTACTACGGCCAGGCCAGAGACCTCCAGCTGCTCCAGGATAAGAACATCAACCTGACCGGGAGGGTGCTCCTCCTGCGAGCCGGGAAGATCAGCTTTGCCGAGAAGGTCGGTCCGCCCAAGAGAAGCCATGACACCCATCTACCTTCTGGTCTTACCTGTGGAGTGGCCTACCCGCCCTGTTGTTTCTGTTATGGAGGGTTGTGTGGAGGGTGTGGAGGGTGTGTGTGTGTGTGTGTGTGTGGAGGGTGTGTGTGTGTGTGTGGAGGGTGTGTGTGTGTGTGTGTGGAGGGTGTGTGTGGAGGGTGTGTGTGGAGGGTGTGGTGTGCCAGGGATTAACTGCGTGGTGTGTCTATATATGTATTGTTATTATTATTATCTGTCTATATATGTATTGTTGTTGTTATTATTATTATTATTATTATTATTATTATTATTATTATTATCTGTCTGTAGGTGGCCAACGCTGCCAAGATGAAAGCTGCTGCCGTGCTCATCTACCCCGACCCGTCAGACTACAGTATAGGAGAGGACACTGACCTCTATGGCCATGTGAGTGTGTGTGTGTGTGTGTGTGTGTTGGGAGTATCAGAGGTGTCTGCAGAGCTTTGCGCCGCTGTACTATGAACAAGGTTTTCAGAAATAAGTTATGTTGACTTGCCTCCTATATCTTTGTATCTATCTTCCTCGCTCTGGCCTTCTCTCCCTTTATTACCTCTCTCTCTCTCTCTCTCTCTCTCTCTCTCTCTCTCTCTCTCTCTCAGGTCCACCTGGGTTCTGGTGACCCCTACAGCCCTGGCTTCCCTTCCTTTAACCACACCCAGTTCCCCCCCGTGCAATCCTCTGGGCTGCCCTCCATCCCGGCCCAGACCATCACTGCCAAGATGGCCCTGATCATGAGGAGGTAAGGGCCACCACCCACCTGGGAGCTCCAGGGGAAGAACCACCCTTTTAGGGTTTGGGATTACAGTCCTTGCTTGAGTTCAGTCTCCTGTCAAACCCCTCTGTCCGCGTCTCAACAGACAATTGGGGGGCCTGGGGGTGCCGGCTGAGTGGGGGGGCATGACCAAGCTGGGGGAGGAGGGGGACCTGGTCACCATGGAGGTCAACAACGTGCTGACTGAGAAGAAGATCCACAACGTGTTCGGGGTCATCAAAGGGTTTGTGGACCCAGGTAGGCTGGGCCCTGCTTCTGCTCTGTGAGGTCATATACAAGGCATATGAGGCAAAGATCAACACTAGTGCTGACAAGGCTCCAAAGTAGTAATGACTATACACTTTATTTGTACAGCACTTTTCTAAAACACAGTTGCAAAGTGCTCTACAGAGCCAGATAAAGTAGTACACACGATCCAGATGAACTCCAAAATGTAAATAAATAAAAGCATAGAACATAAGACATGCTAGAACAGTGTATATTATAAACAGGTGAAGTAAAATAGAGATGGAAACTAAAGTAGTCTGTGTTGTCGGGGTTTCAGGCCCTCAACGTTTGGTTGCTGTTTGTGTGCAATTCAATATAACATATTGAATATAACATTTCCAAAATTCCCAATCATTACTTAATAATGGGTCTTGAACTCGTGCCATGAACCAAAAGTATTATTTGGCTTTAGTATTTATGTAGCTTGACAATATACATCATTTATTTCTTTTTGGATAGCTTGGATATCCCCCACAACTTGCTAAATACTCATCCCCCTTTCATTGCTCTCCTTTTTCTCACGTCTCTCTCTTTCTCCTTCCCTCAGATCGTTTTGTGATCCTGGGTGCCCAGAGAGACGCCTGGGGTCCAGGTTTTGCTAAGTCCACCGTTGGCACCAGTATCCTGGTGGAACTAGCCCGCGCCATCACCAGCATGGTCGAGGACGGTGAGTTCATTTGGCTCCTCGCCCACAAACAAGACTCAAGTCCTTTCTTTAAATAGGCGCGCACTCCCAGATTTATTTCTAATAATAATACATTTGATCTTAAAATAGGCTCTCTCAAGGTTAATTTATAATAATATATTTTATCTTTAAATAGGGTCTCTCTCTAGGTGTGTGTATGTATATATAAAAAATACATTTTATTTGTGGTCATCTTTCAGGACACTTGGACTCAGGAAATACTTATTATTTAACATTGAAGTGTATGTTATAGCTAGCATTTGAGTGGATCTTTTGTTAATGTATTTTAAGAGTTTTTGTTTGGCTTGTGCTGCTTCTCTTCTATGCAGACGGATTCAAACCCAGAAGAAGCATTGTGTTTGCCAGCTGGACTGCCGGGGAGTACGGGAGCATTGGCGCCACCGAGTGGTTGGAGGTGAGTACTTCATTATCGCATTTATTTACAAAGCACATTTAAAACAGTTGACCAAAGTGCTGTTCAATCAAGATAATTAAACAACATAATAGAAAGAAAGAAAAACTAAAACAGAAAAGAAAAGAAAAGCAACTGTCATTCTGAGTTAAAAGCCAAGGAATAAAAATGTGTTTTAGGGTGGTATTTCAAAACTAGCAATGTAGGGGCCAACATAACATCTAGAATCAACCCAGTGTGTCTCAGTGTCTCAACCTAGATCTTGGGACAACCAGACTTTATTATTCCTTGGTGTTTTTATAATAATAATAATTATTATTCATTTAATTTGTATAGCGCTTTTCAGACACCTAAAGCACTTTACAGGACATACAAGAACAGTGTCTGGAGGCGGGGGGGCTCAAACTGTTTCCGTGTGTTTGCAGGGCTACCTCTCCTCGCTGAACATGAAGGCCTTTTCCTACATCAACCTGGATGGAGTCGTCACAGGTGGGCATCAGGCAATCTAAACAAAGGATCTGTTCCATCACTAAACCGGGTTTTTGAGTAGCTACTTTATATTAGCAGAACAACGCTACCTGGCTAGTGTTACGCTGACACTATTTCTAGGATTGGAAAGACATTGCCCAATACGGTGTAGCAGTTGTTGGAACAAAAGCATTGCATGTGACGGTGACCCCTGTTCTTCATTGGTTCCCGCAGGTCGGAATGGGTTCAAAGCTTCGGCCAGTCCCATGATGTACAACCTTCTGGGCAGCACTCTCAAAGAGGTGAGGGCCGATTCTGTTTCCTGTTTACTAGGGGCTGCGCTGTGATTGGCTGAAGTCCTTTTTCCTGGTAACTTTTTCGGACCAACGAGGAAACAAAGTAAAATAAGATATAACGCTGTTTTGAATTTCCGTTGCAAATTCCCTGACCGTGGTATTCGTTAGAAGTTATCCCTCAACAAATGAACGAGCCCTTTTCTCATGTTCCCATGTATCAACAAAATGAAATCTGCACGTCTCAGTTTTAAAATGCAGTGGTGATGGGGGAGGGTGGTGGGGGTTGGAGGGTGGTGGGGGTTGGAGGGTGTGCACACACACCAAATTTAGAGTGCGTTCAGCGGGCCAGGTGGCAGGTTTCATTGTTACGTTTTTGATATGAATGTTTTTTTTTTGCCTGTCTCTCAAGGTGCCGAAGCTAGGTGACCCTGGTAAAACCCTCTATGACGACCTCAAGGTCAACTGGGAGACCCAGGTGTAAGTAGTAGAGCCACTGCCCACTCCCAAACAAGATTTACTGTTTAGCCACTGGCGGATTCTAAACTCAAATCTATGCCACAACGTTTAAATTTACCACATTGGCCCTGCTTTTCATTTCCCTTTGTCCTTTGTAATGTTACTGTGGTTTTAACTGAAGTGACCCCTAGTGGATATTAAACTATCACTATTACTGAATCAAATCATCTGGTAATCCCACTAGAGTATACAGGCAGTGTATAGATGTGCACAGAGGACACATATGAAGTGTGTGTGTGTGTGTGTGTGTGTGTGTGTGTGTGTGTGTGTGTGTGTGTGTGTGTGTGTGTGTGTGTGTGTCTCTAGCCTGGAGCCCCTGAGGATGGATGACCCTGCCTATCCCTTTGTGACCTTCTCAGGGATTCCCGCTGTCTCCTTCCGCTTCACCTCCAACCCGGTATTTCATCTTAGCTTTATCGTAACAAAAACTACCACACGCACCGAGTACGATAAGGAGATATCTCTGTCTAGTCTGCCATTGTAAACCAAGATTTCACTGTGTCAAAATAAACCTTAAAAAGGAATAGTTCACAATTTACGTCATCCGTTTTTAGATACAATACCAGCCAAAAGTTTGGTCACACTTTGCCATTGACTTGAATGAGGAAGTTTGTCCAAACTTGGGACTGGTATTGTATTTAAGTGCACCTCCGTGGGTAGCCTTACTCGTCCAGATAGTTATGGCCAATACCCTTTTCTTCTTTAGCTCCAGTGCTAAAAGATTTACTAGAAACCTTGGGGGATAACTTGACACGGGTGACTTCTAACTGGAAAAAAAAAAACACTCAAGGTTTCTAGACAGGAAATATAAGTTCAAACGTCCCAAATCTTCAACTGTCCCTCTCCAACGGTCTTCCATGGTAGGACTACCAATACTACGGCACCTTGCTGGACACGCGCGACAAACTCCAAATGGCGACGTCCAATCAGACCCCTCAGCTGGCGGTGATGGCGGCCAAGGTGGCCGGTCACATGACCCTGCGTCTGGTCCACGACCACCTGCTGCGATTGGACGCCCAGAAGTACACCAGCGTCCTCCGCTCCCACGTGGTGGAGATCAACCGGAAGGTCATGACCTTGAAAAGGGTGAGCCTTCCTACAGCTTCACCCCGGCACGCCCGGCTGTTTGTTGGTATTTGTTTCATATAACTTTTGTTGTTATGATTATTTACCTATGATTATTTACCTGTCTGTTCAATCATTTTGACATTCAACATTTCTCGCACCACCAATACCAGAGTAGTAGTATTGTTTTTTATTTCAGTTTTATTTGAATTAGAATTTAATTTGAGTCTATGGATATTCTGTAATGAGTGGCCTTGAAAACAGTGCAGAGCTGTAAAACAGACATAGTCTCAGTTGGCTGCCCCAGTCTAAAGAAGTTAACTAACGATAATAATGAATCATTTACAATCCCCACTCTCCCTTCACCAGCTGCAGCCGAGTGTGCTCCCTGATTCGCTGACGGTGCAGTGGCTGATGTCGGCGCTGGGGTCGTACGGCCGGGCAGCCCGCGGCCTCACCAGCGACATCCAGAACAGCGACCTGGAGGACGTGGAGATGTGTCGCACCCTCAACGACCGCATCATGAAGGTCCAGACAAAAACACTGCATCTTAATGGTCGACAAACTGTTTAACTCAAGTACCTAAATCAAGTCAGGGGGTGTGTGTGTGTGTGTGTAAATCTGTAAATCTGTAAGTCTGTAAATATGCTGCATAAATCCATAATTCCATAAGGGGCTGATGTGATTGGTTCCATATATTCCTTTTGTCTTCTTCCTGTTGGCACTGTAGGTGGAGAGGGACTTCCTGTCTCCCTACGTGTCGGCACGGGAGACGCCGTTCCGCCACATCCTGATTGGCTCCGGCTCGCACACCCTGAAGGCGTTGTCCGAACACCTGGAAGACCTGAAGACCAGCGAGCCAGGCGCCGACGCCGACCTGTTCCGGAACCAGTTCGCCCTGGCAACCTGGACCATCCAGGGCTGCGCCAACACACTGGGAGGGGAGATCTGGTCCATGGAGAACGAAATCTAAAAAACACCCTCACTGCCACCCCAAAATGGTCCGGTCCAAAAAGATAATTGTGGATACATTTTAGTTATGTACCCAGTTCAGTTAGCTATATTTATATGTCCATAGAAATTAGAAGTTCACCCCCTTCAGGAAAAATTGGGTAAAAAAAAAAGTTACTAAATTGATTTCCGGATCTTAAAATAGTCGCCAGTGGAAGTGAATAATCCTCCATAATATACAATACATTGCCTCTAAGCAATACCAAAGGCTGTCACTGAGATTCAGTCCAACTGCCTTAAAAACAAAAACAAACATGCCAGTCAATTTGTTGAAATTATAAGCACAATACCATTTAATTTAATCTCAAATCAGAAAAAGCAGCAGTTACGACTCGATGAGGCATGTAAACACCTGTTTAGTTCTTTTTCCAAACTGACCATAATCATTTGACACTACGACTTGGGTGTTTCAGAGCATTTTGAATGTAGGGGAAATTGGTGTTGCCGTTTCAGCACAATATTTCAGGTCATAAACGCGGCCATGGTTGTTTTGTGGTTCAGACTAGATGTACTTACTCATACTCAACCCACTGATTGTATTTTGTTTAGTTTACAACGATCCGAGTCATTCTAACGATTCTACACTTTTGTCTGCACTTACAACCTCCGTGAACTCAACGCTCATCTATTCCAGGTAGCTATCACAAATGTTGTGCTGTTAATGGCAACGCGAGTTGGCGTCAGATGCAAAACAGAGTTGCTATGGGGACTGACGTCTTATTTTATTTTTTTCGAGTCCCACTTTGTCACAGTACAATCAAATGAGAATCAGTTACAGGTGCTTGCTTGTCCACCAAGAGACTTTTTGTAACTGAAGCCCTTTTGCATTCTGGTCTGAGCTGCCTGAAAGGGTACGCCTGCTGACATTACAGAAACAGAAATATTTTTTTTTAAACCAGCAACAACCCGAGGAGAACAAGCTCCTCACCACGTGGCACTGAACAACGACGTACGTCTATTTATTTGTGTTATTTATTTATCAGTGACAGGGTTCACTATAAATATTAGTGTTTTTTTAACGCCTTTTTTTAAACCATGTATAATTATCGGGAGCAGTGCCTTCCATAATTATGACAGTTATACTGTCGAAGTGACAAAAGCAGCATCTGCTTAAAGAAGTGTACCTGCCTGTGGCCAGGCCGCACCGGAGACGATGAGGTCAGTGCCGTTAAATGCTTCCATTTAAACTGGCCTGGTAGAAATGTATCCGACATATTGTCTAGATCGGATTCTTGTCCACCAGCAAAATGACTGGCTTCGTCCGTCTTTGGTGCTCATCTCCCGGTGCACGTATACTTCTCATCCTGAAACCATTATCGGGAGCAGTGTCTTCCATAATGTGAAGAAGAAAAAGGTAGTTTTTGTCTACCACTGTGCTTATATCGGAGGCAGAGCCCTCCATATTTCACTGTAGCGGAGGACGTGGTTATTATTATCGGGAACAGTGTTTTCCATAATGTTTGTGTGTTTGTGTGTGTGTGTGTGTATGGCTTGGCGATTTAGTGTAGATGTAAAAAGAGATAATGACATTGATTTAAGATGGTAACGGCAGTAAGATCACCTATAGCCTCTGATGTAATAGCAGAGTTAATACCATAGATACTGCGCATTCAAATCTCATGAAAATAACAGAAGCGGCGTTGGCTAAAGCTTGATTCTGGACTAGACCTCTGGCAAGCTTGCTGTTAAAGTGCTGTTGTTTTTCTCTGGTCTTTTTTCTGCGTCCCCCCCCAAAAGCTTCCTTTTTACCAAACCTTTTGTCATGTGTCCACATGGAACAAGAGTTACTAAGTTTAGGCTGTTTCAACACTTGTTGAAAACATTGGATATTCCATCAAAAAAATGTACATTTGTACGTTGGGCTTATTTGTTGGTTTATCTTCTTTTCTTTTCTTTTCCATTTGAAATAATGATTCATCTTTTGTTCGGTTTGTGTGTGTTTTATTTTAGAAGGGTCTTATCTGTGCCTTTTTTTTTTGGAGGGGGGGGGGGTCCTTACTTTGTCAAGATTTTTTTCTGGATAGCCACAAACTTTGTTGGGGTTGTATATTTCTGTTAGACTTATCGCCATTTGAAATTATTGTAGTTTTCGATTATTTGACCATATTCCTGTTGCTTTTGATAGCCAATCATTTGTTTGCCTGCACCCACAGTTTTAGTTTTACCCTTCAACAAATCCTCTTAGCTACCAAGTAATAAATGATATGGATGCAAATGTAACTCAGCTATTCGTTAGTGTCTCCGTCCTACTTGAAATTTCCTGCATGTTTTATCGATGTTTTCACATTTTAGGTTTAATAAGAAATACACCTAATTATAGCTTTAGCAGAGATTGTTTTTTTTTTTATCTTTGCTGTCCAATTCTTAGGTTGTTGATTCCTTAACATCTAGGAGTCGACAAAAAAAAAAAAAATCAATTTCGTCTTCCTTTTTGACCGGTACATTTTATTGTTATGATGTTAGAATCACAATCTTTTTATGAGACATTTATCTTCAAGAGATTATTTCAATTATGGACTGCCACTTCGTTACTTTACCAGTTTCCTATCACTAATTGTTCAGAATATGACAGTTTAAACCAAGCCAGTTATGGTTGTTGATGTTGATATTCTGGAGGAGGAGGGAATCATTCTTCTGCATTGAACATTATTACTAATTAAGGGTAATTATTTCCTGTTAAAGGTAAACTGCAATATAGTCTATTTGTCAGCTAATTGCTGGGTACAAATGTTTCTTTGCCCATTTCAGTGATTATTTTCCTGTTTGTCTGTGTCATGAGTCACTATTGGTAGCTAGGTCTGTGTGTTTCACTATGTAGGATGTTGACAAAGATATTTTTCTTTTCAAGGCGGTATCCAAGCTTGTCTCTTTCTGTTTGCTGCAATAAATCATTACTTGGCATCATTACATCTTTGTTCAATTGTATTACGTTTTTGAAAATTAAAGAAGAATGAAAAGATCTGTAATGTACAAAATATATCAAATCCACAAAATATGATGCTGGTATGACCTGTGTAGTTGTCAGAAGCAAACATGGCAGGGTTTTCTCTCTGCACATATATGCAGTGTCCTCTAGTAGCTATATCATTCCTTTTTATCAGCTTGCGTTTTGAACACGGTATGTACTGTATGTCTTACGGGGGCAAGGTTAGGTTACAATTTTTTTTATTTTTTTTTACGGAGCCTGGGGAGAGGTTTCCGGGATTAAAATCGTAAATTTACAAGAAAAAACTTGGATATTCCTTGAGATTTAAAAAGTCATACTTTGCGAGAACGTAATTGTATGCATTACTACGTCTCCATAATGTATTGGGCACATTAACAGTATAGCCACTCCTAGTTCCTGTTTCTCCGGAACTCTCCTTTCTTGAGCGCCAAAAGTTTGCGCTGCATGTCATCGAGAAAGATCTATAACTTCTGGATGAAGATCAGGTTAATCTGGTTTTCAGGTTAGGCCACGGATCATCCAGCTACAAGTAAAAATCACAATCTGGTCCATGCTAAACCTTGCATAGCTTTGGTAATCTGAAACGGTATTAGCCTATTATCTTGAACGCTTCTTGGCGTGTCCTAGGAAAGCTCAAGAAAAGTTTCCTATCATCTGGATAACGCTACAACATGGCAGGTAAGATGCTTTTGATGGGTTCTGTTACTTAACTAGCCCGATTGTGATTGAAAATAAATGTAAGTATACAAGGCCTACTCCTAGCCTATCATATGCTTAATAGCCTAAACTAAGGCATGTCTGGTGTAAATTCATTGTGAAACCATAATAGCACCAGTTAATAAACTCAACAATACCAACCTTGTCTCTGTTTTGGACGACTTATTCAGATATACTCGGTTTAAAAAAACTATCTTGACTTAATTCATAATTTTACGGAGGTAAATACGGGTCAATTTAGACTCACAACTCAACAGATGTCACTATAATTGCTCACTTTAAATTATGATGAGCAGGATTTTTAAAATAAGTTGTTTAATAGTACTCATAGTAGGCTATTACCTACAATATAGGCCTGTTTCCTTCATCATAACCATGGCATTTTGGATAAATAGTGCATTTTTTTAAACGAAAGCCTATGGTATTGGCCTAAAATAGACTAAATGTGGTCTGTCCATAAAATACAAAAGTAAATATAGGGCTAGGCTAATAGGCCTATGTGAGAGGTGGTCTAATATTTCGCTGCATTTTAGACAAGGGTATCAATTTTAAGTGTTCCTGGAGTTCCATCATTCTGCCAACGGAGTCACAGTTTTTACTTTATCGAGTTTATGTGCGTATGCATGGATTTAAACGGGTGCCGTTTTCGATGGCTCAATCAAGCAGAAACAGCTTCTTATTGATATCGCTTGTTCTTTGCGCAGAACTCTCAATGTGATAGCCTTATGAAAGGGGTCTAGCGACGCTGATCTTTCCCCTTGCACTCATGCCCATAAAACCAGGATAAGGGCAATGGCGGCTTGTCGGTGGACCTGTAACAAAAATGAAAACGCAATAATTACAATAATACATGGGAATTGTAAACTTAATGCAAATACAAAGTTCACAAAATTAGATGCTAGTGGTCAAGTGGCAAGTCATGAAGATCATAACAAGATGATGATAGTATCAAGAGTGATGCGTGTTATTTTGGACTTTGAGGCCTGCCCGACGTCTGCACAAAACCAACAGATCATTGCTGATAGAAATACAACTTATTTTCAATCACGCATGCGCTTTACTGTCTTTTCATGAGAGCGGCTTGGCCACATCAGGCTTTGCCCCTTGCTTGTTAGTTAGGCTGCTACTGCGATCGGAAAAAAATTCACAGTTGAGTCATTGTGAAAACAGTAATTTACAAACAAGAATTACCACTATAGGGCCAATGTCTCATGTAGACGGAATGTGATCAGCTCTAGGAGTATATTTCTATGGTGTATGCTATAGTTTGCACATCAACGAGTGGGTCTTGTTTATAGAAAAACTGTGTTTTTAGAGCACGTCGGCAGTTGTTCTTTGAGCTCCACTGGCAAATGAATTCCATTGGCAGCCACTTGATAAGGGTATAGGATTCTGAGAAATCTTTAAGGAGGGCACATAAGACACAGAACCAACCAAATTATACTTTGAAATATCACGTTTGTGAAGTCACTTTAAATTTCTTTCATTTGCATTGCCATAGCTTATGGTTTTCTGTAATTGTATAGAATGGCAAATCATAATATCTCTTAAAATAAACCATATATTTTATATTGTCTTTTTATTTTCTACAGCAAAAAAATTGTGGGAAAAGAGGGTGGCGTTTGTGGAGACAGTGACAGATGCAAACTTAAAAAGTCTACTTGACCACCTCTTTCATGAAACAGTGATCAACAAGGGAGAGAAGGATTCAATAATTCAAAAGACTAATGTAACGACAGACCAGGCTCGAGATCTTATCGACATGGTTATAAACAAAGGGGATGTGGCAAGCGATCTGATGATGAAACATTGGAAAATACTAGACCCCTTGTTGCCAATGCATCAGCATGTTACGGTTCCTACTGAAGGTTAGTGAAACCTGGGCTGCGTTTCATTGGTCGTTCAACATGCCCTTGTCGACTTCCCCTCGGCACTTGCCCTTGGGGGAAACCCCACCGCCATCAAAAGTGTTGTACCATTTGTCTGGAAACCTAAAGTTAACTTTAGATTAACCATCGGGGTCTGAGGTAACGAGTGAACAACCATGGCCACTCCAGAGGTGTATATCACCCACACTGCATTGCGCTAAGCCTACAACTGGCCATCGATTGGCTAGTTTGGGATGGAAGCGCACAAGGGCAGGTGCGTTCCATTTAAATCCCCCGTTCTTCCCCCGCCCACTTTCCCTCGGGTCTCCTGCTACGTATGCTGTTACGTGTTTAGGATAACCCCGACTATAGAAATATCTGTGCTACGTATGCTGTTACGTAACACCAAGGGCTGCGGGGAAGTGAAGGAGGAGATGAGGAACTTCAAATGAAACACAGCCCTGGTCTTGTCTGATTTTCCCACTTGGGCTTGATATATTCTTGTTCTTTATATAATGTTCCTTTTTTGTCTTTGTTTTCATTCCTGTAACACTTTTAGATTGTCTTACGATGTGCAGTATGTGACAAATATAATGTTTTATTAGTATTCATATTATAATTGTTGATACTGATGTGAGTGTATATCTATTTTATACCTGCTATAGTGTCTACTGGGGTCTCCTTCCTGTAACATACTCCCCTCCCTTTCCCTCTCCTCTTGAATCCATTGTGCTAAGGTGTAATGTTCAGCAAGTTCAATGTTTCACATTAAATAGGTCACGTCCCTCCTGGAGATGTTCCCACATACCCAGATAGTTTACATCCATTTTTCCATTCAGTTATGCTTACATGTTGTATATAACTTCTTCTTTATAAGTGTATGAGTTATATATTACATGTAGCCTACAAACGCCTAGCCTGGTTTGTGTAATCATCATGTTAGGAAGCTATTTTGGTTCATGCGCTTTAGTCAAGCTAAGCTAAGGTGCATAGGGTTCTAGGCAACTAAGTAGCTTTTAGCTAAATGGAAAAATTGGATTTTCTTTAAAACGGTCCAAATGGATGTAAAAAAAAAACGATCAGGATGAGTGGGGACATCCCCAGGACACACGGAAATAAGGTAAAACCGTAACCCGTACCGTAAACCGTACAAGTCCTTTAATTTAATTGTACACTGCATGTTCCTGTAACAGTGGTGAAGGTCAATTTAACAGGTCTTTTTCGTTCTTCCCTTCTCAAGAATTGTTGACTGGTTCCAATCAACCACAAAACAATTCAACTGTTGATGGCAGAAGTCGTCAGGTTGCTGGTAAGTAGTAAGCAGTTTGATTTGAATACTCTACAATTGTGTACATAGTGTGCCCTCAGTGTGCACATTTCAATGTGGCAGTCAGGGTGTCAAAGCAAACCGTCAACAATTTATAAAGTACCTTTAATATTCATATTTCGACTTGTGCTTCAATCAAGCAGCCTGCAATCCTAAATGTACTACTGTATGTATAATGTTATTGTATATTCTATCTGCCCTGAAACAGTTGTGAATCCAGTTGCGATGAACCACAGCTCAGGTGAAGATGGTCCAGAAGAAGAAATAATTGACTTGCGCTAAAGACAACGCAATGACACACTTGCTGGGCCAAAGGCTAGACAGACCCTTTTACATCGTCTGTGATTCTGTGACCTTAACTTTTTTTCTTTTAATCCCCAAAATGGGAATTATATTACTCTCAATATTCAGGGATGCAGCAGTTAACCGATTTCACTATTAACCGTGCTTTAAAACGTCACGGTTTTAGTTAAGGCTTAGCTGCACGAACTATTTTTGTTCACACTCTCAAAAAAGGGACATTATTATTTTTCTTAGAGTAACTATTGTACGGGGAGGGTAATAACAAAAAACCTTGTTATGGGACCTGCCCATAGTCGGAGTTTACGGCTTGGCAGAAATAGCGGCTGAAATACGTCATAACATTAAGTCTAAAATACGCACGCCACGCCAATACGCGCCACGCATTGATATAAATCCAAAATGAGCAAGCATGCGCCCCCCGCCTATCCCGAGTTTCTGGACTTCTTGTTTTGTGTCCTGCTCTTGGATTGTAGGCCTACTAAACTTTAACTTTAGCTTCTAGAGATGTAGTGTGATGATGCGCTGCACACTCATCACCAGCAGCTGTCTTTGTCCGACTTCAATCAATGTCTCGACAAACACAGATTTCCCCTCAGGTGCCATGCAAAAGGATTGCTGAGCTTCTTCGGATCCACGTATATGTGAACAGACATTTTCCTTAATGACCTTGAATAATTCCAGATTGAGCTCGAGCTTGACCGACTCCTCCCATCGACCTGACGTACTGAGCTTGTCCACCACAGCTGACATGCCCCTCCTTCTTCGCTCCAGGTTCCAGTTGCACAGTTCTTATCAGGCAGGGCATGTCCTTTCGTTTGTCCACACAATCAGAAGGTTTCACAAATATGGACAGAATTCCATTTTATGTGATACTGCATTTCATTCTTTCATTTATTCTTTCATTTATTTCTGCATTAATTCAGTCGGAGTATTTATTCAATCATTTTGTGACTTCATTATGCACTTAAAATTGTATAAATCTATACAAGTGTAAACCTCACTTATTTAATGCTTTTATAGCCTATCGGTTAGGGATGGGCATAATTAGACGCGGGAGGAGGTGCTAGTGAAAAAGTCGACTATAAATAGGCTACCAATTAAGATTTGATGTCATCAGGAGTACTACCACTAAGCAAGACACATTCTGTAAAACAAAAAACCAACACACATGTGGGGGCAAATGGACAAAACCTCTAATTAAAAATGACCATGTGAGATAAATGAATGCATTGTGAAGCCGGGACCATAATCATACTATCGAAATGTACAGGCCTGTGCCAAATCGCTGATGATTCTTCCTTTGTATTCCTACACCAACGCTGTTTGGAAGTTACACAAACTGCGTCCTCTTGAGGGTGCTAAACTAGCAAAAATGAACACGAGAAGAGTAATTTCCAGATGTTTTTTCAAGTAATTTCTACACAGCGCAACTATTAATTTAAGATCCAACTCTAACTCGTGAACACATTTATGGGTAATTTATCATATATTAAGACTGTCACGTCTACCAAACAAAATATTTTTTTGCAGTACATAACACTTACTCATAAAACTAAATCACAGTTGCATTTGTTGACACTTTACAGTCAGTAATTGCTGTCATTGTCCTTTGTGCACATTGAGATATGTTTTGTATGAGATTTGGAAAAGGTTGTTTGTTAAGGGTTGTGTGCTTTACAGTATTCTTCTGGATGTATACTCTAATTTGGTCCTGATTTACAGTACTGTCTGTCATATTTCTTAAATTATTTGGTATGTTTAGCTTACACATTTTTTTGCCACTTTAAGTGACAATAAAAACAAATACGTCAACATGTTTATTTTCCCATGGAAGTTTGTTTCTTCTAACTTGTCAGTGGACTCATTCAAAGTATTGAAAGCTTGTAGTTTGTGTATTGACGGTTGTAGTCAGTATTTAGAGTGCCAGTAGATAATAACTGCTCAAATGGTCTTCTAATTAGCAATCATTCTTTTTTGTGGACAAGTATTTTCAGTTTTGATAATGTGAGGGCATTTTGCTAAAGATATTTTGTGTTTTGGCTAGTGTGTTTCTGTGTTGATGGTGGTGTTATTGTTTTGATAAAAGTAATTCTGTTTCAGAACAGTGCGTTAAGCTATCGAGAAAAACTGTAAGATGGTACGTGTCTCTTTAAGTGTGGGTTGACAGCTCGAGCGTGTACAAAGACAGCTCAGAACTGACTGGTGACGTCAGCCACGCAATACCGCGACTATAGGCTTGACCGCGGGTTCTAAGTTTTGGTCAGTCAAAATAACTACAAAATCCACTTAACGAAATAATACAGATTGAATGCATCGAAGGTGACGAAACAAAGACATGATTTGCCTTGAGCAAGTTTGCAACAAGCCAGGCAGTGAACAAGAAAACAAGACACGCGAGAGAGTGTGAGCGACGGAATTGACACAGCTGAGATTGACAGAAGTGGAGGTAGGTGGGGACGAACGTTTACGCATGCAGCATCATTCGCCATCATAACAAATGTATCCTTATAACCGTTCGTTGACAAATTGTTTATCCATCATAGAATTTGTTGTGTAGACATTTACTTATCTTTCATTTGCATCATGTATAGGCGGGAACTCTGGCGTGAACTGCCACATGCAGGTGCACAGCCTTTTGGGAAATAGGCTTGTTACGCAATAGCTTCTTCACGATATCTACATACTACAGTAATAGCATGCTAAACTAAGATGGTGTTACTGTTAGTTATTATTCTTCCGGTAACAGCTTGACAATGGTATAATCTACCGTAAAAAAAAATGCATGTAAAATATTTGGCACAGTTCGACCTCTTGGGCCTGATCATCAGTCTAAACAGATAACCTACAACACCAGCTGCCAGATTCAGGCCCTGAGGGAAGAAGTTACAAGACTCTTTGCTTCCTACCCACTAAACCTGGCCTGTCCTTAACCCAGCTTAGTCCCAAACAGCTAGCTAAAAACACAGACACATTGGCTGACAACCATACCTACAGCATATTGGCAATACTTCGTGACTAATCGATTATTCTCTGAATTGTATTGCCAAACATTTTGTTTAAATGTGTTATTTTCTTGTAATGTAGTTTTTACAGTTAGCGCACACGCACACACACTCATTGGCCTAGTGACACATACAGCTATCTTTCGTAGAGAGGTGACACTGTAGAGGTGAGCATACCGCTCAAGGTTTTATGTTGCTCATGAAAGCCATTTACACATAACTAACCCCCCCCCCCCCCACACACACACACACACACACACACACCAGCTGTAATCTGAGATGATGACCCAAGACTAACCCCCAGGTCAACGTATCTTATACTCTTTGTTCACCTCTGTGGGTGAGGGTGTCCACTACAGTTTGATGTAGAACAACACACACACACACACACACACACACACACACACACAGTGGCCCAAACAGTAAGAAAGTGTGTCACACGTTACTCTGCCGAGTGTGTTTATGAACGCTAGCCTTGTCGATATCAGAGCGTTTAGGACAGCAGCTTATTATTGGCTGTGAGCCTGTCAGAATCATTGGTTGGTCATAGAAGCGTGCCGCTACTGGCTGCCGCCTTGTTGTTCCATAATATGTCTCATATTTTAATAGATGTCTCATGTATTTAAAATGTGTTTGATTTAGGCCCAGGCTAAAATGGAACTTTGTTTTCGTACTTAAATATTTGTGTCGAGTTAACACGCTACTCTGGTTTTGAGTTTTAGAGTGTGGTGATTCAGTTGTTATGGATTGAAACTAAGTGAACCTGACAGTTTGGCGTCGCGCCCAGTCCCATTTAGAGCATTTATAAACACTGGCAGTGCCAGACGTACTCTCTGCTAAGCCGTTTTAGTCAGGGAATTACTAGGAAACGGGGGTGTAGTGTGTCTGTAAAATAATTGACTTGTAATAACAAAAGAATACTCAGAGCAAACTAAGGACTACTGTATACTATATACTACTACTATAGTCCGTCAGACTAACACATGAACTACACAGCTAACTCTGTGCTGATCCCATGAACTGCTGCAGAGCTAAGCTAACTCTGAGAGAGAGAGAGAGAGAGAGAGAGAGAGAGAGAGAGAGAGAGAGAGAGAGAGAGAGAGAGAGAGAGAGAGAGAGAGAGAGAGAGAGAGAGAGAGAGAGAGAGAGAGTTTGTCTCCCCCAGCAAGAGGATCCCATTCCCACTCTCCCTGCTCCTCCTCCCCCTCTGATGTTCCCCTGGCTCAAGTGACCGGCCTCTGTCTCTCTGAGCTCTCCAAGCAGCACAGTATGCCTAGCGACCGGTAGACCTGTCCATAGTGTAACCTAACTGCACCATAACCCAACGTTTAGTGAGTTGACACCTAATTGTATTTCAGGCACATTGTCATTGCATTGCCACCCTTGATGTCAAGTCTGTCCCCCTGTTCACTGCCATTACAAAGGCTAGGCAAAATGGCCTTCTAAATGGAATTGTGAAACCTGCGGTAGGGTAAAGCACAGAGGCTGAGGTCAGTACCTCAATGGTCTGTCTGAAACACCGAGGCTGAGGTCAGTACCTCAATGGTCTGTCTGAAACACAGAGGCTGATGTCAGAACCTCAATGGTCTGTCTGAAACACAGAGGCTGATGTCAGTACCTCAATGGTCTGTCTGAAACACCGAGGCTGAGGTCAGTACCTCAATGGTCTGTCTGAAACACAGAGGCTGAGGTCAGTACCTCAATGGTCTGTCTGAAACAGAGGCAGAGGTCAGAACCTCAATGGCAGGCTAGAAGGTCTCTGTTGATGTTGCGTTTTGAAGGAAGGCCGTAGGTAGGTAAATAACAAGTAAACATGCTTTATGCTTAAACTAGTCAGCTATGAAACTGGATCTTTTCAGATCCCAGTAAAAAAAAACAAAAAAAAATCCCAGCCATATTTTTTCTTAAACAAAAATAAAAAGCAAACTTGTTTCGATAAAGCTAGTTCGGCTTCAGAAATGCTATGGTTCTCGTCGTCTATCTGAGTGGTTGGTGGGGTGACCTCATTGGATTGAAAGGCCTTTGTGTCGCGCCGTGGAGAGACTGCGTGACTCAGCAGTGATGGTGCAAAAGGACAGGCGGTCAGACGGATGAGGTAGGGAGATCCTGTCTGTGTGGCGGGGGACTCCACTCACAGTACCAGGTCTGGGTCTGCTGCTGCAGTCCACTTAGATGAAGAAAACAGATCCTTTCAAAAGTCTACTTCTCTTACGTCTATAAAACGTTTTGACCGAGGGATCTGTCCTTGCAGGAAAATTATTTAATTTAGTTCTGACTCTTAATCGCAAATATTTGATTTGTTGGATGACATTCTGTCAGCCTCTAGGCTAATATTTTCTTAGGATATATGCCTTATATAAATTACACAAATCATACATATCTAATCGTGAAGGGATTCCTGAAATAAGACGGGCCGTTCCGACTCAAACGAATCAACACCTTAAATTAAAAACTTTAGAACGGCCAGTTCCAACACCTTGATTTGGACTGCATTCAGAAAGTCAGGTGGTAGGGGGTGGTTGTATGAGGTCGTGTCAGGTGAAGATGAGAGGCCACGTGGGCCCGCCTAGGCTTCGGTTCTACAACGAGTCCAGGCTTATATTCTGGGCTGCTGTGCTGATGCTGGTGTGGTTTAGGGCTCTGCTGAGGCTTGCTCCTGCCAAAGGCTTTATTCAGACCTTCTCGCCGGCCTTATTGGTGTGTGTGCGATCAGTTAAGGGGGACTGGTTGTGTGTGTGTGTGTGTGTGTGTGTGTGTGTGTGTTTTCCTACCGGCGCTGCACAGAAAGAGTTACGCAAACTAGAATGTTGAGGTTGCAACAGTCAAGGATATAAGTCAGGATATAACAGTCTCTGTCAGTGGAAAGGAACAAAACAAGCCTTGTGTGTGTGTGTGTGTGTGTGTGTGTGTGTCAGTGTCATTGTCATTGTCCCTCTTACAAACTGTCATTGAATCCACTTTCCCAAAGAAGCCCTCACTGACTTGACAGTTTGTATGCTTGCGTTGGCATATTTCTCTGTGTGTGTGTGTGTGTGTGTGTGTGTGTGTTATAGGTTAATGTATGCCAACATTTCAGATTCCACAGGGCCTCTGTGTCTTCGGCTAAGTGTCACTCATTAGCCTAATGTATGTGTTTTATTTGCCCTTACGGTTTGTTTGTGCGTGCGTGCGTGTGGGTTTGCGTGTGCGTGCGTGTGTTTGTGTGTGTGCGTGTGTGCGTGTGCGTGCGTGTGTTTGTGTGTGTGCGTGTGGACGGACAAAGGAGCGATTTGTCTGCAGGCCGGCGTGGAGGTTTCCTCCTGTCCCAGACAACTACCCACACTCTCCGTAGACGTAGATCTAGTAGAACTACCCACACTCTCCATAGACGTAGATCTAGTAGAACTACCCCGCTCTTCATAGACGTAGATCTAGTTGAACCACCCCACTCTCCATAGACGTAGATCTAGTAGAACTACCCCACTCTCCGTAGACGTTGATCTAGTAGAACTGCCCCACTCTTCATAGACGTAGATCTAGTAGAACTACCCCACTCTCCATAGACGTAGATCTAGTAGAACTACCCACACTCTCCATAGACGTAGATCTAGTAGAACTACCCACACTCTCCATAGACGTAGAGCCAGTAGAACTACCCACACTCTCCATAGACGTAGATCTAGTAGAACTACCCACACTCTCCATAGACGTAGATCTAGTAGAACTACCCCACTCTTCATAGACGTAGATCTAGTAGAACTACCCACACTCTCTATAGACGTAGATCTAGTAGAACTACCACACTCTCCATAGACGTAGATCTAGTAGAACTACCCCACTCTTCATAGACGTAGGTCTAGTAGAACTACCCACACTCTCATAGACGTAGATCTAGTAGAACTACCACACTCTCCATAGACGTAGATCTAGTAGAACTACCCCACTCTTCATAGACGTAGGTCTAGTAGAACTACCCACACTCTCATAGACGTAGATCTAGTAGAACTACCCCACTCTTCATAGACGTAGATCTAGTAGAACTACCCCACTCTTCATAGACGTAGATCTAGTAGAACTACCCCACTCTCTCTGGGGCCCACTCCACCCTCCTTAGACGTAGATTTAGTAGAACTACCCCACTCTCTCTCTGGGGCCCACTCTACCCTGCATAGACGTAGATCTAGTAGAACTACCCCACTCTCTCTGGGGCCCACTCTACCCTCCATAGACGTAGATCTAGTAGAACAACCCCACTCTCTCTGGGGCCCACTCTACCCTCCATAGATGTAGATCTAGTAGAAGTACCCCACTCACTGGGGCCCACTCTCCATAGATGTACCACACCACAGGGCTGGATCGGTTTGCGGGTTGGCATCTATTTCTTCTGTCTATCACTCTGTGTGTGAGCGCTCAGGCCTGATCCAGTGGGAAGTGTGCTGGCCATGTGGTTCATTCATTAACCCAGCTCTGAGCCACATTTTGCTGGGCCTTGATTCCCAAGCCTACCCTGGCCTGCAACACACTCAACCAGAGCACCTGCCAATTCAGGCAATTCTATTCTATTCAAGTCTTTTCATCATGCAGTTAACTTGCATATTGTGACTGTTCTGTCTCTGAATTTATTTTGTATTTTTTTTTGTATTATCTGTTATTGAAGTAACAATGTGCCCTTTTTTTAAGCATGTTTTGATTGATGATATTTTTTGAGTTAAAAGGTAGGTCTCAGCAGGTCTGTTGGCCTGTCCAGGCTTGTCATCCGATTGGTTGGCTGAACGGGGGTTAAATCTATGAGAGATAAGCCCTTTTGTCTTCAGACCTGGTTTCTTCAGTTTCGTTTTGACTGAAATGGTGTAGAACACTTACTACACTTACTGTTACTACTCTAACTACTCTTACTACACTTACTATTACTACTCTAGTGTGTGTGTGTGTGTGTGTGTGTGTGTGTGCATGTGCGTGTGCGTGTGCGTGCGTGAGTCCCCCAGCAGCGATGCCTCTTTGTGTTGTTGAAACTCAGGGACCCCCCTCAGAGTCCTCTTAGTGACAGGGGTATATTGAGAACACAGGAAGTTGCTTTCACAGGGGGGGAGGGAGGGAGGGGGAGAAGAAAAGAGGGTGGGAGAGAGAGAGAGAGAGAGAGATTAGATTGGCGGACATGTCACCACCCAGCCGCTGACACCACGTGGTGAGGTCTAACTTGAGCCATTTGTCTGGGTCTACAGTGTGGGAAGACCGTGGATCACTGGGAGACAGCCGGTCAAGGTAAGGGCTGGGGATTCCAGATGCTCCTGAAAAGATCTTTCAAACTGGGACTGACAGACTACAGATGATAGATTTCCTGCTTCATGCCTTGTCTATGAGCGTCCTCCATCTATACATTTTTCTTGAGGGGGGGGGCTTTCTGATCTTATTTTTTCTCTCTGCGTTCATTTTTCACAGGCCTTTGTATTTTTGGGAATTCCCAAGATCCCCTGCGGCTGTGTCGACCAATGGACGGCGACGTGCGGGACCATGTGACTACGTGCTGAGCCAATCATGGTGTGGCGCCATGGTCTTATAGCGTGAGCTCGCCTGGCCACGGACCGGGGGCCTCGTTGTCCTCTAACCTGTCCGTGGAGGGGGGAGGACTAGGCCCACGCTACCGGTGTTACAGCTGGTGGGTACGTAACGTGTGTGTGTGTGTGTGTGTGTGTGTGCGCGCCATACTCTCGTCTTTGTGTGGCCTACACATACTTACATGACATCATTGTTATTTCCTTCTTTACTTGGTTAAGTCTAGAGTATGCACTATGCAGAAGGAGGGCGCTGTGTGTGTGTGTGTGTGTGTGTGTGTGTGTGTGTGTGTGTGTGTTTGTGTTTGTGTGTGTGTGTGTGTGTGTGTGTGTGTGTGTGTCTCAGAGTGTGGCTATGCTGTTTTCTAAAGGGCCTTTGATACAGTCATCCTCTGACTCAGTGAAAGTCACTCCCTTGATACACACTGGCAACTTTAATAGTTGATGATAGAGCCTGCTGATGTCATTTGGGTTCTGTGGGGTGTGTGTGTGTGTGTGTGTGTGTGTGTGTGTGTGTGTGTGTGTGTGTGTGTGTGTGTGTGTGTGTGTGTGTGTGTGTGTGTGTGTGTGTGTGTGGCTGTGTATGTACTTCTGTGTGTGCATGCGTTGGTGCACGATCCGAATGTAACGCAGGTTGTTGGTCGACCGGGCATTAGTGCGTTCTCTCACCCAGACAGTGCAGCAGCAGCAGCGTTCAGGCTCCACAGGCTCTGTCATAGATTTGAGGCCTGCAGCTCTTCACTAGAGACAACCGGGCCAGGGGCCTTTGGGTCAGCTGAGGGCTCCTCTGTCTGCTGCTAGTGGCTTGATGGGGTCTGACCGACGTGCTGAAAAACTAAGCAGAGGAAACTGCCATGTTTGGACAGAACAGCAGTATGTTACAGCACCAGCAGAATGTTGTGTTTCTTCATTAGGTTTGCCAAAGCGGGGGCCATTTTGGTTGTGGGCTTGCAGCCTTTCATCATCGGCCTGTGTTTAAGGAAGAGATGACGAAAGATACATTTGAAAACGTTCATTATGGACGGTTGGAAAGCAGCTAGAGAATGGGAGAGAGAGAGAGATACAGTAGGGGTGATGAGGAAAGAAAAAACGGAAAGACCGCAAAAGAAGGAAGGATGTGGTCTGGACAGAGGAAGAAAGAAGGAGGGGTTGATACTTTAGAGGTGGAGGGGGGGAGGGGGGGGGGGGTCCCAGGGGGGGGGTCCCAGAATACCAGGGGTAAGGGAACTGCTTATGGGGTGGCCCTCTCTCTCTGGATGCCTGGAGGGCCTAAGGCCAGATGAGGGGGCGAAGAGGGGAGGACCCCAGAAGGGAGGAAGTATCTGTGTGTGTGTGTGGGGTCTGACGGATAAGGAGGAGGGCAGAGTTATTTTAACCCTGCACATACATCCGGCTGCCATTACACACTTACCCCGGCATCTCTTGTCACACACACAAACACACACACACACACACACACACACAGTCTCCTCTTTTGTCTTACCTTTTCCTTCTTTTCCCTCTCGTTCTTTTTTGATTCTTCTGTCTTTCACTCTCTATCTCACACTTTTCCCTCTATCCCTCAGTCTATTTCTATCCGTTACTTTCTCTCTCTCTCTCTCTCTCTCTGCTCGGTGGAGCTGGTGCAATGCTTAGCGGTCCATATTTACGACCATGTGAAGGATCAGGAGAGTTATCTTCCTTGCATTGTCCAGAGGTGGTGTTTTTAGTACAGAATTACATGTTTATTGTAATGTCTTTTAGTATCTCTCTCTTTATTTCTCTCTCCTTATTTTTCTCTGTCTGTCTGTCTCTCTCTCTCTCTCTCTCTCTCCCCTTATTTCTCTGTCTCTCTCTCACCTTATTTCTCTCTCTGTATCTCTCTCTCTCTCTCCTTATTTCTCTCTCTCTCTCCTTATCTCTCTCTGTCTCTCTCTCTCTCTCTGTCTCCCTGTCCCACTTACTGGGTGGCCCCCTGTATGGAGAGGCATCACCTTACCACAGCCTTGGGCGCCCTGTGGCCTCTGTCTATTCCCAAACGTGTCAAATGCCAGGCGAGACGTTAGCGTGACAGCTAGGCTGCTTGTTAAGACCCAACCCTAAAACAGGCCGGCTCAGTCGGCTCAACCACTTCCTACTGTAAGCATGGCAATGGATAACCTATGACCTTAGCTGGTACAAAGACCGGAGGACGCCCTTTTGGGCTAACCAAGTAGGTGAGTTAGGTAGGCAAGGCTAACCATGGACACAGGTCTGGTAGGCTAGGCTAACCATGGACACAGGTCAGGTAGGCTAGGCTAACCAGGTAGGTGAGTTAGGTAGGCTAGGCTAACCCCAAAAATGGGTTAGGTATGCTAACAGAAATACATTAGGGAAGGTACTTTACACCAAGTGTTAACCAGTGAAAAAGATGCGTGTTCCCAGCATTGTTTTTAGTTTTGCTGTACCAAAAATATAGATTTCCCCAAAACTCCCAAAGGTAAAGGTCACAAGCACAAATGAAAAAGGATTTCCAGAGAAAAGTCTATTTCACCATTTATGCATACTGTTAACGTTTCAGCCTGGTAGCCTTCATCAGAGCAGTGACGCTTGCCTTTTTTCCAAAAGCTTTTCTTGGTTTCTTAGCCTGTGGGTTGCCACGGCAGCTATACCTGCCATCAGTCAGGTGAGAAACAGTTGTTGACGGATTGGCCCGGTGCACACACGCACACACACACACACACACACACACACATGACGGATTGGCCCGGTGTATGTTTCCCAACCCAGAAGATATGGAGGGAGACAAACACCAGTGTGGCCCTGCAGCCTCACACCTACGCAGTGTAACCGATCTACTGGCTAACCTCGTTCACCCCGGACACACACACACACACACACGCACACACATGCCACAGCATGCCTGATATCATTGTCTGCCATCCTCAGTCTGAGATTTCATGATTCACAGCCTGATGACATAAATGAAGAACAAAGGGAGGGAGAGGGGGGGGCTTACGATGTTTTGGCAATATCTGCTGACCAGTTATTACTGCTTGAAAAGCATATAAAATTGATTTGAAATGGATTGAGAGAAAGTGAGGAAGCATATTGAAATAATTTCCATTAGGAGGAAGAGATGGGGAGATAGAGGTAGAGAAAGCAAGAGAGAAAGATTACTGATGGCACTTTTGCTGCTTGTAAAGCACATAATTGATTTTAATGAGAGCGAGAGAGAGGGAGAGAATACAGTGCATCCAGGAAGTATTCATACCCCTTCACTTTTTCCACATTTTATTATGTCACAGCCTAATTCCAAAATGGATTAAATAAAAGAAAAAATCGGACCATTCTACACACAATACCGCATAATGACAAAGTGAAAAAAGTTGTAGAATTTTTTGCAAATGTATTAAAAATAAAATAAAATATCACATGTACATAAGTATTCGCTCCTTTTACTCAATACTTTGTTGAAGCACCTTTGGCAGCAATTACAGCCTCAAGTCTTTTTGAGTATGATGCTACAAGCTTGACACCTATTTTGGGGCAGTTTCTCCCCTTCTTTGCAGATCGTCTCAAGCTCCATCAGGTTGGATGGGGAGCGTCGGTGCACAGCCATTTTCAGATCTCTCCAAAGATGTTAAATCGGGTTCAAGTCTGGGCTCTGGCTGGGCCACTCAAGGACATTCACAGACTTGTCCCGAAGCCACTCCTTTTATCTTGGCTGTGTGCTTAGGGTCGTTGTCCTGTTGGAAGGTGAACCTTCGCCCCAGTCTGAGGTCCAGAGCGCTCTGGAGCAGGTTTTCATCAAGGATCTCTCTGTACATTGCTGCATTCATCTTTCCCTTGATCCTGACTAGTCTTCCAGTTCCTGCTGCTGAAAAACACCCCCACAGCATGATGCTGCCACCACCATGCTTCACTGTAGGGATGGTATTGGCCAGGTGATGAGCGGTGCCTGGTTTCCTCCAGACATGACGCATGGCATTCAGGCCAAAGAGTTCAATCTTGGTTTCATCAGACCAGAGAATTTTGTTTGTCATGGTCTGAGAGTCCTTTAGGTGCCTTTTGGCAAACTCCATGCGGGCTGTCATGTGCCTTTTACTGAGGAATGGCTTCTGTCTGGCCACTCTACCATAAAGGCCTGATTGGTGGAGTGCTGCAGAGATGGTTGTCCTTCTGGAAGGTTCTCCCATCTCCACAGAGGAACACTGGAGCTCTGTCAATGACCATCGGGTTCTTGGTCACCTCCCTGACCAAGGCCCTTCTCCCCCGATTGCTCAGTTTGGCCGGGAGGCCAGCTCTAGGAAGAGTCCTGGTGGTTGCAAACTTCTTCCATTTGCGAATGATGGAGACCACTGTACTCGTTGGGACCTTCAATGCTGCAGAAATGTTTTGTACCCTTCCCCAGATCTGTGCCTCGATACAATCCTGTCCCTGAGGTCTACAGACAATTCCTTGGACTTCATGGCTTGGTTTGTGCTCTGACATGCACTGTCAACTGAGGGACCTTATATAAACAGGTGTGTGCCTTTCCAAATCATGTCCAATCAATTGAATTTACCACAGGTGGACTCCAATCAAGTTGTAGAAACATCTCAAGGATGATCAGTGGAAACAGGATGCCCCTGAGCTCAATTTTGAGTGTCACAGCAAAGGATGTGAATACTTATGTACATGTATTCAAAATAAAGAAATAAAATATCACAATATCAAATTCTACAAAACTTTTTTCACTTTGTCATTATGCGGTATTGTGTGTAGAATGTTGAGAACATTTTTGTATTTAATCCATTTTGGAATTAGGCTGTGACATCATAAAATGTGGAAAAAGTGAAGGGGTATGAATACTTCCTGGATGCACTGTATTTCTTTATCCTTCCTTCCACTCCCTGGATTGAAGGCACCGGAAGAACAGTTTAAACATTAACCACATATACTACATTCACCCACGCGCACACACACACAGATACACACACACACACACACATATTTTTATGACACTGTCAGGACCACTGACTGGCAGCAGCCTGATGGGATCCAGAGACTTGATTTTAATTCATTATGAGTGTATGCGAACAAGAAAATGACTTGAAAATCAACAACTCCAGATTTGTGGCAATATTAACAACAACAACTACTGAAGTACATCGAAATCTGCTGCAAATAATTGCGCCAGACCATAAAAGCTGTATCAGACATAGCAGAAAGAAGTAGCCAGTGGCTGTGGCTAAAAAGGAAGGATCCGAACTCATCAGTGGTTGGCTGTCTTCTTTTAGATCTTGAGGAACCTTTGACAATTTTTTTATATAATATAATAATATAATTACCGTGGTGGACGGTAAAAACAGTTGACCGTGCAACCCACCCGATGACGGTGAGCAGAGAGATGAGTCCTTCTCTGTCCCTGAGAGATCACTGATAATAACCTGGCTCACTTCCTCTGAAAAGCAGGGATACTACATATTTACTCTCAAGTAAATATGCATGTATTTCCTTTACCATTGGCAGTGATTTGGATTTAGTCCAGGCTCATTCCCTTCAAGTCGGACAGTTGGCCTTGTTCTAGGGCACTCAGCACTTAGCTTACTTTAGCCAACTGCTGCGTTCTTTTGGTGGTCTATAGTACTGCCTATGGGCCCAGACGTCATGGCCGAGAAAATTTGCAAGTATGTCCATCTCGTTATCTCTAAGATTTAGGACCGTGGACAGTGTGGATACGTGCTGTCTGCAAGTGAATGCACTAATCGGCATCTTTGACACCTCACCCTCTGTGGGGTGACTAAACAGGATCCCCTCACCATTGGTCAAACTGGCTAGCTTGGACCAGTTCTTCTGATTTGGATCATTCTTAAGTCTGCACTTATCAAGATGTATGTGCATGGTCTTTACATCCGCAGTGACAGGGAGGAGCTGAGAAGTGTTCCATTTCCCCTCTCTTAGAGTTTGTACGGCACGTGATGACACAAACACATCCCACTTTTTCCTCATAAAGACCCCGGCTCCTATCCAGATTCGTAAGAAATTCCTCATTTTCAGACTCTGTCATCTGCGCTTCACACTTCCTCTTGAGACTATGACCCACTTTCAGAGCCAAGGATGGAGTTGGGTCGATGTTTTTCTCCTCATCAGAGCCAGCCGCGTCCTTCACGTCTTCAACCACAAAGTTGAAGTTGGAAGTCCTCAACATAAAAGTCCTCAATTCGTTTCAGTCTGCCAGCTTAGCGTGAATGCCCAGTCTTCCTATTTCTCACATTTTTCATCGAATCATAATGTACTTGTGTTTGATCTTGTCATGATCTCCAAGTCTCAAATGCTTTTCTGATAATGTGTGTGACTTCATCTTGGTGCATACCTTTTACCAGCTCCCAAACTCTTTTGCTAACACCATGTGGGACTCTGTGCACAGACACAGAGTGATTAGATTGATCTTTTCCCTGGCCTTATTAAGCTGCATTTTTGTGAAAGCCTGCCCCTGGACTTGAGCCTCCATAATGATTTTCTTTCAAGCCAAGCCTTACAGTTTACGCAGTGCATGTAGTCACTTGCTTCCACTGGTTTCACAGATGACTGACTTGGGATGATTGTTCCACTACCAGCTTTTAGTACCTCATTGTCTCACAGTACGTTGTCTATGAGACCCCTTTAAAACTTAGGCAACTGAACCTGACAATCAATCTTTGTGTGCTGTACAGGGTTAGGGTTAGGATATGACATGCACTGTCAGAGTTGTTTCAAAATCAGAACACTGCTAACTGTAGGCTCAGTTTGTATAAATACCAGAACACTGCTAACTGCAGCCTCAGTTTGTATAAATATCAGAACACTGCTAACCGTAGTCTCAGTTTGAGTAAATATCGGAACACTAGCTATCTGTAGCCTCAGTTTGTATAAATATCAGAACACTGCTATCTGTAGCCTCAGTTTGTATAAATATCAGAACACTGCTAACTGTAGCCCCAGTTTGTATAAATATCAGAACACTGCTAACAATAGCCCCAGTTTGACCGTTAGGAGTCAGGAGAGGAGGACATGAGCATTCTGATTGCTGACGATGGCTAGCGTTACCGTTCAAACGTGCACCGCTGTAAATAAAACGAAAGGGATGCGCTGGATGAATTAATTCACAAAACGCGACCAACGTTGCGAAATGGAATGCGTCACAATTATCGTTTTTTCTCGATTATTTTGCTTTCATAATCGTTGGAAGCCAAAATCGTAATTGAAAATAAAATGAAATGAATCGCCCAGCCCTAAAAAATAATATAAGTTCTATGTTTTATGCATATTGCATACACACTTCTTTTTTTGGCATGATGTAAATATGCACGGTATCTGATACTGTCCATATTTAAATAGTGTAGTATTCAAGACATTGTCTTTTTTTTAAGTAGATTTGGTTTCATTGTGTTCATACATCTCATCATGAGGCTTGTGGAGAAAACATGCGATTTTACAAAGCTAACATTAAGTCCTTCCCGCTTGCCCACTGATCACTAAAATACTCATAACTTTTAAACAAAACATGTTTCTAATCTGTTTGCAGTTGTACGTTCTCCACATAATTGTGAAAAGGTGTATCAACGTCAATACGCCTTCCCACCACTATATTGAGAAATCACCCAGCCGCCCCCACATACCAACAGATACTTGCCACTGTGCAAAACCACACCTGACCAACGCTATTCTTTTTCAACCAGTAATCTAGTAAAAACATGCTCTGGGAGTGTGTGTGTGTCCTAACTCATCTTTGGTTTAACTTGGTCTGTGTGCTACAGACCTAAGCTGTTCGAGGGCTCCTGAACTGCGTGTGTGCGTGTGTGCGTGTGTGTGTGTGTGTGTGTGTGTGTGTGTGTGCGTGTGTGTGTGCGTGTGTGTGGGTGGACATTGATGAAGTGGTTGGCACACTCGTCTCCTCCCCCGGCCCCAAGCTGAAGGATAAACACCCCCGTACATCATTCATCACCACACCGTTTGAGAGTCTGGCAAGCAAACACTCTCCATGCTGGTTCACTTATTTCAACTGTCATTGAGCTAACCCCTGCATTCATCCTCCCCTCTCTCCCTGAGCTTGCTGCACAACCACATTTCAAGCCCAGAGAGAAGGCCAGCATGATGACCCAACTCTAAAGATTTCTGAGGAGATGGTCACCATGGTGACCCAACTCTAAAGATTTCTGAGGAGATGGTCACCATCAAGGAGTTGTGTTGTGCTGATGCCTTTTAAGGTGTGTGCTCGCTGCTGCCCTCATGTGGCCAAAGGAAGAAGTCAAGATTTAAGCAGTCAGTGTTAAATCGAGAAAGAATCTGTTTAGGGCCTGATTCAAATCTCATGGAATTTTATCCGGTAATATTTTCTTGTAGGGACTTTCGAAATGAAAAAAATATGTTTTTAATTTGTAAATTAATCTGACTTCTGGATATTTTGGTGATTAATCCGAGACAAAAGGGACACGCTCACATGACTATATCAATATTGAAAGTCCAAAAGTGAAAACAAAACTTTGACGATGAAAGGAGATGTCATGTTGTTTCAGTGGATGTGCTGGTGGTGGGGTCTTGGGGTGTTGTTAGGGGTCATGATGACGATGATGATGATGATGGTGAAAGGAGATGTGATGTTGTTTCAGTGGATCAGCTGATGCCAGTGCATCTTTTTTCCATTTCTAAAGAATGGCTCTGGCAAGGTTCCCAGAGTCGCCCCGTGTCAGATCGTTGTGACATAATACTCATTTTGAAGAGACAGAAGGTGTGTGACCTCAAGGCTCTGCTGTTGGACAGCGGATGTCAGGGATTAACGGGAGAGGAGATTTTAGATTTCGTTTTAGAGCTCACGGTTATGACAGTCGTCAAAGATTACCGGGCTGCTTCCCAGAAAAAAACACCGAGCTAATTAGAAAACACATGGGTTTAAACAAAGGCAATCTTTTATGTGGGAATTGATTTAAATATTTATGTGTTTCTGGGAAAGAGATTAAGATCTCCATATGAAGGGAAGAATGACAGGATGTGGGTCAAGAGTAAAGGTCAGAGGGAGAGAGAGGGGCCCAGTTTAAGGGTAAAGGTCAAGTTTAAATGGGACCTGATAGAGAGAGAGTTCAGACTTATGACGCTGTGGTCCTCTCGTACCTCCTTATCAATATGAACACATTTTGATTACATGATCAATATCATCATCGCCCATTTAGAGGAACAAGGAATGAAGTGAGTGCCTCCACAGTAGACTAACCACACTAATAGTCTGGGAGGAAGGGAGGAAGGGAGGAAGAGAGGCAGAGAGGCAGAGAGAAGGGAGAGGTCCAGCTGGTTGCTGTAGTGATTCCCGTGGACCCTGTGAGTTTGTGCCGCTGCTGAATCATCCAGGAAGCTGTCTGGAGGTGTCACCCTGAGCCGGTGAGGTCACCGTTTCCCGCTCTCTGGCTGGGACATGAGTGGGTAGATGCAGGGGTTATCCCCACGGCAACACGGAGGTGGTGGTCTGGGGCGGACATCTTCTTCCGGAAGGCTGATCCTGGTTCAGTCACGCGTATTTCTGGTCTCTTTCATAAACACAGAATGCTTTAACCGTCAAGTTTAGATCAGCAGAAACTACCAAGCAATTATTAATAATTAATAATTCCATCTACTTATTTACTCTGTACCAAGCAAATGTCCACAGTGAGGCTTAATGAACAGCAATACTGAGCCTGAACACACTCCAACCCATGTAGGTCTGACAATCGGTTTAGCTTTGAACAATGTAACACTTCAATTCTGTTCTTAAGCTAAGCTATTGAAGGTTATATTCTAAAGCTAAGCTTGTGAAGGTTATATTCTAAAGCTAAGCTAGTGAAAGTTAGCACGTTAACACCTTACTACTCATTGGCCACTACCCCTGTAGTTCTGACAGCCCTGTAGACAATGGTTTGGCTGTGAACAAATGCAACTCTTAAGTTATTTAAAGCTAGTTAG
>CM030189.1:15031477-15061477 GCA_017639675.1 Aplochiton taeniatus
CAGCAGACAGGAGCACAGCTGATAGGAGCACAGCAGACAGGAGCACAGCAGACAGGAGCACAGCATACAGGAGCACAGCAGACAGGAGCACAGCTGATAGGAGCACAGCAGACAGGAGCACAGCAGACAGGAGCACAGCTGATAGGAGCACAGCAGACAGGAGCACAGCAGACAGGAGCACAGCTGATAGGAGCACAGCAGACAGGAGCACAGCTGATAGGAGCACAGCATACAGGAGCACAGCTGATAGGAGCACAGCAGACAGGAGCACAGCAGACAGGAGCACAGCTGACAGGAGCACAGCAGACAGGAGCACAGCAGACAGGAGCACAGCTGATAGGAGCACAGCATACAGGAGCACAGCAGACAGGAGCACAGCAGACAGGAGCACAGCTGACAGGAGCACAGCTGACGGACGTCTGATTGTCTCCCTTCACAGGCTTATCCCCATCCACAGAATCATCCACGGAATCCACACGGAACTATCCACAGGAATCCACACGGAACTATCCACAGGAATCCACACGGAACTATCCACAGGAATCCACACGGAACTATCCACAGGAATCCACACGGAACTATCCACAGGAATCCACACGGAACTATCCACAGGAATCCACACGGAACTATCCACAGGAATCCACACGGAACTATCCACAGGAATCCACACGGAACAGACCGGCTTCCGGAATCCATTTGGAACGTAGCGGCATTCCTCCTCAGATGAGTGTGGCTATAGAGTATATATAGACATACATATATATATATATATGTCTTGATGAACCGGGCCGGCTCTAAGCTGTGATATGCGGACCCTGGGCTGCCATCGGACCCTGCTAGTCCGTCAGAGGAACAAAAACCAACTGAAGTGAGAGGGACACCGACGCGGTCCGACCGGACGACCCAGCGCTCTGACATCGGACGCCCAGGACAGCGGCGGCCGTAAATAAAACGCGCGCCCTCCGAGGCGAAGGGTCGGCGCGGCTCCACGTAGCGGACGCCATGGGGGAGACCCCGGGGTACCAGAGGCTCCAGGACGCGGGCGAGTCGGACCACCAGCGCACGCCCAGCGACGACGAAGAGGTAGACACACGGAGACGGCGTCCCTCCTAGGAAACGCTCGGCTCAGGAAAACCGTCTTTAATGTCAACAGTCTGACAGGAACATGACGTCACTGTCTGTCACATCATAACTGACCAACGACAGTGGCCTCACTGTACAGTTATTATTTGTGTGTGATACAAGGCTGCTGGTGCTAGTAATGGTACACCTTTAGTGTGTTCGTAGTGGTAAATCTTTATATGTTTTTTCTGGTACTGATAGTACCTCTTTAGTAACAGTACAGTCCAGTATTTGGCGGTCCTACTGGTGTACATGAGTGGTACATTTATAAGTGTACATTTTATTTTGTATAAGTGGTACATTTATATATATTTAGTCTGGTTCTTATAGTGTTAGTAGTGGTACATTTATATATGTTTATATATATATATATTTATTCTGGTTCTAATAGTGTTAGTAGTGGTACATTTATATATATTTATATATGTTTATATATATTTAGTCTGGTTCTAATAGTACCAAGGCAGAAGGTTGTTTGGCACTGAAGCCTGGCAACATACTATAACCCTCCATGCCCCCTCCCTCCCTGTGCAACCGTGCTTTCTGAAAAGAGGCCACATATGTTCACTGTGTGTGTGTGTGTGTGTGTGTGTGTGTGTGTGTGTGTGTATGTGTGTGTGTGTGTGTGTTTGTCCATGCCTAATTCATTTTGATCCCCTCACCATCTCTGACTCCTGGTAGCAGAGGACAGACCGTGGTGCTGGGCTGGGGGTGTTGGGTTTGTGTGAGGGGTCTGTCTGTATGGGCGGGGTACTTTAAGGAAGGCAGCAGAGGACGGACCGTGGTGCTTGGCTGGGGGTGTTGGGTGTTGCTTTAAGTCAAAAGGAAGGTAACACTAGAAGAACGACTGTCAGGACTTATAGCATACCTCTTTTGAATGGGTGTGTGAGAGAGAGAGAGAGAGAGCGTGTTTCGTATGTGTGTGTGTGTATGATGGTGAGTGTGTGTGTGGGTGTGTGTGAGAGAGAGAGAGAGAGAGAGAGAGTGTTTTGTTTGTTTGTGTGCGTGTGTTCTAATGAGTGCACGGCTAATCTCTGTGAGGTCTCCATTTGCGTCTGTATCAGATCAAAGGGCTTTTAAGTAGCACTAAACCATTCATTAAATGCCAATTCATGCTAATGTTATGTTAATGCAATCGCCACGGTTAGACGTTTCACTGACACAGATGCATTGTTAGGATTACATTTTCACGGTTAGGGAGCCTGGTTAAGAAATGAGATGTGCGGGAGATAAGATAGAACACAAGAACCAGCTTATTGTTTTCAAAACTGAATTTCATAACTTCTGTTCAGACAAAGGGTATTTTCCATTGTTTCCCGGTCCAGTATTCCACATATTCCCTGTGACGTCTCCTTGTTCTTATCAGCGTATGTGGGAAGGAGACTGCACACTGTTAGCTCAGTGAAAGACAAGGTCGTTTTTTAAAAGGAACGACTAAAATAAATCCCCATTGTGTGTTTTAGTGCCCTCTTCTGGCTGTGGGGCCACACTGAAGGTTTTTCTGGTTGACCGGATATGGCGTTCTATTAGACAAGGAACTTATTTTTCATCCAGACAGGATTATTTTAATAGGTTTAGGATATACTGTGACTAAACGCTGGTCAAGAAGTGATATTTATTATAAGACGCTTAGGTTAGGCTGTGACTAAACGCTGGTCTGAAGTGATATTTATTATAAGATGCTTAGGTTGGGCTCTGACTAAACGCTGATGTCACATCCTGTGGCCACGTCTTCCTCTGCCCATACACGCTCTCAGACACGGACCCAAACAAGCACACACACACACACACACACACACACACACACTCACACTCTCAGGCTGCATCTCTCAGTGGGGTTCCATCCGTCAGGGCGATGGCTCAGGGCCAATCTTTTATTAGAGACAGACTGTTCATCCCAACAACTCAACAGTTTGCTGTCTCTCTCTCTCTTTCTCTCTATCTCTCTATCTCTCTCTTTCTCTCTCCTTCTCCCTTTCTCTCTCTCTCTCTCTCTCTCTCTCTCTCTCTCTCTCTCTGTTCTGTTTTCATCTTTTTTTGTTTGCCGTGTCTGCGTGCCTCCTCCTTCTTCACCTCCTCTCCTAAACAGTCAGCCTCCTAACGTAAACCTTCTCCGCCGGCTCAGGAACAAACGTAAACAGCCAGATACCCAGAAAAGTTCCTCTGAGGAGAGGCCCCGGAGTGTGTGTGTGTGTGTGTGTGGGTGTGGGTGTGGGTGTGTGTGTGTGTGTGTGTGTGTGTGTGTGTGTGTGTGTGTGTGTGTGTGTGTGTGTGTGTGGATTAGTTTATAATACACACAGAGAGTATGTTTGGAGGCAAGGAACAGGAGGCAGCACTCAATAAAGAGGAAATCACAGACTATGGTGTGGGGAGGGAGGAGAGGAGAGGAGAGGAGAAGAGAGGGAGATAAGAGAAAGGCAGGATAGAGAGGGAGAGAAGAGGAAGGCCGGATAGAGAGGGAGAGAAGAGGAAGGCCGGATAGAGAGGGAGAGAAGAGAAAGGCAGGATAGAGAGGGGGATAAGAGAAAGGCAGGATAGAGAGGGAGATAAGAGAAAGGCCGGATAGAGAGGGAGAGAAGAGGAAGGCAGGATAGAGAGGGAGATAAGAGGAAGGCAGGATAGAGAGGGAGAGAAGAGGAAGGCAGGATAGAGAGGGAGAGAAGAGGAAGGTCAGAGAAACTAACAGAGAAAGCAGGAGATGGTGGGAGAGAGAAAGGGAGGTGGGGTAGAATAACAGAGAGGGAGAGAAACGGAGAGAGGGAGGGAGACAGAGGAATAGTGAAAACAGAAAAGAATTGGAGAAAGAGAGAGAGGCCGTGTTTAAAAGAGGAAGAGGCCGTGTTTAAAAGAGGAAGAGGAGGTGTTTAAAAGAGGAAGAGGAGGTGTTTAAAAGAGGAAGAGGTGGTGTTTAAAAGAGGAAGAGGTGGTGTTTAAGAGAGGAAGAGGTGGTGTTTAAAAGAGGAAGAGGAGGTGTTTAAGAGAGGAAGAGGTGGTGTTTAAAAGAGGAAGAGGAGGTGTTTAAGAGAGGAACAGGAGGTGTTTAAGAGAGGAAGAGGTGGTGTTTAAAAGAGGAAGAGGAGGTGTTTAAGAGAGGAAGAGGTGGTGTTTAAGAGAGGAAGAGGAGGTGTTTAAGAGAGGAAGAGGAAGTGTTTAAAAGAGGAAGAGGAGGTGTTTAAGTGAGGAAGAGGTGATGTTTAAGAGAGGAAGAGGTGGTGTTTAAAAGAGGAAGAGGTGATGTTTAAAAGAGGAAGAGGAGGTGTTTAAAAGAGGAAGAGGAGGTGTTTAAAAGAGGAAGAGGTGGTGTTTAAGAGAGGAAGAGGTGGGGCTGAACGACAGTTACGTTGTGTGTGTATGTGTGTGTGTGTGTGTGTGTGTGTGTGTGTGTGTGTGTGTGTGTGTGTGTGTGTGTGTGTGTGTGTGTGTGTGAGAGCAGTGTGTTGTTCACAGGAAGCAAGCTCTCCGTCCCCCTGCAGTAAAATGTGACCTCTTGGCCAGGGATCAAATACTCCTCCAGCAGAATACCATGACTCCTCTGTCTGCCTGTCCTCATGCACACACGCATACACACACACACACACACACACACACACACACACACACACACACACACAAGTCTGAAGTCTGGCTGTCTTGGCGAGATGGAGGGAGGGACATAGGAGGACATGAAGAGAAATCGAGGGAGGGAGGGAGGGAGAGTTAAGGTGGATTCAGTCATAGGAAGGAAACACACACACACACACACACACACACACATAGCAACACATGCCAACCACAAATGCATTTAGACAGTAGCTACCCCAGACAGTCTCGCCCCCCCCCCCCCCCTTTCTCTCTCTCTCTCTCTCTCTCTCTCTCTCTCTCTCTCTCTCTCTCTCTCTCTCTCTCTCTCTCTCTATTTTTAGCCCCACGCTCGATGTAAGGATGGAAAAACGGAGCGCGTCACGCTAAGGAGGAGGGAGAGGAGGGGAGGAAAGGAAGAGTGGAAGAGGCAGAACCCTTCAGAGAGAGGGGGGAGGGTTAGGGAGGGAGGGAGGGAGAGGGAGGAGGGAGTGACTTGTTTGTGCGGCCGTCTGACTTGGGAAGGCTAGATTTAGTTAGCAGGGCTGCATGGAGAGCACATTGCCAGCCGACGCCGCTGAAGGGCCTGGCAGAACAGCTTCACTGGGGCAGGGAAAGCTCTGGTCCTCCAGCCTCTGAAACACTGCCGGACCACCACCCCCCCAAAAAAACTGCTTTAGCGGGATATTCAGCCCTGAAGGTCCAGGACTTTTCTGGGAGTCTAGAGTTTGGGAGTGTTTGTATGAGGGATTTGACAGGGATATAGAGTGTGAGCTGGAGTTGGAGGCTTAACGCAGGATTGCCCTGCCATGGAATGCCGGCAGCCTTCCGGGATCCAGGGAAGTTTTCCTTTTCTCCGTTCCTGTCTGGAGTTCTTGGCCCCACCGAGGAGTTTTTTTCTCCCGACGTGCCAGCTTGTCCCGGGAATATCCGAGTGGGATCACTGTCGCTCTGGGAAACGGCCAGCGCTGGCCACTTAGACACACACACACACACACACACACACACATACACACACACGCTACATTTTTTGCGCTCACGCTGAAAAGACGCTCACCTCAGGAATTCAGGATGCGCCGTTTCGACAAACTCAAGAAGTCCTTTCCTTTCCTGGCTCACTTCCATGTGTACAGAGTAAGTCTCCCCTCTCCTCTGCTTGTGTAAAGCTGTGGTCACCATTGGTATGTATGTAATAGAAGTACAGCGTGCAATGAATTGTGGGGACTGTAGTTTACACTATAAAGGTTTTTGTTTTCTAATGCATGTATGTAGGATAACGACAGTGGCTCAATGGTGTGTGAACAGTATGTGAGCTGCTTCTACTGTAAGCCTCCCTAGTAAGTGTAGAGTCAGATGGTTTATTATTTCAGGCTGTTATTCAGGTTTATTAAGAGATGTTTAGGGAACCAGATGTTTATGCTGACGTTTGTTATTCTCGTTTATTAGGAGAGGTTTTGGGGATTGAGCAGAAGTGGCTTTTGAGTTCTTTCTCCAGCTGGGGACAGTGGAAGTGTATGTGAACGGCAGCTTACCCTGTGTGTGTGTGTGTGTGTGTGTGTGTGTGTGTGTGTGTGTGTGTGTGTGTGTGTGTGTGTGTTTCCGTCTGCTGGTCCAGCTGCACGGACAGTATTCTCCAGAGAGCTGGGTTGTTGTTGTTTTTGTAGCAGAGCGGAGCTTGTTTTTGGCCCAGGAGACGACTCTCTCTCGCTCTCTCGCTCTCTCTCTCTCTCTCTCTTGCTCTCTCTCGTCTATAGAGTGTGCTGTCTGTACTCTCCAGCGCTGACTGTCCATTCTAGTCCGTCTAGCTCTATGTGGTGGTTAGAATTCCTCAGCTCCCTGCCATATGTCACACCTCCCGACGGAACACAGAGGCCTTCCTGCTCCTCCTTCTCCTCCTCCTGCTCCTCCTCTCCTCCCTCTGAGTCATCCTCTTCTCCTCCCTCTGAGTCATCCTCCTCTCCTCATTCTCCTCTCCTCCTCCTCCTCCCTCTGGGGTAGTGTGGTGTGCTGTGGTGGACCATAAGGTATTAGGTGGTGTGTGTGTATGTGTGTGTGTGTGTGTGTGTGGTGTGTGTGGTGGGTACTGTAAGATATCAGATGGCTGTGGTGTAGTGTAAGATACTAGATGGTAGTATCCGGCCACCCCAAACTCTCCCTCAGAAACCCATCGCCCTAGAGTCTGTATGGGGGGTCATCACCTTTGACCCCCCAGGGGTCAGCTCTGACAGGTCGTGGAGACGGGCAGGAAGTGATGTCGTCTGTAACACCCCCCTGCGAAGTCGCACCTGGCTGTTGTCGGCCGTGTGAAGGGGAACGTTCCGGCATGGCCGTCTCCCAGGACACGCTGTCCTACTGCCCTGGTTGGGAGGAGGAGATGGAAATCGGACGTATTCCAATTCCCTCATTCCCTTTTCCCATTCCGAGAGTGAGTGAGGGAGAGTGAGAGAGAGAGAGGGTGAGGGAGATGAAGATGAATGTTTTGTCAGATTGATATCAGGATAATGGTTTCCCTATTAACCTCAGGTCAGAACGGTTAGCCAGGCAAAAGTCGACCTCGCCGCAACCTCTGTCTCTCTCTCTCTCTCTCTCTCGCCCTCTCTCTCTCTCTCTCTCTCTCTCTCTCTCTCTCTCTCTCTCTCTCTCTCTCTCTCACACACACACACACACACTTCTTTGTGTGTGTGTGTGTGTGTGTGTCAGTAGTGTAGACTTTACCTCCAGCTCCCGTGCCTGTCTGTGTTCTCTGACACAAAATGGCTCCGACGGCCCTGACCAGTTTCCTGTTTCCCCATGTGTCTGACAGAAGCTGGGCGGGGGCATGCAGTGTGAGGAGGGCACAGAATGGCTGCTGGAGCTGCTGATGGAGGTGCAGCTGCAGCAGTACCTCCTGTGTATCCGTGACGACCTCAACGTCACCCGCCTGTCCCACTTCGACTACGTCAAGAACGAGGACCTGGAGAAGATTGGCATGGGTCGGCCTGGTGAGTTAGTGTGTGTGTGTGTGTGTGTGTGTGTGTGTGTGTGTGTGTGTGTGTGTGTGTGTGTGTGTGTGTGTGTGTGTGTGTGTGTGTGTGTGTGTGTGTGTGTGTGTTACAACTGTTTCAGTGATGTATACATCCTTCCCTTCCTTGTTAGTCACAGGGCCCCATTCCAAATCTTTCAGACACAGAGGGGCCCCATTCCAAATCTTTCAGACACAGAGGGGCCCCATTCCAAATCTTTCAGACACAGAGGGGCCCATTCCAAATCTTTCAGACACAGAGGGGCCCCATTCCAAATCTTTCAGACACAGAGGGCCCCATTCCAAATCTTTCAGACACAGAGGGGCCCCATTCCAAATCTTTCAGACACAGAGGGGCCCATTCCAAATCTTTCAGACACAGAGGGGCCCCATTCCAAATCTTTCAGACACAGAGGGGCCCATTCCAAATCTTTCAGACACAGAGGGCCCCATTCCAAATCTTTCAGACACAGAGGGGCCCCATTCCAAATCTTTCAGACACAGAGGGGCCCATTCCAAATCTTTCAGACACAGAGGGGCCCATTCCAAATCTTTCAGACACAGAGGGGCCCATTCCAAATCTTTCAGACACAGAGGGCCCCATTCCAAATCTTTCAGACACAGAGGGCCCCATTCCAAATCTTTTAGACACAGAGGGCCCCATTCCAAATCTTTCAGACACCTGTTTCCCTCCTCTTTCCTGTCCTCCTTTTTTCTCCATCTCTCTCTCCTCTCCTCTACTCCCCCTTCTTTCACAAGCCATCCTAAACAGGATGCTGGTCCCACATCAGCCCCTTGAAACCATGCACACACCCGGATACACACATATGCGCGCACCCCCACGCAGACAGAACACACACACACACACACACACACACACACACACACACCCGCACAGACAGAACACACACACACACGCCCGCGCAGACAGAACACACACACACACACACACACGCCCACACAGACAGAACACACACACACATGCCCGCACAGACAGAACACACACACACGCCCACGCAGACAGAACACACACACACACACACACACACACACACTCACACACACACAGGACAACACAATGGGCTAAGCTAGCGATTCCATGTGCAACACGTTCCCTTTGATCCCCTCTCATTATTCCCACATGGAATCCTAGCTGGAACGTACAGTCAGTTCAGCTCCGTAATTACACACTCCACGTCTTCCTCCCAGGCTGAGCCACCCTTGTGTATCTTTGTGTTGCTCTGTGTTGCTCTGTGTTGCTTTGTGTTGCTCTGTGTTGCTTTGAGTTGCTCTGTGTTGCTCTGTGTTGCTTTGTGTTGCTCTGTGTTGCTCTGTGTTGCTTTGTGTTGCTCTGTGTTGCTGTGTGTTGCTCTGTGTTGCTTTGAGTTGCTCTGTGTTGCTTTGAGTTGCTCTGTGTTGCTCTGTGTTGCTTTGAGTTGCTCTGTGTTGCTCTGTGTTGCTCTGTGTTGCGTTCTGTTGCTCTGTGTTGCTCTGCGTTGCTCTGTGTTGCTTTGTGTTGCTTTGTGTTGCTCTGTGTTGCTCTGTGTTGCTTTGTGTTGCTCTGTTTTGCTTTGAGTTGCTCTGCGTTGCTCTGCGTTGCTCTGTGTTGCTCTGTGTTGCTTTGTGTTGCTTTGTGTTGCTCTGTGTTGCTCTGTGTTGCTTTGAGTTGCTCTGTGTTGCTTTGTGTTGCTCTGTGTTGCTTTGAGTTGCTCTGTGTTGCTCTGTGTTGCTTTGAGTTGCTCTGTGTTGCTTTGTGTTGCTCTGTGTTGCTTTGAGTTGCTCTGTGTTGCTCAGTGTTGCTTTGTGTTGTACGGTGTTGCTCTGTGTTGCTTTGTGTTGCTCTGTGTTGCTCTGTGTTTCTTTGTGTGTGTGGCAGCTAGTCATGCTCCTAAATAGTCAAAGCTTTTCTCAGACAGCCCCCCCCCCCCCCCTCTTTGTAACCATGGTAATCCTCCATCACTAATTACCTTTAATCCAGACTCACATTCACAATGCCATTTAGACACCAGAAAGCCCAAGTCAGTCAGCGTAGCAGTCAGCCATTCAGCCAACCATCTAGTTAGCCAGTCAGTCAGCTAGTTAGTCAGCCTGCCACTCAGCCAGTAATCCAGCCATCCAGCCAGCTAGTTAGCCAGTCAGCTAGTCAGCTAGTTAGGCAGTCAGCTAGTTATCCAGCCAGCTAGTTAGCCAGCCAGCCACAGAGGTATAATATGTGTAACATGTGTAACCTAAATGTCTTAGGTCTGAGAGAAAAGACTCTCTCTCCCTCTCTCTCTCTCTCTCTCTCTCTCTCTCTCTCTCTCTCTCTCTCTCTCTCTCTCTCTCTCTCTCTCTCTCTCTCTCTCTCTCTCTCTCTCTCTCTGTCTCCCTCCCTCTCTCTCTGTCTCTTCCTCTCAACACCAACCCCCCACTAATGGAAATGGAGTACGGCACGCTCCTGCAGGCATCTCTCTCTCTCCCTCCTCTCCCCCTCTGCTCTTTATTCTCTCTCTCTTTTCACTCCCTCCCTCTCTCTCACTGGTGTGTAATGTTGTAGGATCGTACCGTTCATTGAAAAAACAACTCTCTCTCTCTCTCTCTCTCTCTCTCTCTCTCTCTCTCTCTCTCTCTCTGGTGCTTAACTGTACAGGGCAGAGAAGGTTGTGGGAGGCGGTGAAGAGGAGGAAAGCCATGTGCAAACGCAAATCCTGGATGAGCAAGGTACAAAACACACACACACACACATATACACACACATACACACACACACACACACATACGCACACACACACACAAAGAAGCCCTGCGATCCAGCCAACATCATTTCCTAAATCCACAGCCTATGGCTTGGATGTGAATCTGTCTGTCTGCCTGTCTGCCTGTCTGCCTGTCTGTCTGTCTGTCTGTCTGTCTGTCTGTCTGTCTGTCTGTCTGTCTGTCTGTCTGTCTGTCTGTCTGTCTGTCTGTCTGTTTCTGTCTCTCTGTCTGTGTATGTGACCTATGACCTGCTGTACTCCCTCTCAGGCCGTTCCCACGGTGACAGCGGACTGTTTGGGTCGGTCCACGGCGGAGTTGACCAAATCATGTCAGCCTTGTCAAAGTGTCCAATGAAACGGGGGAGGAGAGGGAGGAGGATCAGTAGTGAGGAGGGAGGAGGAGAGTGAGGAGGAGGTGGAAGGAGGAGGAGGAGAGGGGGGAGAGGAGAGGGAGAAGGAGGTAGAGGAGGGAGTAGTGAGGAGGAGAGGAAGGAGGAGAGGCAGGAGGAGTAGAGAGGAAGGAGGAGAGGGAGGAGGAGTAGAGAGGAAGGAGGAGAGGGAGGAGGAGAGGGAGGAGGAGTAGAGAGGAAGGAGGAGAGGGAGGAGGAGTAGAGAGGAAGGAGGAGAGGGAGGAGGAGTAGAGAGGAAGGAAGAGAGGGAGGAGGAGTAGAGAGGAAGGAGGAGAGGGAGGAGGAGTGTGTGTTTTCTTAGGCCAGAAACAGCCTCTGGTCTGTTAGCTTGGGACATTCCTCTGTGTGGAGGGTGAAGAACCCTCTGACCCCTTCACATGAAGAGGAGCACGTACACACACACACACACACACACACACACACATGCATACACACACACACGCATATACACACACGCACATACACACAAACACCACGCACACAATCCCAAACAAGTACACACACACTCCGACACACCCGCGGCACATAGAGTGTCCATTCACCGGACACAATGGCCCCTCAGCCGTTACCTTCATTGATGATCCCTGAGCTGTCCTTGAAGAATGGTATTATGGGATGGCTGTTCCAATGTTCGCCAGTTATCATCCGAACTGTGGCAACTAACCTTAATATGACGTCGAGGGCATTCAGTTCAGTCTGTAGTCATGGTGGTTCTGTAGTCATGGTGGTTATGTAGTCATGGTGGTTATGTAGTCATGGTGATTATGTAGTCATGGTGGTTCTGTAGCCATGGTGATTCTGTAGTCATGGTGGTTATGTAGTCATGGTGATTATGTAGTCATGGTGGTTCTGTAGCCATGGTGGTTCTGTAGTCATGGTGGTTCTGTAGCCATGGTGGTTCTGTAGCCAAAGACCCTCCAACAAAACATTCCTTCACTTCCACTCAGTGAGCGGGTTCAATGGGAGGTGAATGGACACACACACACACACACACACACACACACACACACACACACACACACAGAGTCAAGCCAGCAGGCACTCTAATCTAATATGTGTTAGGAAGCGTTCATTAGTAAGCGGTAAGTAATTCCTGCCGTGTTGCCAGCACTTAAGAGCCAAGGGGATGTTCTCTACTTTCTACTTTACCTCTTACTCTCTCTACCTCTCTCTCGCTCTCTTTCTCTCTTTCTATCTCTCTCTCTTTATTTCTCTGCCTCTCTCTCCCTCTTTCTCTACCTCTTACTCTCTCTATCTCTTTCTCTCTCTCTCTTTCTTTCTCTCTCTCTCTCTCTCTCTCTCTCTCTACCTCTTTCACTCACTCTCTCTCTCTCTTTCTCTCTCAATCCTCCTGCTTCCCCTCATAATCATAATGGATTATCCTGGAGTGCTTAGCTCTCTGCCAATATGCTGGTGACTCTGTTTGTGTGACTCTGTGTGTGTGACCCTGTGTTTGTGTGTGTGACTATGTGTGACTGTGTCTGTGTGTCTGTATGTTTGGACAGGACTGCTGGTCCATGTTAGCAGTCATGTGCATTCATAATTTGAAAGTGCATGTTCAGTGTCCACTGACCACGGAACACGCGTGTGCGTGTAAGGGTAGCCTACTTCCTGTTAACGGGGGACATTTGGACCGCGTAAATAAAAAAAATAAAAAAAGTGATCTGTCTGGATAACGTGTTGGCTGAGCGTAGACATTTAAATCCCTGTTGTTATTGGCTGTTTGCTCAGACATGGAACCATCCAATCCATTTCTCCAATCATAAAGAGTTCAAATGACATAACAATAGTAACATTGTGACAAACAGGATGACACAGCGATTTAACTGAGAGTGGATAATTAATTCAGCTGCTTCACTCAAATTCCTTCATAAGGAAATTATGTCATTACCTGAACGTTTTCTAAAAGGAGATAAACAACAAACTAGACAATTACTTTGGGGACACACATTAAATCATTAAATCATGAAAAATAGACATTATTAGACATATTAGACATTGATTTATATCAAATTTGGTGAGCAATTAGTTATGTAATGGCTAATATGTCTTGTAAAAGTGGAAGATGTATGGGCTGCACAAAACCAAAAAGTGTACCAAACAAATATTTTCAGCATTTGACATTAAATAATGTGTGTGTGTGTGTGTGTGTGTGTGTGTGTGTGTGTGTGTCCACGGATGGTTTCTCCTGCGTCTCCATGCATTCAGACTGTGTTTGCACCTGTTTGCAAGAGTGGGTTTGTTGTGTAAAGGTGTGTGTGTGTGTGTGTGTGTGCGTGCAATACGTGTGTGTGTATTTAATGTGTGTGTGTTAGCTTGTTAAATTTGTATGTGTGCATTCATGCACGTAATGTATCGGTGTGTGTTTATTTTGTACGTATGTGTGTGTGATTGTGCATATGGTAAGTGTGTCTGCGTTTGCGCATGTTGTGTGTGTGTGTGTGTGTGTGTGTCAGCAGTGGGAGGTGTATCTGGAGGGGAAGCAGGAGTCCATTAAGCTCAGCGCCCAGCGGTCGGCCCACTTACACAGAGGTGCCACCACCGGCCGTTATCTGACACACACACACACACATATGCACGCACGCACACACACACACACACACACACACAAATGCACGCACGCACATGTATATGTGCACACGTACAAACACTGGAGGGATTCAGGAGAACAAGCTGCTTGATTGTGACAGAGATGGGAGAGAATTAAGATGAGAGACAGACAGAGGGACAGAGAGACAGACAGAGAGACAGAGAGACGCTGATCAGGAGAGGGAGTAAGAAAACGTTCCTAAAAGAAAGAAATGGCCCCTTACCAACACACACACGCATGCACGCACGCACGCACGCACGCCCAGCAGCCTCTCCAGAGCCAGCTCCTCTTTACAAAGTGACCCCAGAGATAAGTCAATGACTGATAAAGGACTGACCAGTGAAAGGAGCACACACACACACACACACACACACACACACACACTCTGTTTCCCACACCTAGTCCTCCTCCTGCCTTCTCCATGTTATTTCTCCTGTTTTGGTTCTCTTTAGGAGACAAAGGCCCCATCTGGTTTTGTTCTGTTCCGCTCTGCTGTGGATGATTCTTTCAACACTGCTCTTCATCGTATTTTTATTCTAACTGTCAGACACAGTAAGATATACTGCACTGCAGGAAAGGAGTTCAACATTGGCTTGAATTAAAATCATAAATAATTCATAAAGTGAGAGTGGTTAGATTGGTTTGATCATGGTAAATATGTAAATATGGTTCAGTAGTATGAAGGAGTGGCTGTCATTGTTCATAATGAAAAGTGTAAACATAGGATAAGATAATGAACCTTTGACCCTTCCAGATAATCAACATTTGACCCCTTATGATACTTTACCTTTGACCCCTTCAGATACTTTACCTTTGACCCCTTCAGATACTTTACCTTTGACCCCTCCAGATAATCAACCTTTGACCCCTTCAGATACTTTACCTTTGACCCCTTCAGATACTTTACCTTTGACCCCTTTAGATACTTAACCTTTGACCCCTCCCCTCTGCCCCCTGCAGGTGTTCAGCGGTAAGCGTCTGGATGGGGGTGACTTCCCCCAGCAGGGCCAGTCCGTCTCCACCTTCAGGAAGCTCTCCCCCACCCCTCCACTTGGCCTGGGCGACGTGGCCCTGGGGGCCCCCCAGACACTAGGGGGCGCCGTGCCCCAGCCACAGGCTCTCACCTGCCTGATCTCGGAAAAGGACCTGGCCCTGTTTGAGAAGCTGGGGGACGGCTCTTTCGGAGTGGTGAAGAGGGCCGAGTGGTTCACGCCCGGGGGCAAGGTGGTGAGGGCTTCCTGTTACTACGGAAACGTAGCTAGCCAGACTCCTCCAAATGGTGTAGTGTTTCAAAATGTATTATTTTACTAATTTGAACATTTTAATTCATGTTTCAAAGGAACGAACGAACGATCAAATGGTCAAGATATTAATCGGAATTTAAAATATTATGGAAATACTTCTCCTAATAGTTTCTGAAAGATCAACGTGTTAGAAATATACCTTCAGTTGGTCCCCTGTGTAGTCAAAGCTACTTCCAAAGATTCAAGATTTTTATTGTCATGTACACAACAGTTAAGTGAAGCAGTCGTTGGTAATAAAATTCTTGGGCCTCAGGCTCTTACAACAGTCCACTTAAAAATCAAGTAAAAAGTAATACAAATATAATAAGAAAATGATATAATATAAAATGAGTATAACTGAGTATATAAATGAGAATAACTGAGGTAAACTAAACTGTGTGTGTGTGTGCGTGTGCGTGTGCGTGTGCGTGTGCGTGTGCGTGTGTCTTCCCCAGCTGAATGTGGCAGTGAAGTGTCTGAAGACAGACGTTCTGAGCCAGCCGGACGCTCTGGACGACTTCATCTGTGAGGTGAACGCCATGCACTCTCTGGACCACCAGAACCTCATCAGACTGTATGGAGTGGTGCTCACACACCCCATGAAGATGGTACGGACCGCACACACACACACACACACACACACACACACACAAGCGACCCCTTCACTCAGACAGGGGAGGAGGAAGAAGAGAGGACAGAATCTTCCAACTGTTTCTTTACGTGACATTCTCTCTCTCTCTCTCTCTCTCTCTCTCTCTCTCTACGTTTCTCTCTCTCCGTCTCCTAGGTAACGGAGCTGGCCCCCCTGGGTTCCTTGCTGGAGCGTTTGCGTTGCGTGCTGGCCCAGGGCCCCGTGCTGATCCATGCCCTGTGTCAGTACGCCGTGCAGGTGGCCTGTGGCATGGCCTACCTGGAGCAGAGACGCTTCATTCACAGGGACCTGGCCGCCAGGTGAGTGGGGCTAAGGACTGGGTCAATGGGTTTTCTGTACACTATCCACCAGGTGAGTGGGGCTAAGGACTGTTCTATAATAGACCAATGGGTTTACTCTACACTATCCACCAGGTGAGTGGGGCTTAGGACTGATCAGCGTTCTGACATTGAGGTCATTGGATGATTCTAAGAATCGTCACATTCGTACCAATCCTATCAGAAGAATGGTTCTATGATATTCTAGTCCGTTGAGAGCAGAACAGACTGGATGCTGTCCTGTCTCTCTGGAGAGGCTGATGGTGAGGCTCCTGTTGCCCCCCCTGTAGGAACATCCTCCTGGCCTCGGCTCACAGGGTGAAGATCGGAGACTTTGGTCTGATGAGGGCCCTGCCCCACAACCATGAACACTACGTGATGCAGGAGCACCGCAAGGTGCCCTTCGCATGGTGAGAGCCCCGCCTGGGAGTGTGTGTGTGTGTGTGTGTGTGTGTGTGTGTGTGTGAGTGAGTGTGTGTGGCTGTGTGTGTTTGTGTGGGAGTGTGTGGGTACGGCTGTGTGTGTTTGTGTGGGAGTGTGTGTGTACGGCTGTGTGTGTGTTTGTGTGTGTGTGTGTGTGTGTGTGTAGTTAGCTCTCGGGTTGTGTATTTTTCTTGTATGTGTGTTTGTATGGTTTCATCTCCTTTGGGAGACATACAGAGTTAACAGAGAACAGTTAAGACGTTTGACGTTAAAGTCCCGCTGAATTCTCTGTGCTTTTCTCTTGAAGGCTTACATTTCAGTTTTCAGTGATGACATTCTCTGGGTATCTATGCATGGTGGAGCAGTGTGTATCAGCTCACCCTGTGGGTGTGTGTGTGTGTGTGTGTGTGTGTGTGTGTGTGTGTGTGTTTGACAGGTGTGCTCCGGAGAGTCTGAAGACCAGGACCTTCTCTCACGCCACAGACACCTGGATGTTTGGAGTCACGCTATGGGAGATGTTCACACACGGACAGGAACCCTGGCTGGGACTCAATGGGAGCCAGGTACACACACACACACACACACACACACACACACACACACACACACACACCTCCTCTATCCGTCACATCTTTCTAGAGATTACACCAATAACCATTCCATTTAGACTGTGAAACTGTGTGTGTGTGTGTGTTCAGATCCTCCATAAGGTCGATAAGGAAGGTGAGCGTCTCCCTAAGCCAGAGGACTGTCCCCTGGACATCTATAACGTCATGCTGCAGTGCTGGGCCAAGAGACCCCACGACAGACCATCCTTTGTTGCCCTACGAGAGTTCCTGCTGGAGGTAAGGTGTGTGTGTGTGTGTGCCCTGTATGTGTGTGTTTATGACTGTTCCGTTTCATGATCCCATGTTTGTTCAAACATTCCTGTGCACTTACTTGGAAAGTGAGTGTTTGGTCTTGGAATGTTGGGAACAATTCCGCAGTAAATTGACCTAGAGCTCTACCTAGTGGCTGATCGCTGTCACAACATGGTGCCCATTCACAGTCTTCAGTTTTGAACTGTAATTGCGTGTGTGCGTGTGCGTGTGTGTGTGTGTGTGTGTGTGTGTGTGTGTGTGTGTGTGTGTGTGTGTGTGTGTGTGTGTGTGTGTGTGCTTGCGTGCGTGTGTAGGAGGTGTGTGTTTCTGTTCACAAGGCGACAACGTAGCTAGCCACGTATTTAGCAAGTTATCTGGAGTTAGGGTTAGCAGGCCTACCTGGTGGTGTGGCGTTCATAAGGTGACAGCTAGCAAGGTATTTAATGGTGTTGTCTGGAGCCCCTGTGTATGTCGATCATAAGGTGTGTGTGTCTGTTCATAAGGTGTGTGTGTGTGTGTGTGCGTCTGTTCCCAAGGTGTGTGTGTGTGTGTGTGTGTGTTCCTAAGGTGTGTGTCTCTGTTCCTAAGGTGTGTGTGTGTGTCTGTTCCTAAGGTGTGTGTGTGTGTGTGTGTGTGTGTGTGTGTTCCTAAGGTGTGTGTCTCTGTTCCTAAGGTGTGTGTGTGTCTGTTCCTAAGGTGTGTGTGTGTGTGTGTGTGTGTTTCCAGACCATGCCCACAGACATGTGTGCTCTCCAGGACTTTGAGGAGCCAGACAAACTACAGATCCAGATCAACGACCTCATCACCATCATCGAGGGCAGGTGTGTGTCTCTGTGTGTCTCTGAGTGTGTGTATGTGTGTGTGTGTATGTATGTCTGTCTCTCTATGGTAACGGGGTGTGTGTGTGTGTGTGTGTGTGTGTGTGTGTGTGTGTGTGTGTGTGTGTGTATGTGTATCGTTAATCCTGACCTCTCATGGTCCCCTGCCCACCCCCTCCTCAGGGCTGAGAACTACTGGTGGCGTGGCCAAAACAAGCGCACCTTCCAGGTGGGGCCGTTCCCCCGACACGTGGTGACCTCCGTGGCCGGCCTGTCAGCCCACGACATCAGCCGCCCGCTGAAGAACAGCTTCATCCACACGGGCCACGGAGACACCAACCCTCACCGCTGCTGGGGCTTCCCCGACCGCATAGACGAGTAAGCACCCGTCTGGTCAAGTTGGCTATGCTATGCTATGCTATGCTATGCTATGCTATGCTATGATATGCTATGCTATGCTATGCTATGCTATGCTAGGAGATAAGATGAGATGGTGTTTTCCCTATGTTCCTCATGCTGTTGGTCTTTACATTTACCGCAGTGCATTTTTAGACCAACAGAGAGCAGCAGAGCATTACTATTATTCCTCACTCTTGCATGCAGGGCCAGATGTTAAACACTTGATAAACCTTGATGAATTCTTTGGAACGTAACCCACTGTACCATGTAATAACTTCAAAATATCTTTTCCTCTACCTCTCCCTCACTCTCTCGCTCGCTCTCTCTCTCTCTCTCGCTATCTCTCTCTCTCTCTCTCTCTCTCTCTCTCTCTCTCTCTCTCTCTCTCTCTCTCTCTCTCTCTTCCTCCCCCCCCCCCCCCTGTAGTCTGTACCTGGGTAACCCTATGGATCCTCCTGATGTCTTGGGTGTGGAGGTGAAAACTGCCCGGCCCACCCAGCTAGCAGGTCGATCTAAAAGTGAGTGGCCCCATCCATGTCTTCTGCCTCCTGGTTAGATCTCCCTGCTGACTGGGTTTCTCCTCGGCTGTGGTTTGGCTCAGCACTGCTTCCTGTTCTTCTTCTTTTACATTTTTCTCTCGATTCCGTCTCTCTTTATTTAGCTTGCTCTTACTCTAATCTTTCAATATTTAACCTTTTTCCTTTTTCTTCCCCTCTCCCAACTTCATTTTCTTTCTCTGTCTGCTCTGTATTTCTCTCTTTTCCAACCCCCCCTCTCTTTTCTTCTGTGGTGCCGGTGTTTCAGAGGCCCCTCCTCCCCGCCCCCCCCAGCCAGCTGTGCTGCTGGGCAACAGTAAGTGTGCTCTCTTTCTCTCTTTCTCTCTCTCCCTCTCTCTCTGCAGCACTGCCTTTGCTCCTGCCCTCTTTCACTACACCCACCTGCCTCTCTCTTTCTTTCTTTCTTACTTTCTCTCCCCATCTCTCTCTCTCTCTCTCTCTCTCTCTCTCTCTCTTTCTTTCTTTCTTACTTTCTCTCTCCATCTCTCTCTCTCTCTCTCTCTCTCTCTCTCTCTCTCTCTCCCTCTCTCTCTCTCTCTCTCTCTCTCTCTCTCTTTTCCACCATCACTTGATAACCCTTTCACCGTGTCAACAATCTCTTTTTGATGGTATGTCAAAATGTATCAAAGATGAAGTGCTGTAACTTGAGATTTGTTACCGTGTGGGTGTGTGTGTGCGTGTGTGTGCGTGTGTGTGTGTGTGTGTGTGTGAGTGTGCTCAGAACCGTGCTACGACGCCGTGACCGACGACGTCCTAACCTCCACCGGCCTCAGGCGCCTGTCGCTACTGAAACCCAGCTCCATCAAGGGCCTGAGGCTCAAACCCTCTGCCTGGGTCTCTGCCTCCAAACAGGGAGGGGGCCGGACTCCAGCGGGCCCGGGCCACGCCCCCAACAGTGAGGTGGCACTCATAGACTTCGGGGAGGAGTTTCCCCCGGCAACGCCGTCGCCCGTGGTGGAGATCCAGGCGCCCTCATTGGCTAAGCTGGCGTTGGCGGGGGACTACATCCTGGACCGCACGCCGCCCCAGAGCCCCTGCCGCTCGCTCCCCCGCCCCTTACACCCCACACAAGTGGTGGACTGGGACGCCCGGCCACTGCCCCCACCCCCCACCTATGATGACGTGGCCCAGGAGGAGGATATGGAGGTACACCAGGGAACCTTAACCAGCCCCAGGGTTAGGTTTGATGTCATTGTTTATATTTATTAGAAATGTATTGGGCAAGTCGTCATGGTAATCCTACTGAAAACGTATGTACTCTATATGTTAAATGTTAGTTTGTTCAACTTGAGTTATTAAACTGATGAGGCTGGTTTCGAATTGGCTGGGCTTTGAATTATACTTGCCACATTTTACGTAACGTTTCAATTGTGAGATGAAAATGATTTTCTCTGTCAATCAGGTAAGCTCCATCAACAGTGCGGACCAGGGTGAGCCGTCCGTCCTCCGTAGCCCAACCCAGGGCCTCTCTGCTGGGCACGGCCCCTATGAGAGGCCCCCGTCTTCCTCCAAGGGTGTGGAGGACAACCTGTTCCTCCCCACTAGCAAGCCGAGCCAGGCCCCCACCTCCTCTTTCTCCCAGTCGGCGGAGATCTTCCAGGAGCTCCAGCAGGAGTGCATGCGGCGGCTGCATGTGCCCAGCGGCAGGCCCCCTCGGGCGGGCTCCCCGTCGCGGCCCTCCCCCCCTCAGGACCAGGCGATGCACCGTCAGATCGTCCTGTCCTTCTCCCCCCAGGTGCCCCCCCGCATCCCCATCCCGCCTCGGCCCGTCAAACGGGGGGACTACGCCCCCCTCCGCTGGTCCGGGGACCCCTCCTCGTCCCCGACCGGCGCCGCCGAGGACACGCCCGGGCGGAGCCCCGGGGACCGACCCCCTCAGATCCCCCCCAGGGACCTGCTGTCCCCGCCCGGCTCCAGGACCCCCAGCCCCATGGGGGTGCACCCGGTGGGCTCCCCCCAGACGCGAGGCTCCGTCCTGGGCTGCGTTGTCCCGCCCACCCCCCTGTCCCTCTCCAGCTCCCCGGGCCAGCTCATGCCCACCACGCACAGCTTCGCCTCAGACCCGAAATACGCCGCGCCCAAGGTCATCCAGGCGCAGAGCCAGGCCAGGGACTCCTCCTCCTCCTCCTCCTTCGCCTCCTTCTCCTCCTCCTCCTCCTCCTCCACCAAGGGGCCCTGCATCCTCCCCATCGTCCGCGACGGCCGGAAAGTCAGCAACACGCACTACTACCTCCTGCCGGAGCGGCCGCCCTATCTGGACCGCTACGACCGCTTCTTCCGGGAGGCGGTCGGCGACGAGGAGCGTCCAGCGCGGCAGACCAACACGGCCACCGTCCGGCCCATGGTGGTCCTCAGCCAGGGGCCGCTGCAGCTCAGCGCCCCGCCCCAGGGAACGCAGGGGCTGGGCCAGCCGGGCGACCTGAAGGCCAACTTCTCCTCCAACAACAACAGCACTCTGGGAGGAGGAGGGGGGGGGCGGTCGGGGGTGAAGACGTCTCTCAGTCTGCCCCGGGTCAGTTCTGACGGGCCCCTGGCCCCGGTAGAGCCCTATGGATCCACAGGACCCCCCAGGGCAGAGGGACTCTCCACTGCTGACAGGATCAAAATGGTGACCTTACACATAGGACATATTCATGTTTATTAAATACTAATATGAAGGATCAATACTTACCAGCTTATACGTACTGTAGCATTTATCGATATTAGGACGTGTCAATACTTTTTCATCTATTGCCGAGCAGCTAGATGGAGGTCATTACCATAGCAACGGAATAGGACCTTTGCGTTTGCACCACTGTCCTTTTTTTTTTGTGAGCAAGATACATAAGTAAGATATATTTTAAAGATATATTTTAAAGATATATTTGCTTATTTAGTTTTATAGGTACATAAGTAAGATATATTTTAAAGATATATTTTAAAGATATATTTGCTTATTTAGTTTTATAGGTACATAAGTAAGATATATTTTAAAGATATATTTGCTTATTTAGTTTTATAGGTACATAAGTAAGATATATTTTAAAGATATATTTGCTTATTTAGTTTTATAGGTACATAAGTAAGATATATTTTAAAGATATATTTGCTTATTTAGTTTTATAGATACATAAGTAAGATATATTTTAAAGATATATTTGCTTATTTAGTTTTATAGGTACATAAGTAAGATATATTTTAAAGATATATTTGCTTATTTAGTTTTATAGGTACATAAGTAAGATATATTTTAAAGATATATTTGCTTATTTAGTTTTATAGGTACATAAGCAAGATACATTTTTTTTTATTTAGTTCAGATTGTTTTTAAAGACTAGAACAAAATATATCTCAGCATAGATGAAGTTATAAGTTCTAAGTGTACTCAAACATAATCACACCCAGTTCCCCCACAATGAGTAAGTGTTCTAAATGTTGACGAGGGTCCCTTAAGACAAACAGGGGATCGTCAGCACACAGCTGCTCTCTCTCTCTGGTGAGGGAAGCGTGGCCGCCCAGAGCGCTGTGATCGATGGACTTTTCACGGCTGTTACTTTCAACACGCCTTCCTTCCCTATCTTAATCTCTGAACCTAACTGGGATTGCTTTCTGTTAACGAGCGCAGAGTCGGCGCTGGTTATTGCAGAGCAACGAGCTTTCCCTCCCTCATCTCTCACCGCTGATTGGGTTTAATGGCCTGTGTCTGTCTGTGTCTGTGTCTGTGTGTGTGTGTGTGTGTGTGTGTGTGTGTGTGTGTGTGTGTGTGTGTGTGTGTGTGTATGTGTGTGTGTGTGTGTGTGTGTGTGTGTATGTGTGTGTGTGTGTGTGTGTCTGTGTGTCTGTATGTCTGTGTGTCTGTGTGTCTGTGTGTGTGTGTGTGTGTGTGTGTGTCTGTGTGTGGTATACTGTTCAGGATAATCTCCTCTCCTCATAGACATACGTTGCTAAAGGACTCGTTAAGAGTGATCCCTGACGAGATTGTTGACCTAATCTACAAACATCTGAAAATCACAGCCCAATCAATACCTTTGGAACAATGAAGCATTAGCTTGGCTTAACTTAACTGCTGGTTTGTGATGGGAGATGCACGCTGACATTTTCCATTTTGAGTGTCCCTCTCTAATGTAATGTGCTGTGGTCCAGAAATCACGTTGGATTGAAGCGACAGCTTATTGGCTATTACATAAGGCAGTGTACATAGACATAGTGTACATAGATAGTGTACATAGACATAGTGTACAAAAGAGAAACAAATGGACAACGTCCTGAAAGGCCACCCCCCCCAGCCTTCGGCCTGTTTACTTTGACGCTGACTTGGTACAGTTCCGTTCAGGCTGAGTTCATTTTTTGTTAGAAGGGCAATTCGTTTATTTTAGTGACAGGACTATTTTTTTTACTCGTTTTGACCTACTCACGTGCATTACAATTATTGGACAGGAGGGGGCGACAAGCGAATTAGTGAGGTTGTGGGGGCGCGCCAATTTACTGTATTGTTGAGGTCATTCTGTTCTTTCTCTCTATCTCCCTCTCCCATACACACATGCGCTAAACATCTGTTCTTCAGAAGTGAATGGACCGTGGCACATCCAAACGTACTCAATCGCTGCATTGGAATTCAATAGGTGCACCACCAAACGCACTATCGACGTGTTGCAACAAAGCCTAGTTTGTACCCCGGCACACGGCGATCCCTGGCGGCCGGTGAATCAGAGGGGAGGTCTGTAGGGAAGGTCAAAGCAGCCTGCTAAGCCCTATAGATCATTACGACTAACAAAGGAGCTCTATCTGCTAGCATGGGGGGGATGTATCTTTTACCCTGATCTGTTGCCTCCATAGGTAGCTGTCTCTAAAACAACCAGGAGACTTAGAAAGACGTCTGCATAGGTATTAGGTAGGGCTGTGTATTGGCAAGAATCTGGCTCATAATCACGCTACAGGGTTTGAGATTCAATATATCCTGATACTGTAAGCAAGGCTTAGGACAACTGTCATAGTATAAAGAACACACCACTATATGCAAAGATCTGAGTGTTTTTTTTTTTTTACTTTTTATAATGCTCTCAGAACAGTGGAATCTGTGTTTATCACAGTCCCTGTAACATGCAATGTCATAGCACTACTTTGTGTGCAATCTGAGCAAAGGAATAATATCAGTACAAAAAAATCTATGCTGTTTTTTTAAGAATCACATAACTCTAATAACGCCACACTCAAGTGTATGGATATTTCCTTACAGCCCTATGGATAGTTAGTTAAATAGATAGTTAGATAGTTAAAGTGACATCAAAGACAGACTTTAAAGAAGGCAGGAATGTCTAGTAGCCCTTATTGTCACCAATTAGAGGGTATTGGTGTTATCATTGTTGTTTGAATAATGTGATACTTTTATTTATTTTTATTGAACTTTCTTAACAATGTAAAGTGCTTTATAAACAGCAGCAACACATTTCATACCGATACAAATGGAATTCAACACAGATAACACAAAATTAGAACATTATACTCGTAAGAGTAGAGAGTAAGTAGACTTTTCTAACTGGATTGGTCGATGCGTGTGTCAATCAGGTGCAGGAGGCGGTCCATGGCGTGACGATTGAGGAGTGTCAGACAACTCTGCAGAACCACAGCTGGAACATCCAGAAGGCTGTGCATTACCTCAAGGTAAGAACTACAATACCCACTGTAGCTCTCTTCTTCTACATTAATCATTGTGCATTACCTCAAGGTAAGAACTACAATACCCACTGTAGCTCTCTTCTTCTACATTAATCATTGTGCATTACCTCAAGGTAAGAACTACAATACCCACTGTAGCTCTCTTCTTCTACATTAATTATTGTGCATTACCTCAAGGTAAGAACTACAATACCCACTGTAGCTCTCTTCTTCTCATTAGTTATTGTGCATTACCTCAAGGTAAGAACTACAATACCCACTGTAGCTCTCTTCTTCTACATTAGTTATTGTGCATTACCTCAAGGTAAGAACTACAATACCCACTGTAGCTCTTTTCTTCTACATTAGTTATTGTGCATTACCTCAAGGTAAGAACTACAATACCCACTGTAGCTCTCTTCTTCTACATTAGTTATTGTGCCTTACGTCAAGGTAAGAACTAAAATAGCCTGGACCTCTCTTCTGCATCAGTTATTGTGCGTTACTTCAAGGTAGCAGGCACTTAGAACTACAATAACCACTTGCCCTCTCTTTATCTATGTCAGTAACTTTTAGGCAGGGGCTATAATGACACCCAAGATGAGGCCTCTACCTTTTTTGTAGACAGGTAAAAAATAAATGGCTGTTCTCTAAAAAATGTCGACGTTGCAAAACGCATTGTTCTAGGCAGATAGTAATAGGTTCACAGAAGTAGCCGTGCAGAATCGCACTCACTAGTTTGCCATTGCATAAAGAACATTACCTACGTCATTGTAAAGGACAATCTATGGGTGCCGGATCTTTGGCTGGACTCCATGGTTGCACCTAATCAGGGATACACAGAACAGTCAAAGACAGATTGGTTTAATACGATCTTATAATCCTTTGTTCTCTGCCTGGTTCTTACTTCATCACTTCCACCTAAACTTTTAATTTCTCTCTCCTCTCCTCTCCTCTCAGGTGGAGCAGTTGTTTTGCCTGGGGGTGCAGCCCAGGTCAGAGTGTCTGAAGCTCCTGGAGCTATGTGACTGGAACCTGCAGGTGGCAGGGTCCCAGCTGCTGGAGAACTATAGCGCTGCCACCAGGCACAGGTGGGTACTACTGCTGACCAGTCAACCCTAACTCTAACCACTGGCCAGTCAAAACATACAGTTTAGCCCTAACCCTAACCCTAACCTCGGACCAGTCAAAACAGTTTAGTTCCTAATAACCAAGGAAAATATCTTACAATCATTTTGCAAAAATATTGTTTTTAGGGGTCATTCTATGTGTAGCATTTTGAGAATGTTTTTTTCTCATATTGAACCAACCACCTCCACGTGACAATATCACAACAAAATCATTTTTATATTATAATTTATAAACTCACATTTCAGTGTATGTGTTTTAAGTCATGAATAGCTAATGACCTCCAGAACCCCCATATGCCACCTCCTGTTGAGTGGGTGGTGAATCCTACAACCATTTCCTGAAATCAGTGTTAAAAGACACAATACCAGTCAATCAGACCCTGTCATGTCCTGATCGATAGTCTGATCAAACTCTCACAATCTCTCTCCACTCTGATTGCAGGGAGTGAAAGACGTTGCCGGGGGCAACGCTAAGTTGTTTTTTTTGGTTTGTTTATCATCGACGAGTGGCGGAGTCTGCTCCCGCCTCTCCCATTGTGACTCATCGGGAAACCCTCCAATCAGAGGAGAGCGCTTGAAAGATTCCGGTTCCTGTTGACTGTGCTGACATTCGGGAACGCCGAGTCATGGTTACGTTTCTACGGTATCCACCAGGGACACAGGAAGTCAACTCACAGACACACAACTCCTACCTGAACGATAACTTATCCATGCTACGAAAACTTTAAAAGATCGAGTTCAAATGGAACGGCCCTGCTGCCCATTTCCAGGCGAGTCCTGAAGCCAGACTCCTTTCCAGGCGAGTCCTGAAGCCAGACTCATTTCCAGGCGAGTCCTGAAGCCAGACTCCTTTCCAGGCGAGTCCTGAAGCCAGACTCCTTTCCAGGCGAGTCCTGAAGCCAGACTCCTTTCCTTGCCGTTTGTATGCTAATACGCTGAGTCTGGAACTGGAGGAGGGCTACCATTTGCGTCAAGCACCTGTCCACGTCACCTGGCCAGGTGCGTCAATATTTCACCTGCCCACCGTCTGAGTTACTGATGATGTCACTGCCCTGCTCCCTCAGGCATCACACGACTAGGCCCCCTCATTGTGTTAACCCCCGATGTGCCCCTGGACCCCCCTACAGCGAGTCTCAGCCCGTACAGAACGTCTAAGATACCCACGCTTGGAGTTATTGCACCGGGAGCAGCACTTTATTTATTATTTGTACTGTCTTTTTAAGCGTTTCTTTTCGATGCTGAGTACAAGGAACTTCTTAGAATCGGCGTTTTAAGGACTTCCAGTGCCGCTCTATGGACAGGTGGAGTGCAACTCATGAGAGGAAAAAAGGAAAGGCCTCTACCCAAACACTCCTCTACCCCAAAGTAATTGCTCCCATCTGGGATCGTAAGGTTTCTTTACGTCGGTTAAGTACAGTATGGTATTGTTGTTGCACTGTTGAAGATCCTGACCTCTCTTCATGGCAGTGTGTGGCCTCTGCAAAGCTCAGTAGGGAAAGAGCAATGAGACATACTGGTTTAAGTGGAGTTATATTCTATCTATTTTACTGAGGGGAATTAACAGAGGATTGTTTAAGTACACATACAGTATCCATTGGGAAAAACTGTCAGTATAAAAGCTGGAGTACAGTATATGTCCATGCAAGCACTATATGCACCCCTAGAAAATGATGTTCCTTTTTGGATTCTCAGTTTTTAATATTCACACGCCCAAGGGACATCTTGGCAAAATGTTTTAGTCATCGTAATTTTTTTGTTGTTCGGCCCGTTTTCAACGTTCATAGTTTTCCCAGATGTAAATTGATAAATGGTTTAGGAATGGAGCCATGGGCAGAGGTAATAATCACGACGTCTACCATCCCAGCTGACCTGTACAGTATGTACCCTCTAAGAGGTGGAACTACGAAAGCCACTCTGCAGACATGGCTAGATCTCACACGTTTGGAGGGCACTGCCACTTCATAAGGGCGCTGGCTGTGGAAAATGAAAGACCTTGCACACGAATCACTGCCTCAGTGATCACCTAGAAAATGATTCGAACTGGGGGGGGGGGGGGGGGGAGCTAGCAGGCAGAGGGACAGCCCTTTTTGGTCTACATAGCCTTGGCTCTGTTGTCATAAAGAAAAGCTATTGGGTTGATGTGTTAGGCCTTGCATCTCTCATAAAACAAAAAGGAAAACAAAGAATCTTGACCTTCCTTCATCATTTGCTGTCGCCGTGTCGTTACCCAGACAAGACATCCGCTCCATGATTTCCCATCGTGGGTATGTTTTATAAACGATCCCTGAACGTGCAAGTTAAGACATGAGCTTATTGTTTCTGAACGTGCACGGGAAGAGAGAGCGGCTCTGTAAAAGAGACAGTGTTGATGTCGTATCCCGGAGGGTCCGAGTGCTAGCTCCTTGGCTTAGGAGCACCATTCCCACTGTAGAAACGTTGACTGCATTCCGAAACAAAACTCCCATTACCTTCAAGAATTCCTGAAGAATTGCCGTTTGATTTGGTAGAAGGGTAGAGTGTCGTTTACGTGGAGTAGTGTCGTAGCAAAGTTGTCGGCCCTATAAAGCCAACGTGATGTTAGATATTGATTTGTAGCGCAGCCCTTGTTCGGATTTAATGTTTCCAAGGTTTTCACTAAGCCTGGTATTAAATGTATTACCACTCTGCTAGTGGAGCTTCCTGCCTTTGTTAGGAAAATATTTCTAATAATGCCACACAGTTCAAAACAAAAGTACTATTTCTTTTTTTATTCCCTGTCTTTAACATAAGATTTTACGCAGCCCGTTTTGATGATGACACCAAAAGGCTCCATCTAATTGTCTTACAGTGGTCCATCATTTTGACACCAAAGGGAATTCCCCAAAGCCCTAAGATAGACTTAGAAACAACGTAGAACACATATTTTATACCTCCATAAAAAAGGTTTTAGTGTTGCTTCAAAACCGCGGTCCTTAGACTACCAAGGGTGTTGCTGAATGGTCTCTATGACAGTTACGTTTATTACAATGAGTGTTGAATAAAAGCCCATATCATGTCAGTTACCGTAATGACAAGTTCTGTGTGTTCGTTTATAAAAAGGACACGACTGATAATACTGTTCAAAAGTGGAGTTCATGACGAGGCTGATAATACTGTTCAAAATATACCATAACCAGTGTTCATTCTTTGAAACACCAGGGCCAATCTAAGATGGAGGCAGGACAGTGAGGGGGTCCACACTGCAGTGAGGTTGATGGTGAGCTCAGTCTTTGGATCCTTTGTCGGTTGATGTTTCTTTTTGTACCATGCTGCTGTAGCCAGTTCAACGACTGAAGTGTTAAAATAGTCATACAAACCAATGTGCTCCTCATGTAACAGTTACACAACTTTGTTCTTTGTTAGGGACACTTTTCTACGTTGTTTTGTTGGAATGTGATTGTTCTTTTCCTCAAGGTTGGATTGATGTTGTTCGCTCCCACCCATTGTGTACCCTCCCTCGTCTGTTTCTTGTGTGTGTGGGTGTGTTTGCTTGGCGGAAAAGTGTTTTCTCTTTTGAACGGTTGATTTCAGTCTCTTCCCTTCCTGGGTTGTTGGAATTGGCCGAGAGAAACTCATGCTGCCGGATTTATAAATGTATTTTTTATTAAAGAATTAACTATTTTTTACTTCTACTTTCTGTGTTTTTTTTGTTTGTTGTTTGTTTTGAAGGTACCACCTCTACAGTTCATTACGGGTCTTGATCGGGTATCGTTGGGCGAGTAAACACACTCAGGTTCACTCACGCTGTTATTTCTCCAGTCAACACTTAAGATGAGGGAAGGACTAATCGGCAGTGGGTCGAGTGAGACCGATCAGCTTTAATGGGCTTTGGCTTCAAAATTGTGCAAGTGTGCAAAATGTGCAAACGTACAAGAAAAGTGCAAGAATGCATCTAGATGGCTATCTGCCATTAAGCAGAGCAATAGCACTGGGGACAAAGGAAACAGGGAGTCTTGTAGTCCTCAAGTAGTAGCCCTGAACCAATAACCGGAGGCCATTCCTCAGTGATACATTGTCTCTGGGTTACTTTCTCTCTCTCCATTTCTCTCTCTCTCTTTCTCACTAACACCCGCTTTCTCTCTCTTCCACTTTGTCTATAACTCTCTCTATCCCTCTTTCTCTCTCTTCCACTTTGTCTCTAACTCTCTCTCTATCCCTCTTTCTCTCTCTTCCACTTTGTCTCTAACTCTCTCTCTATCCCTCTTTCTCTCTCTTCCTCTTTGTCTCTAACTCTCTCTATCCCTCTTTCTCTCTCCCTCCATCGTTCTCTGTTTTACTCTTTAACACACATTTGGAATACCCTAGCTATGCTCTATCTCTGTCACACACACACATGCACACCAATACACACACACACACACACACACCAATACTCAAGCTGCACTTTTGCTTAGTAATGAGGGTTGGGGCCGGCGCACCATTCATCTTGGTCGTGTGTGTGTGTGTGTGTGTGTGTGTGTGTGTGTGTGTGTGTGTGTGTGTTTAAATTACTA
>CM030189.1:15066477-15091477 GCA_017639675.1 Aplochiton taeniatus
TTAGATGGTTACACCTTTGGATCCTGCCAGCTGCCCTACTGGCCTACTGGTCTTTCAAAAATACATGCTTTCAAGTTAACTATAAAATAGAAAAATATTCCATCGAAAGCATTCCTCTTGAGTGGTGGTCCCCCTCCAACCAATGGCCCACAATGAAGCTTGGTATTCACAACCATCCTACTTAGTTGATTTGGTGACTGTATACCAGCTCCATCCCTACAGCCCAACCACCTTTCCCCTCCCTCCCCTACAGCCCAACCACCTTTCCCCTCCCTCCCCTACAGCCCAACCACCTTTCCCCTCTCTCCCCTACAGACCAACCACCTTTCCCCTCCCACCCCTACAGCCGAACCACCTTTCCCCTACCTCCCCTACAGCCCAACCACCTTTCCCCTCTCCCCCCTACAGCCCAACCACCTTTCCCCTCTCTCCCCTACAGCCCAACCACCTTTCCCCTCTCTCCCCTACAGCCCAACCACCTTTCCCCTCTCTCCCCTACAGCCCAACCACCTTTCCCCTCCCTCCCCTACAGCCCAACCACCTTTCCCCTCCCTCCCCTACATCCCAACCACCTTTCCCCTCTCTCCCCTACAGCCCAACCACCTTTCCCCTCCCACCCCTACAGCCCAACCACCTTTCCCCTCTCTCCCCTACAGCCCAACCACCTTTCCCCTCTCTCCCCTACAGCCCAACCACCTTTCCCCTCTCTCCCCTACAGCCCAACCACCTTTCCCCTCCCTCCCCTACAGCCCAACCACCTTTCCCCTCCCTCCCCTACATCCCAACCACCTTTCCCCTCTCTCCCCTACAGCCCAACCACCTTTCCCCTCCCTCCCCTACAGCCCAACCACCTTTCCCCTCTCTCCCCTACAGCCCAACCACCTTTCCCCTCCCTCCCCTACTGCCATACCACCTTTCCCCTCTCTCCCCTACAGTACATTCAGAGACGTGTCAGCATGAAAACATGAATTCAGATTCCACAGAGTTTTAGCCGAGCAGTGTGCTGCTTTCTGTTTGACAGCATGATGAATGGCTGCAAGTTGGATGGGAGGGGGCGGGGGGGCCTCTAGGGTGTGTGAGTGTGTGTGTTTTCCTAGCGAGTACCTGGGAAAAACATGAAGACTTCCCCCATGAAGACAGATCCTGGTAATTAAACTCTGTTCTTGAAGAATGCTGCGCGTTGTTTTTTTTTTAAATTTCTTTTTGGTTTGTTGGTAAAGTGGGCCTTGGGGGGGGGGGGCATTTTCAGCCGAGCTTTGCACATGCCGTCGGTTAATGTATTTGTGTGTTTGTGTGTGTGCGTCGGTCGTGTGCATGTTGTCATGTGTGTCAACGTGGCTGTATTGGTTGGTATGGCAAACAGTGGCCCTTGCAAACATGAACTGTTTCAATATTTCATGTATACGATTGTATGAAATGGTATCTGAAAAGACCTTTATGTGACCTCTATGTGTGCACATGCATGTGTGTTCACTAAACATGTCAACATCCATATGTGAATGCACAGGTTGATCTCATGTTTATTTAAAAGCTACCCACCTTGCCAATTAGTTTTAAATCTCACATTCACCTCAGGAATGCACCACAAATATACACATGTACATAACCTGTGTACAGACATCATGAGTTTCTGAAATATAAAAAAAAAATCATTATATATTATAGGTCAAAGGTTTTGGTCACTGTTTGGTTGACATGGTCGTTTTAGCGAGGGGAGTTTCCCATGCACCAATCAGAGACCTCGCAGCTGCAGTGTCTGCAGGGTAAAAGGTCCCAGTATCCTGCAGCCATTTTAAATACAAATCTTACGAATCGAACAGAAACTTCCGATCACAATTTAGCATCATAACCTCAGCTCTTCAGCCTTTCTGAAAGTAGATGCAAATAATACCCATTACAAAAAGAATGATAGGTTTTGTCACTAAACTGGTAAAGCTGCCACTCCCATAACCATTTTTCCATAAGTTCCTCAGGGGTTTTCTAAGGGCGCTGATACAGTAATTCCTCTAAAAGTCTACAATGCTACTCTGGTTTGCCTAGACAGTCATCGTCCCCCCCGCCCCCCACAGCAACAAGATAGGACCACCTCCCTTCAGGTTCAGAGAGAGCTCTGCCTGCTTTAAAGAGGAGTGGAGATTGGTGTTGTTTGTAGCAGTTTGAGTGTTGTGTGTGTGTGTGTGTGTGTGTGTGTGTGTGTGTGTGTGTGTGTGTGTGTGTGTGTGTGTGTGTTATCTGAGGGAGGGGAGGGGAGGGGGCAGTGATGTTTGGTGTGTGAGAATGCCATTGTTCCTAGTACCTGTGACAGGTAGACAAGTCACCCGTGATTAGCCTCTGGCAGTGTGTGTGTGTGTGTGTGTGTGTGTGTGTGTGTGTGTGTGTGCATCCATGTTCCAGTTTGTCTTTGTGCCTGCACACAATAACTGTTGCCCCCGTGTCTTCCGCTATTTTGTGAATACATACAGTGTGTGTGTGTGTGTGTGTGTGTGTGTGTGTGTGTGTGTGTGTGTGTGTGTGTGTGCGTGCGTGCGTGCGTGCGTGCGTGCGTGCGTGCGTGCGTGCGTGTGTGCGTGCGTGCGTGTGTGTGTGCGCGTGAGTCGGACCCTCCACGGTTGTGTGTCTGGCAGATAAATATACAAGTCCATGAAAAGCAACAAAGCCTGCTGTACCTGTCACTTCCTGGCTGACAGGAAGTAATGGCCTCCACACACCTCAGCTCCTTGTCAACAGGACAAACCCAGGTTGGCACCCAGAAACACAGCTAAGCTATGTACCTTCTAAGCAATAAATCCTAGCTACATCATGCCAGTAGTTTTCAAAGGACATAACAATAATACATAATCATAATAATGATGCCAATATATCTGAGGGAAGAGGAATTTTTCTTTCCAACACATAAATCAAACCACTCCATCCTATCCCCGTGGCTACGGCTCTCTGTAAGGGGTGCGCTTCATTCGTCTGTCAGAGCTAGCCGGTGTTGGTGAGTGGCAGCTGCAGCTAAATCGTCCATGTGATTTGGTTCAGATGGGTGTTCCGGGGCTCAGTCACATGTCGGCTTCGTTAGCCAATGGGAGTTTAGAGCGGGAGGCAAAGCTATTCCGTGATTGGACTCCAGGCTACTGACCGCTGTGGTGTTAGGGTCCATCTCTAAACTCATTGCGGGAAGTCCATGTTCATGCTGACCTTTAACCCCACAGGGGCTCATGCAGGACATAGGCCTGTACCCGTCTCCAGTAAAGTTTCACTCGTACTAGGATGGCGGTCTGTTTAAGATGGCCGCTACGCTCAAACCCGTTTTGGATGCACGCTGCTATTGGCTGAATAACGATGAGCTGTTGTCTTCCTTTCGATGCGTACGCTGCTATTGGCTGAATAACGATGAGCTGTTGTCTTCCTTTCGATGCGTACGCTGCTATTGGCTGAATAACGATGAGCTGTTGTCTTCCTTTCGATGCGTACGCTGCTATTGGCTGAATAACGATGAGCTGTTGTCTTCCTTTCGATGCGTACGCTGCTATTGGCTGAATAACGATGAGCTGTTGTCTTCCTTTCGATGCGTACGCTGCTATTGGCTGAATAACGATGAGCTGTTGTCTTCCTTTCGATGCGTACGCTGCTATTGACATCCACACAAGGTCACATGGACTTTCATTATCAGCAAAGCTTTCTTATTCTGCTCATGTGTCTGGAAGAAGCATGACGTGTGTCATCGTTCAGGGACACAGCCAGTGATCACGCTCGGGCAGTAAGTCTCTTCATCCCTCCTTCCCTCCCCTCTTCTAACCATAACCAACCCCCCCCCCCCCCCCTCTATCCCTCTCTACCCACCCCAAGACTCCCCCGCCCCAAAAGATGTCAAGCAGAGAGAAGTCAGAAGCTAACATCCACCGCCCCCCGCCTCCAGCCCCCACGCTGCCAGGATGAAGAGGTGCAAATAGGGGGACAGAGGTGGAGAGTGACCCCTCTCACAGGTGATTGCACTGGGCTTCCATGGAGGTCGTGTAACCCTTGTCGTGAGCCCAAGTTTAGAGCACCAGAGCTGCATCACCAGTGGGCCAAAGACAGTCTAGACACTGGTCCTGAATCAGGACCACTGGCTACTTATATGCAAATCTATATCTTCTTTTAAATGCATAAATACTTGATATCGTTTACAGGAGAATCTGTCCGAGCTCATGTTGATCATGTACGTAGTTGCCATGGTAGAGTGGAGATTGTTGTACTGTGCTGTTCCCACTGGTGATCTGTGCGGTTGATTTTCTTTGTCGTCAATCAACGGAGAGCCATCGTAAACGGAAAGAAGTTGTCGCTGCCCTTGACAACCGGCTTGTTACCGGGCTCCCCTCGGCGACCAGGGCCAAATCGCTCATGGCGCCTGCTGCTCTGTACGTTCACATTATTTTAACTCCATGCTCTTCTCTCACAAAAGTTGGGCCCTGAATTATTATCGAGAGTGAGTAGAACATCATACAAAGGTGATATGAATCACGAGCCCAGCCCCTAGTTATGGAATATTATACGGTGCCCTGGCATGAGACTATTAATAAAAGGTGAATATTATATGGTGCCCTGGGATGAGACTATTAATAAAAGGTGAATATTATATGGTGCCCTAAGATGGGACTATTAATAAAAGGTGAATATTATACGGTGCCCTGGGATGAGACTATTAATAAAAGGTGCACATGGAAATACCATGGATTGACTGATTTTTCACACACCCAGAACAGTTTTGTGTTTTAATGAGTTTTCTGACTTCTTACTTTGAAACAATTAAAAAGGAAGTAAAACCATGAAAAACGTTTTGCCTTAGTGTTCCTACAATTAAAGGCTGCTGTACAAACCATACTAGGCTGGGAGTCATAGTTATATCATTTAAGAGGTTTATCCGACCAAATAACCAATAAATAGCTTTTTGGATTAAAAGGCGGAGCCATTCAGCTGTCAGAGAGGTTTGGAAATCCCACACAGTGCCGAGCCCTCACTGCTTGGGACCGCCGTAAACAGCAGCGTTTAAAAGACGGTTTACCACGCTGTACTCCAAAACCACAAAGGCCCTGTTATCCCGAGGGGAAAGGAATCCTTCATTGTATCGTGTTCTGTTGCTGAGAAACAAGAGATTTGAATGGGAAGTGGGGACCGGGGACACTGAGCGTAAACAAAAGCAATTAAATCCCCTGGACTAGGCCCAAACAAACATGGATGCCATTTTGCATTATGGCAAACTGAGAAAAAGAGGAAGGTCGCGCACTCTGTCTAAAGCTTGCAAATATAACTTTATCGATAGACAACGTTTCGATCGACAAAGGATCTTCATCATATAGCTCTAAAGATCTGCCTCTCACATTATGGCAAACAGAAAATTGGTTGAACTCCACATCCGCTGTAGGAAAAAACTAAAAACTGGCAACCTTGTAACTCTTAACTGCGGCGATATGTTTTGACGGTGCTCTGCAGTGACTGTCCTGCTATGCAAGGTGACAGGCGTCCAGTCCGGGGACAGGAAATGTCAGTTTGCACACGATGGGAGAATGAGGGAGCGTGGAGGAGAGCAGAGGAGGAGGGCAGAGGAGAGCACCACGCTGCAACCACGCCAAAATAAGTCATTGTCATACAGCCAGCAGAATATGTCAGCCATCTACACGTCAGATGCCACCCTGAATCTGGATTAGGACGGTTAAGTATTAATATTTAAACTTTAAATTTTTTATGGGAGGCCCTCTTTTATCCACACCCTGCTCTCTCTCTCTCTTTCTTTTTTGTTGCTCATTCTTTCTTTCTCTTTCTCTCTTCCTTTTCTTTCCCTCTCTTTTTTCCAATCCAGCCCTTTCTCTCCATTCCTTCTCTCTCTGTCAGGCAAAGGTGGAAAAAGAGGAAAACTCCAGTTTGCTCCCATCTTCCCTTCTCCATGCTGCTCTCCCAACTCTATCAACAGCATGGTGGAAATAATCTTCATTCTGCAGACAACAATTGTTTTAATATATTATTTTATTTTAGTGTTACTGACATCTCATGGCTGTATTTATTGAAAACCATTTAATTGCAGTAACGACTGATCAAATAAAGTATTCAGCTTCTTTAAATATAATATGGCTAATTAAATATTTATGCAACGTCAAATATCTTTAAATGCAGTTGTCCTGTATCGTGGCTTTTATGCGGAGGTCCACTTTCAACGTGGACTAGCACTAAGCAGGTTCAGGTGTAGCTCAACTGTAGCCTTTTGTAATGATCATATTTAATGAAAGCGTCGTAACGGATGCATTTGTAATGATCATATTTAATGAAAGCGTCGGAACGGGTGCATTGGTCGCTCTTTGTTTGGGGCATCTCTATGTCTATTTCATTAAAGCGACACAGAATTTCCTATGTTCCAGTTAACATTTGTTTTCAGCTTTGTACATCAGAATCGTATCTTTGCTACGAACCGCTTGGACTAGCTGCCATGATGTTTTTGTGATTTGTGCATATCAACAGACAATAGACTTCCCTCCCCCTTTCTCCATTCACAAACAAAGGCAGCTAATCAATGCCAGACCAGGGACAAATAAATATTGAATTTGTATTCAATGACGTTGACTGTTTCAGTCGTTTCAATGGGCCAAAGAGGGTGGTCGTAATTTTAAGAACACTTAATTAGTTCCTTTGAGTTAGGCAAGACCTATCAATCACAGAAAAAAATAAAGCAGTTCGATCATTTGAAAAAGGGAGTGAGCATACGCCGGTTTGGGGTGCCTGTTGCCCGTGTGTTTGTTCTGGTGTGCAATTTGGAGTCTTGTGGACATTAGTGATATGGTGAACACTGCCTGTGCGATGTAACACCCAGAGCTCAAATAAACAGAAGTTCACTAGAGTTAAAAGCCTTGACACGCATCTTTAAAAAGGTTTGAGTCATCGTTAGGGTCTGTATTTCTCTGTGCCCTGGCTCGAAGCTCACCATGTACTTTAACAATGCTTTGACCATAGCATTGTTTGTTTATTTGCGTATGAATAAATCGTCATATTTGTTCTCTTTTTCAAACATAGACGTCCACCGAAAGTATCTGACTACATTTGTTTTCCTATTTCTCTGTCGGGCTGCCCAGTTGTACATAAAACGATTTTGTGTTTCAATAAATCCAAGCGTCGCAGTCGAAAACAGGAACAAATGACGATTCGACATTTTCTGAGCCAACGTGTTGTTTTGTCGGAGAGGCAGGCCAGACGTCGTGTTTCTCTAGTCGGATATCTCCCCAATCCCGTTACGCCTCATTGGAGGCCCATCACACCAAAGTCTCCTTAGCTTTTGGCTCTTTGTACCCTGACAGATGCGACAACAGCTAATACAACAGCCTATTTTTCTCCAACGTGATTTTATTTGCTCTGTGATAGCTATTTCCATCTCTCTTTCTGAAGTAGGAAACTAATGGCGTGGTGTTAGGTTTCAGTCACAGGAAGGAAGATTGGCCTCTTAAAACTCAGAAAGCTTGGTGGAGGGTGAGGATAAGTAGCACCAGAAAGACAAAGTAAACTAAGCCCGATTTAAATGATGACTCCAACCTAATTGTCCCGCTGGTAATCTCTATAATCGGGGGTCTGTCTGTTTAAGTGGGTGGGAGGTAAACATTGTCTAATGTCCCGATTTACTTCTAAGCTTGGAATTATTTCCTCGACCATTGAAAAAGCACACGTAACACATCATCACCGACAGAGAGCTGATCCATAGGGGGCGACGTCTAAGTTGCGCTCGAGTAAACCCTCGTCTTCACTGATTGCTCTGGCACTTCGTCCTCCTCCGTTCATGGGCTCTGGCTGTCACGCACGCACACACACACACACACACACACACACACACACGCTCACTCACAACAAACTGTAGTTAATTGAGACTGGTCTGGCTTACTCATTGTGAAGGTGGGGGATATTAGCTGGTGTAATCTCCGATGTTGTTGTCTTGACTGGAGGGTAGGTCCCACTGTGTCGAGGGGAGGGGAGGGGAGGGCAAGGGCAAGGTCACCCCCCCCCCCCCCCCCCTCTCACACACACACACACACACACACCCAACCCCCTCTCGGTGGCTCTGTTTGAAACAGGAGCAGACATGGCCCAGAGGTATAGTATGTCTGTGTACGTGTGTGCGTGTGCAGTAGTACGTGTGTGTGCAGTATGTGTAGTATGAGTTTGTGTGTGTGCAATAGTATGAGTTTGTGTGTGTGTGCAGTAGTCTGTCTGTTTGCAATAGTATGAGTTTGTGTGTCTGCAGTAGTACGTGTGTGGAACAGTATGAGTGTGTGTGTGTTGGAGCAACAGTATGTTTGTTTGTTTGTGTGTGTGAATATGTATATACTGCATATATATTTTTTAATGTTTTGTGTCCGTTTGTGAGAAGAGTGTGATAAAGAATGGAGCTGAATTGAATTGAAGTATGCACAGTATGTGTGTGTGTCTTTATTCATTATTCTGAATATCTGACCTACAGGGAACCAATCCCAGGTTTGTGACGGTCTGTGTTTGCTGACCTACAGAGTGACCATGAGGAAGGCCAGTAGGAGGGACAGATGTTCCGTGGAGCTTCTGTTGCAGCCTGTTGTGTTTTTATAAGGCTTAGCATTCCAACTTGCTGAAGAAGCTAAACAGAACGATCTTCTGTTGCAGCCTGTTGTGTTTTTATAAGGCTTAGCATTTCAACTTGCTGAAGAAGCTAAACAGAACGATCTTCTGTTGCAGCCTGTTGTGTTTTTATAAGGCTTAGCATTCCAACTTGCTGAAGAAGCTAAACAGAACGATCTTCTGTTGCTCCTCAGAGAATGCGGCGACGGCTAATTGTGTGAAAGAGAGATGAGCTTCTACTTTCCCAATGGATAATTGTTCTGTTTGTCGAATGCAAGTAGTTTCCACAAACGGGAGCAATCCGTTCCAGCCTGGTTCCTCTTTCATCTATTGCTCTGGCCTGGTTCCTCTTTAGCCAATGCTCTGGCCTGGTTTCTCTTTAATCTATTGCTCTGGCCTGGTTTCTCTTTCATCCATTGCTCTGGCCTGGTTTCTCTTTCATCCATTGCTCTGGCCTAGTTCCTCTTTCATCTGCAGTGGTTCTAATTAAAGAACTTCAACGGTAAGGATTCAGTTCTTGTTCTGGGGCTATATATAAAGTTTATTATAAGTATTATATAAATAAAGTTTATTATTAGTATTATATAAATAAAGTTTATGATTAGTATTATTCTTGTTCTGGGGCTCCCTCACACTTCGACACTCATGCTATTATGTCATTTAATGACGCTATGCTAGGACAGAGAACCAAAGTGCAGAGAGAGACAGACAGACCAGGTGGGCTGCTGATGAAGGCCTTGCATAAAGAGCCTTTTGTTATCGAAGCACCAATCAATTCAACCACATCTGGAGGAAAGGAAGGGCTAACTTAAAAAGGAGAAAGAGAGGAATAATTCAATCTCCGACGCATGAGAGAGGACGAACGTTGTTAAATCTAAAAACACAGGAAAGACAAAACAGACCTTTCTCTCTCTCACACACACACACACACACGCACACAGATTAAACTTGTCATCCGGACACATTAGCATAGAAGTGACCAAGGGGCCTGCAGATTGTGATTTATCCCTGCGTCCGCATGTAGAAAGCTTCTTGGCGTGAGCTGGCGTTTCTCATTAAACGCGCTGATAGATGGCCTGGCCGAGGTGTTATGGGTTGGAGTCGCCACGGTGACCTGTCACTGTCACAGCCCTACTGTTATGTGAAACACAGCTGGAGGCCGAGGGCTCTGTCTCTCTGGATTCACCGTCTTTCTCTCGTCTCTTGGGATTTCTCTGCCTTTTCCTTTCCCCTTTTTCACTGTCTCTCTCCATACCTCTCTCTCTCTTCATACCTCTCTCTATCTCTCTCTCTCCATACCGCTCTCTCTCCCTCCCTCCCCCTCTCTCTCTCCCTCCCTCCCTCTCCCTCTCTCTCTCTCTCTCTCTCTCTCTCTCTTTTTCTCCCTCTCAGGTGAATTAACATACGATGTGTTGGGGCCAGGTGGAGTTTGATGAATGGCTGTGAGGTAGTCGGTTGACCTGGGATTTGTCTGTCTCTCGCTCTGCCCTCGTTCCATTTAAAACAGAGGCCGTGCAGTTCCCCTATCCGCTCCCGGAGGACACAAGCTCGCCTCATGATGATGATAAATGCAAAGGGAATGCACATAAAATGAAGTGGAATGCACACCCCTTGTCTGGTCTCCTTTTCCCCCAGCCACCTTTTGTTCTTCTTCTTTGGTAGGGGTGGTACGTGGGAGTTCCCCCCCCCCCCCCCCCCCGACAAACTGACGGTGACAACGTTGCGGAAAGGTCCAGAGAGCATTCTGGTCCAGCAGCCTTCCAAAGATAGAGGTGTTGATTGTTGCACAGGGGAAGAAAGTCCGATCTGCTAGAAACAGGCATCTGTCAAACGGGAGCGCTACTGTAAAATCTGTACTTTTTCAGTCTTTGTAATATCTTCTTTTTGAATTGGCTACATGATGCATCCATATTTGTTATGCTCACACACACACACACTTCTCCCCCGGCTGGTGGTGACCTTCAACCTTTGAACCCACGCCTCAATTTTCTCTGGTGCGTATTCTGCACACGCTCTGCTCGGCCACGACAGATTCAGAGCATGGAGTTCACTGACCAAAGGGCACGCTCTCACAGGCGCTTAGACTCACACACACACACACACACACACACACACACACACACACACAGAAACCTTTTGGCAGGGCATCGTAGTGCGCTAGCTTGGACTAGACGGCTCTTCCCTCCTTCTATATATTTCATATTCAGAACACACTCATCAAAATAATTGACACTGAATCAGAGGCAATGTGTTTTGACGCAGGTTCCGTGCTCGCCACTGCGTTGGTTTTCTTGAGTTTGAGTGCCCCCCCACCCCCCACCACCACCCCCTCCCCCCACACACACTCTGTCCTGGCGTTTTGCCTGTATTAATAACTTCCAGCCAGCAGGACAGGGCGTGAACATATCACAACCCAGGATATTGTTACTGTAAGGCCGTTGCCATGGAGACCCCGGAGACCCTGCGAAGGCGTGTAAATATAATGACCTCAAAGTGCCTCATTAGTTTAACGGCCAAGAAGGAAAACAAAAGAACTCTCAGAGCGCTCTTTGAAAACCATGTTTGAACGGTGTATGAAAGAATCAGATAAAAAGAGGGGGAAAAAATTAAATAAAGATAGATACATTTCACATGGGTTTTGATTCGACTAACAAGGTAGCCCAACGGCCTGAACTTGACCCGAGCCTGTCACTTCGTCAAGAAGAAGTGCAGTTACATCTCCACAGACTACTCCAAGCAGGCAGCGGCCATTTTGTGTTGTCTCTTCAATAAGGAAGCAGGCTGTGGGGAGCAGGTAAATTAAAATGGCCAGGACATCCTGCCCAGGTTGGTGCAGCTGACACCCTAAGGGCAGACCGTGGGCTGCATGTGGATGTCCTCCACCCGCTCGCTTTCCTGGCTTACAGCCGCAGCTGTCAAGCTCCCTTTCCCAACCTCAGCCACTCATCAGACTCCGACTCCCCTTAACGCGCCATATGTCAATTCAGAAAGTCTGCTAACGTCCACACCGAAAAGACACATTGGATAGTTTGCCGCATATTTCTGATGAACTTTTCCACGGTCAATTTAAACCGTCTGTGACTTCCAAATAGCATTCTACTTTGGGATATTTCCAAATATTTGAAACATTTGCCTGGCTTAACAACCAAATCACTCCTAGGTTAGGAAGTCTACCCCCAAAAAAAACAGATGAACGTTCCTCCCGTTGGTTTTCCTATCTCTCCCTTGAACATCTGTCACCATCCCGTCTGCGGCCCACCGTGATGGGGTTAAGAGCAGAGCTGTCTCGCCCTCCCACGGACTGGCTAACTAACCTGACGCCTATTTCTAAATCCCCGGCCCTGTCTGGCTTTCGGAAGGGAACGATCTAATGAACAGACAGGCCAGCCTCTTTCTCTTTCTTTGCTCATCCCCCCATTCTCACATTCCCTCTCTCTTTCCTTGCCTGTCTCCTTCGCTCTCTCCGTCTGTCGGTGCATCTGTCATCCTGTCCTCCCTCTCTCCCTCTCTCCCTCTCTCTGTCTGTCCGTCCGCCCTTGTTTCTCTACCTCTCTGTTCCTCTTTCATCCTCTCCTCTCTCGCTCCTTCAGTTCTGGGGACATAGGGGAGACACACACGCACACGCACACACACACACACACACACACACACACACTCTCTCTCACAACTTTCACACTGCTAAGGGTTGAGCACTTTCGCACACAATGGAAAAAGCTGACGACTTATCCTGTTACTACTGTATTTTACATCCCATATTCTGTAATTATTCCATATTCTGTAACTATTCAATACTCTGTAACTATTTTATATTCTGTAACTATTTTATATTCTGTAACTATTGTATATTCTGTAACTATTAGATATCTAGCTTCAGACTGTTCTGAAAGCAGAGACAGCCAATAGGACAGGCGGAGGGGGACCTTTCCAACCAATCAAAAGTGGTTACTTCCTTCCGTTGCCTCATCCCCCAGAATGTCCCAACTGATTCCCTAATAGGGTGTCTCTCTCCTCCTTCCTCCCCTCTACCTCATCCTCCTCTCCCACCCCCACCCCCCCCCCCCCCCCCCCTGAGGATGTGATTAAGTGTCAGCAGCCCCGATGGGAAAACGCGTCGGACAGGATCTCGCCGCTGCTCTGCTCCCCCCAATACATTTCGACACATGGCCAGGAGAAGAGAAGAAGAGAAGAAGAGAAGAGAAGAAGAGGCAGAGGAACACAACGGGGGAAGAAGAGGTGAAGGAGGAGTGGAGGGGAAGAAAGGATGGTGGAAGAAGAGCGGGGAAACAATGGCGATGAAGGGAAGGAGAAGTGGAGGGGAAGAAAGGATGGTGGAAGAAGAGCGGGGAAACAATGGCGATGAAGGGAAGGAGGAGTGGAGGGGAAGAAAGGATTTGGTGGTGGAGAATCAGACTGCACAACAACAACAACAACAATGTAACTCCTTCCTTACTTTCACCTATTAAGTGTCTGGGGTCATGAGGGTGTAGGCCTGTAGCTGGGGTCATGAGGGTGTAGGCCTGTAGCTGGGGTCATGAGGGTGTAGGCCTGTAGCTGGGGTCATGAGAGAGGATGTAGGGCTGTAGCTGGGGTCATGGTGAGGGTGTAGGCCTGTAGCTGGGGTCATGGTGAGGGTGTAGGCCTGTAGCTGGGGTCATGGTGAGGATGTAGGCCTGTAGCTGGGGTCATGAGAGAGGGTGTAGGCCTGTAGCTGGGCTCATGAGAGAGGGTGTAGGCCTGTAGCTGGGGTCATGGTGAGGGTGTGGGCCTGTAGCTGGGGTCATGAGGGTGTAGGCCTGTAGCTGGGATCATGAGGGTGTAGGCCTGTAGCTGGGGTCATGGTGAGGGTGTAGGCCTGTAGCTGGGGTCATGAGGGTGTAGGCCTGTAGCTGGGGTCATGAGGGTGTAGGCCTGTAGCTGGGGTCATGAGGGTGTAGGCCTGTAGCTGGGGTCATGGTGAGGGTGTAGGCCTGTAGCTGGGGTCATGCGGGTGTAGGCCTGTAGCTGGGGTCATGAGGGTGTAGGCCTGTAGCTGGGGTCATGGTGAGGGTGTAGGCCTGTAGCTGGGGTCATGCGGGTGTAGGCCTGTAGCTGGGGTCATGAGGGTGTAGGCCTGTAGCTGGGGTCATGCGGGTGTAGGCCTGTAGCTGGGGTCATGAGGGTGTAGGCCTGTAGCTGGGGTCATGAGGGTGTGGGCCTGTAGCTGGGGTCATGAGGGTGTAGGCCTGTAGCTGGGGTCATGAGGGTGTAGGCCTGTAGCTGGGGTCATGGTGAGGGTGTAGGCCTGTAGCTGGGGTCATGCGGGTGTAGGCCTGTAGCTGGGGTCATGCGGGTGTAGGCCTGTAGCTGGGGTCATGAGGGTGTAGGCCTGTAGCTGGGGTCATGAGGGTGTAGGCCTGTAGCTGGGGTCATGAGGGTGTAGGCCTGTAGCTGGGGTCATGAGGGTGTAGGCCTGTAGCTGGGGTCATGAGGGTGTAGGCCTGTAGCTGGGGTCATGAGGGTGTAGGCCTGTAGCTGGGGTCATGAGAGAGGATGTAGGCCTGTAGCTGGGGTCATGAGGGTGTAGGCCTGTAGCTGGGGTCATGCGGGTGTAGGCCTGTAGCTGGGGTCATGAGGGTGTAGGCCTGTAGCTGGGGCTCATGAGAGAGGTTGTGTCCTTGCTATTAACGGTCATTGTTAGTGGAAACGATAATGTAAATCAACATTGTCCTATTCTTTTTGTGGGCATATTAAAAGCCAGTCTTCAATATTTATAAATGGATATTCAATATTAAAATGGACTTCACCTCACATTCCTTGAAGATCCTTTTTTTTTTTTGTCATATGTCATAATCCTTAGGAAGATTGAACTCCATTCAGGAAAACCTTCCCTCACCTGAGCTCATGACTATCCCTGGGTGTATGGGTGGTTTGTGGTTGTTCCTGTGTGTGTGTGTGTGTATGGGTGGTTTGTGGTTGTTCCTGTGTGTGTGAGTATGGGTGCTTTGTGATTGTTCCTGTGTGTGTATGGTGGTTTGTGGTTGTTCCTATGTGTGTATGGGTGCTTTGTGGTTGTTCCTGTGTGTGTATGGGTGCTTTGAACTCTGCTCCTCAACCAATCCTGCCAACAACAATGCATTAGTCTCTGCAAATTTCCTTCCACTAAGATTCGCTGCGAGGAATTCCAAATGCTCCCCATAAGGGGGAGGGAAATGCTTTATGAATGTCTGCTGCCTCAGTTATGACAGCCTTGGATGGTTTATGGTGATTGCTCATAGAAATATAACAAGTAGAACAGCCATGCCCATTCAAATATCCAGTCCACTTTTTGTGCTGAAGAAATGCCTTTTTTTTTTAATCAAACAATGCAACAACATTGTTATTTTATTAATTTATGTTATGTTGTTTGTTGTTCCTCATGACCACAGGGTGTCAGTTATTGTTAGGGTGAGGGTCTGGGTCTGGGTGAGGGTTATGGTTAGGGCATGGGTTAGGGTGAGGGTTAGGGTTAGGGTTAGGGCATGGCTTAGGGTTAGGGTGATGGTTTGGGTTAGGGCAAGGGTCTGGGTGAGGGTTTGGGTTATGGGGTGAGGGTTAGGGCATGGTTTAGGGTGAGGGTCTGGGTTAGGGTTAGGGTGAGGGTCTGGGTTTGGGTCTGGGTGAGGGTTTGGGTTAGATTATGGCTTAGGGTAAATCCTAGGGTGAGGGTGAGGGTTATGGTGAGGGCATGGCTTAGGGTTAGGGTAAATCCTAGTAATCCTATACGTGTCTCTGATTCTCCATGGAGCTCCTTGTCCATTCTAATCAGGCTATTTCTACGTGGTGCCTGTGGGGGTTTGGGATACACAAAAAGGTTTTTATCATAGAGTGTTTGCAACTCTCTTCCCAGTTATGTCGACGTGGAGTAATGGCTTTCCGATGGAGAGAGGAGATTTAAACCGGCCTGTCTGAATTGGTCGGACTAAGCGCGCACACGCACACGCACACGCACACACACACAGAATTTGCAGACTAGGGTCACATCAAAACATCTTGTATTAGACTAAGAACAATGGAAACCAACCCTTTAAACTGTAGCCATGGCTACAGAGTGGCAACCTATACCTTTTCTCATCACTTAGCCTTTGAGCTTAGCAGAGGAAAAAACAAACGGCCAGGATGTGGGCAGAAGAACAGTTAGTTCCACGTATGGTCAACCTGCCAGTCAGCATTAAACAGCTAAGTAGAACAGGGACAAGAAAGGCTAGCATACTCACACTTAGGTACCACATTAGCTAACAGTAGATTGATTTTGCAACTGCCTCCGTTTGACCAAAGTGTTACTTTTCTTTCTTTTTGGATAAATAAAATCAAAATAAACACTCTACCAATAATTCTGAGTAGTCCATCTTGAAGGCACGCCATGGCCAAAATGCACTAATTAACCTATTAAAAAAAAAAAAAGACAAACAATTCAACCTTTTTCTTGAAGTTGATATAGTAACAACCTGCTTCATATTAAGTAGCCAGTTACATTTACACAACAGAGCTTCAAATGAAAGATAATAAAATACCCGGGCATCCTCATGTGCTGTCAACTAAGACCGATTATGTTTCAGTCACAGATAACTTGTTGTGGGAGTATTGCAATGTATGAAACACATACACACACACACACACACACACACACACACACACACACACACACACACACGTTCAGGCCTAAAGGCAGGCATTTTTAGATGATAAATTAGATATCTTGTTTTGTGGGCAAATCAATTTAGCAATTTCATTTTGGTTTCATTCCACGCATTAAATCTGATTGCAGTGATTTGTTTCATTCAATTTTCTTGTTTTAATGTTGATTGAGCATCTCTCTCTCTCTCTCTCTCTCTCTCTCTCTCTCTCTCTCTCTCTCTCTCTCTCTCTCTCTCTCTCTCTCTCTCTCTCTCTCTCTCTCTCTCTCTCTACGCATGGCTCAGATTATGCATAGCAAATATAATAAGCAATCATTCTGATACGTTTAGATAGGCTCATGCTTTTGTCTGGATCGCGACTGAATAATTGAGAATTATTTTCGCCCTTCAGCTGCCTTGATAGTTGCTTTACACTAATTATCCTAAAATACAACTATTTATTTACTTTCCATTTCCCATTTGACAAATAACGGTGTTGAGGCATCTCTCTGTGTTGATTGGTCAGTGTTCATGCTTGGTCAACCGTGAAAGGAAGTAAATCGAACATTGAACCTGATTGGCCATTGATTCCCAGCCCACGTTTTCAGTTTCATTGGTCGATTAATAGTAAAGGTGAGGGTTTTGTAATGTCATTTTTTTATAAACTTTAAAGTAAACATTACTGTCTACATGTAAGTAGTTACCTCCACATCAGCACAAGTCATCTTAGTTGGAATATTGTATATTACAAACTGTCAGGGCCGTTGCAGGAGAGACCGACCCAAGTGCAGACAAGAACAAAACTAGCTAAGTAATAACCCGAAAATGTCCTAACAAAACAAAAGGAACACGGGAGGCAGAACGCAGGGGCAGAACCTGTTCCAAAAGGAGACAGGAACTTTACTAGGACACAAAGCACAGCAACACGCTTACAGAAAATAATGACAGACCAAGAACAAAGGAAACTAGGAAATTAAATTCACTGGCAAAAAGGCACAGGTGATAACAATGACACTAATAGCTGGCAGGTCCAAAACAAGGCACAGGTGTAAACCATAAAGAATAATCAATGGTCCAGAAGGGCCAGGCCGTGACAACAAACATTGCAAACATTTCCCTTAACAAACACAAACAGCTTTTTAAGTACCAAACTGCAGTATTCTTTGTGTATTCTTCACATATGATTACAGGCCTCAGATACAAATTATTCATGTATGTTTTCTGTATTGAGGGCAGTACACCTTCAATGTTTTAATACATGGACATTTACTAATTTGACTAATGTGTGAATTAATAGAATATCATGTTGTAATAATTAAAATAAAATCTCAAGCTCCAACAGACTGTCAGCAATATACCAAATAGAATGATTGACACCAGTTACCTGGCAACAGTAACTAAGTGGTTCTGCATGAGAGCTTGTCCATTTTACATTGACCTTAATGTTACCAAGAGGCTAGAAATTCCATAATCCCATCCTTTATGTTTCAATCTGAAATTGTAGTGTAATGGCACTAGTTACATTTATGAGGACAATGGGGATTTGGAAATATCCGGCAAAAATCTATAAGTTATTTAAACTCTGGGCGGTTTCCTGGTTTGGTTGGGACGAGCTAAAACGAACAAGATGCGTTGTCATGGGAACCGGCAGGGGTGAGCGCAGGGTTGGTGAACCTTTGATGTCTTGCAGTAAGGTTGGACAGGTTCAGGAGAACACACAGACTCAGGGCACATCTGGAGAACCCCCCCCCCCCACGCAGACACAAAGCTGTCCAAAATCCACTTGATTTTGAGCGAAAGTCAATATCAATGTTTCTATTTGTATTTGGATTAGGAAGGAACAGACCGACTATTGCAGTGCTAGTGGTTGGACCTGTTAAAATGTCAGGCTGCCAAATGGGCCTAAGGCTCCGTTCAAACCCTGGCAGGTGTGGCTGGCTAGCCAGCATGGTTTCTTCCATGGTTTCACAACAGCTTCTGTAATATAAAGTGTACTTATTTTAGACAGCTAACAATGTGAGTTGATGTAAGAAGTTGCAACCAAAGTTTCCCTCAGGCTGAAAATGATGTTGTGTATCCAAAAGTACACAGAAGATTTCTGATATCATTAAACTACGTACTGGCACTGTTGGTGTTGGTGTGTGTGTGTGTGGGGCTGGTGGTGTGTGTGTGTGTGTGTGTGTGTGGGGGGGGGGTTAAGGTTAGTTACCTAATGTGGCAGAGACTGAACGGCAGGGAGAAACACTGAATAGTGAGAGAGAGAGAGAGCGAAGGACGGTGCAGGCAAGAAGGAGTACAAGATAAGAAAGAGAAGGGAAGAGAGGGATAGGAGAGAGAGGGTAGGGTGTGGTGGGGGGTGGTAGGTCAGATGAAGAGAGAGAGGGTAGGGGGTGGTAGGTCAGATGAAGAGAGAGAGGGTAGTGTGGTAGGGGGTGGTAGGGGGTGGTGTGGGGGGTGGTAGGGAGGGGTAGGTGTTGGGGGGGGGGGGGGGTAGGTGAGATGAAACCCAACCGGACACTTCCTTAATGAACTCCGTCCTCTCCATCTGTCTCTACCTGAGCCATGCCAGTAGGCTCCTCCTCCTCCTCCTCATGACTCTCCTCACCTGCTGTTATCTTCAACCTGATGCCTAGCTGAGACGGAGCTCATACACCCACCTTACTGGAAGTAACACACACACGCACACGCGCACGGATGCACACAGGCATTGGAATATGTACTTAACCATAGGACCTTGCTGGGAAAGATATAGTTATCGTTTCATAACACGGGAGTGGGGGTTACTTTGTTATATTGAAGGATCTCTCTGTCTCTGATCTTTGTTTTTCTCTCTCTCTCTCTCTGTCTGTTTCTTTTTCTTTATATGTGGGCTATTTTATTTTATTTATTTGCCTTATCCCTCCTTTTTATTTTCATTTCTCTTCATACACACAGTATCAGTACAGAGTTTGGACACACTTTCTCATTCAAGTGAATGGGAAAGTGTGTGTAAACCTTTGACTGGTACTGTATATATAATTCCACCTCGCCTTGACTCGGTAAAATACCATTATGTTTCCTGTCGAGGGCAATATGGCCGTAGTCTGCCCGCATGCATACAAAGATCCAGCAACTCTGCTCTGAGTACATTTACAATTCAATGCGACGGCCCTGTCTGGCAGCTCTACCTTGAGTTGAGTGAGCACAGCTGGGTGTGAGGCGAACCAAGGCACCAAGGTTGAAATGTATCTTTCTTTCAGTCTGAGCGAACATACCAAACAAAATGATTATCGATGTAAAGTACATACTGTAAAGAATGAGGAAGTCACGAGAGGGAAAACGAACTGTGTTCGATAAAAAGCTAATTTAATGGAGATAACGTGATCCTTTGATGAATTATTACTATGCCTGAAGATCACCAAAGCCCAAAAAACGCTGAAGAAGACTGTAAATAGAAAATGGCAGCTGTGCACTCCTCACATCCCTCCTCCCTAAGTGACATCCCTGTAGAGGAAGAGAAGAGCAAAGCAATGAGACGGAGAAGAAGTGACAGTGTTTAAAAACTGGAGAGAGAGACGGAAAGAGAGAGAGAAAGACAGTTAGAGAGACAATTAAGGATGGCAGAGAAACCGAAAAGAGAGAGAGAGAGAGAGAGAGAGAGAGAGAGAGAGAGAGAGAGAGAGAGAGAGAGGGGGTTTATTTTAACGCAGACTCAAGAGGTGAACTTAACAAGTGTTTTGACTCATACCGTGCCTGACTAGAGAGCGGAACCAGTCTATTTCCTGGTGGGATCATTTTGTAGGGCTATGATTTAGTTCGACCCAAAACAAAAGTATCCCAGTAGTCAATATATTGGTTTATCATTTAAAGCAACATACTGTTTGGTATAAGTTTCAAGAGGTTACGATAGTGTATTTGCTTTGTTCTAACGATGTGTGTTTAAATAACCGTGAGATCCTGTCACTTTATTACAGAACGGCGCTGATAACACCGTGTTAATTTATAACCTCTCGGGCCACCTAGGCCATAGACGTATCACTGTATACTCAAGTTACCAAAGATGAACATGTTAAAACGGCTTTGCATGCCCTGCCTTCTAGAAAGGCACAATAATAAAAATGTTGATACATTTTATCTTAAACCGAGCACTCAGTTAGCAGATTAAAATACCACCCACTTTAGTTTATTTGTATCCACATTGTTTAATCTAAATTGTTAACCTGGATTTGACCCGTAAAGTTCAGCCTTCCGGACATCTTGACTCCGGTTGCTCTTTGCCGTCCAAAGACAGCTTTCACGGCCAGTGCTGACAAACGGTCCGAAAACCTTTCGACTAAATACCAGCCAAAGCCCAGGTGATGTCATTACACTCAAATTCCTCTCGCCGATGGAGCTCTTGAGTCTCAATCCAACCCAATTAGGCTTGCTTAGGGAGGACATTTGTCCGATTAAATGTCGCCATGCTGTTTTCACGGGTAATTACGTTTTAAAGGACGGCGAGGGACCAGTTCGAGAGGAAAAGTGAAATATTCCTATGACTATGGTTCAGAGTACAAGGCTATACATGCAGTGTCCGAGGGAATGCTTGCCATAAGTTATGCTGCATTGCCTGCCTTTGTAAAGCATAAATGCCAACAGCGTTTCATAGAATACCTCTGTCGAAACGAATAGTTCACTTTTGAGGCTCCTATAAGTTCACCGCGGTTCATATTCTTTAAGTTAAAAAAGCGAACAAAGAGAATTGACATTTCCCGAAGTTGTATTTCTAGAACATTAATTTTTCCATATTTCGTTTTTCTAGAAGCCGTTGAACATTATATTTCGGTCTGTGGAATTTCCCTGGCTAACTTTGTCATAGACCTACGATTGAAAGTGTCACGGTTTCCAATTCAGTTTTAGTACTTTTTCTGTTAGTCTTTGTGTTTCTAACATCTCCTGTCATTTCAGATCTTGCCTCTCAATTCAATCACCTCATTCCATCCACCGGATTTTCCCTGCCCAGCTCCACACCTGCAGCTCATCATCTCATGAGCCCCTGTATATCTACCAGCCCAGATTGTCTTGTGTGTTTTGTCTCCAGCGTTTTTTGAGTCCTGAGATTTCCTGACCTGCCTGTGACCTGCTTGCCTGTCTTTTTGATTCTTGATTACCTGCCTGCCCCTTGTCGGATTTGTTTGGTGTTGGACTGATTCTCTGGTTCTGACCCCTGCCTGTTATCGAAAAAGTAAACTGATCTTTCCTTTAAAACCTGCCTCATTGTCGTGCTATTGGGTTCCCAGTCTGTCCAACTCGGGGAGCATGATAGATATGCTTACAAAAAGCTGTGGATTCATGACCGAGCCATTTAAAAGTAGCCTGGTAAAATGTATAGGAGGTGTTTACTCACCACTCAGTTTTAACTACGTAATAAATATACTGAATAGAGGAACGTACGCTGCCACTTCAGTATTATGTTGATAAACACATGCATGGGGCGAGTTCGTGTTCTGTCTGGGTCAAAGAGGAAGAGGCATCGGTTTACTCTAGCGTAAGGAGAGCCATTCAGTGAAAAGTACAGACCCCAGAGTCGAAATACAAGACCCCATCGGTTACACATCCAGGTGCCAGTAATTACAGTGAGGGAAGACAGGTCTCACGAGCTCCCCTTTTTAAACATGATATATTTAGCGGATCTTATTTCGTTTTTATAGGTAGCACATGGAACTAACGTTCGAAAGGAGCCTACTCATTGTCCAGAGCATCCTTCATTCGTATTACTATTTACTTTTGCTTGAAAGTATTTCTTTGTATTTTTAGATGTTTTCAAGTCTATAGTCTGTAATCTAAAGATATGTGTTTCCACATTGTGACAGGGCATTTTAGCAAAACATACTGCTTGATTCCATCCAGCCACACCCGTCGGGTTTTGATTTCAAATCTGTTGGTTAAGTGTGGTAAGTGTAATATCTGCTTTCCAACATGCTGACGCTAAACAAGAATTTGCACTGTGGCAAATATCCGTTCTGCGGATTCAGGACCCTGGACAGCGCTTCGCTCGACTTCATCAGAGCTGCACACAGCGCAAGTGACTACAGTTTGCAATTTAATTCCAGACTAATGATCCATGGCTGGGACTACTTTAGAGCGTTTTATCTTAATACACTTGCATGCATGGCTGTGTTTACACAGTTCGTATTAGCACATATATCCTGTTATCTCCAGTTATACTGCCACCCGCAGAGATAATTATCTCTGTCCTTGCGCTGCATTTTCAAGTCACCTGGTTCTTGCAGCTGAGCTGGAACTCAAACTGTAATCTCAGATCAGCCGTCAGTTGAGGCCGGCCAGGCTACCGCATTTTAAATAGAGCCAGTGAGCAAGATTCTGAATCCACGGAAGCATATGAGAGAGAGAGAGAGAGAGAGAGAGAGAGAGAGAGAGAGAGAGAGAGAGAGAGAGAGAAAGAAAGAAAGTGGGAGTGAGTGTGTGTGCCAAGTAACAACCACACGGTGGAGCACAGCCTCGCCAAACTTTGTTCCGATTTTAGAACCCTTGAACCGAGAAACAAAGTTCTGCATTGCCATCCAGCAGCTAGCCAACATTCTTTTCTCCCTGTTACTTTTCACTCATTGAACCACTTAAGGAAAATTAAAATAGCATAGCCTAACAATTACTGTAGTCAAATGTAGTCAAAACAAAAAATGCCAATGACACTTTAGATTTCGTTCAGTGCACTGCGTGCGCTCGGCTCGTGCCGCCGCAGAACCAGATTGCAATGATCGTATCCAATGTGAGCCTCGGTGACTGCACGGGGGCCAGTAACGCGCTGTGTGCAGGAGCTGCGGAGGGACACTTGGAGGCTACGTCTTACCGGACCCTCAGCCCGACTGGGCACCTTATCGTCGCGGTGTGTTTGGGCTTTATTGGTACTTTCGGCTTCCTCAACAACTTAATTGTTCTCGTGCTGTTCTGCCGTTACAAGACGCTTCGGTCGCCTATCAACATGCTGCTGATCAACATTTCCGTTAGTGACCTGCTGGTGTGCGTAGTTGGTACTCCGTTCAGCTTTGCAGCCAGTACACAAGGAAGATGGCTTATCGGGACATCTGGATGTGTGTGGTACGGATTCGCAAATTCGCTATTAGGTACGTTCTAAACTACTGTAAAAAGTTGGCAGTTTGAGTGTGAGATTTTCAGTGTGTAAATGGGTGCGCAGCCAGAGTGTTTACGCAGCACCGTGTTTAGGGTAAATACGACTGTATTTTTATTTGTAATTTTAAGACAGATGTTTGCCATAGGTCGCTTTTCTGTAGGTAAAAACTTCGATTTGTCAAGAAGCCAAAATATTTACGCAGCAAATTGTACAGTTTACACCTTTCCGAAACAATTTACAGATGTCTTAGCCCTAGGTTTCCTTTCGGTATTGTCTTTTTGTCTTCAGGGGCAATTCAGTTTGACGTGTTTTAATGTCTTGAATTAATTATTCTATCTTTGTGTAACTGTTTGTGATTGCGTTTCACACAATCATTCTACTTTTTCTTTCCGTTTAATGTAAGGGTCTTACGGTTTATATTACGGTCAAACGGAGCCAGCAGATTGTGCTCAGAGACCTATGACAGGTAGACTACTAATCAGATAGCTGGCGTTGCGAAGTACAGCATGATAATGCCGTAAATACGAAGGTATTGACTACAGCCAATGTCGACAAGATGGTTCGGAAATACAGTAGGGCTACAATCAATCATCATCAGAATCAACTTACGCTTCAAACAGCCCCAATGCTCCCATCTCTCGCACATGTGGATGAAGGAGGACTTGCTCCTTTTTGGGGGGTTGGTGAGTAGGAGACAGATCATGGACGCCTGGGTAGATTTTGAGCTTGGTACTGCATTGTTTTAACTGTATTAGCTTACTGTATTGAGTCAGATTGAAGGAGTAGTCTATTAAACTAAATAGGCACACCAGTGAGACGTTACTTGCAGTCTCGCGCTGTAGAATCAGAAACACGTTTATTGCTATATAAAAAATACAGTATAAGTACAATATCATTGTTAAGAATTTAGGACAATACAATAGCCTCTTGAACAGATTACAATCGATGTTGCAAAACCGAAAATAAATACGCATTGTCATAGGAAAGCAAAATAAGTCATTTAGATATATCTTTCTGCACCGCAAAGAGGAAGTCCAGGTGATAAAATACCATCAGAAGCAGCAGCATTTGTGGAGACATAAAAAATCCACGACATCTCTCAGAGCATGTGGATCGGACAACGGTCATCTGGAGTAGTCCAGCCTATATGTACCTTTCACAAAAAAAATGATGCATACCTGCAAATTATTTGTTCACGTTTGATGAAGATTTCCTAAAGTTTTATGGTTGAAATATTCAGCCTTTTCTTTCTCAGCGGAAGCTTTCATTAGACTCAAAGTGATTTCAAAGAGTAATTGTTAATTAACCCTTCGTTTCCTGTTGACTCAGTCAAAAATAAATGCTTCTATCAACTCTACGATGGATGTAACATGGATATCAGGTTTTCAAATTAAGACCTGTTGGCCTTATTGACCTCATCTTATCTGACAAGTAAAAACAGCACCATTCGTTTAATATTTTAAATAAAGGAGATACCAGAGGTAACATAATGTGCTAATTACCTAAGAATAATTTGTGTCAAAGCCAGGGCATGTGTTTTGAAACCCCTTCAGTTTTAGTTAAAAGTGTATAAGCCTATAAAGTCTGTTTACATATTAAAACTTTATATTACTGGACATAAAAGAGGACAAATATAGCAATATCAACAGGAGTAACAGTTAAACACATG
>CM030189.1:15096477-15098977 GCA_017639675.1 Aplochiton taeniatus
GGCAGGTTGTTTTTACCAAAGCTCTGGTGGACAGGGAAAAGGCTGATCTGAGGCCAGTGGTTTGGGGGGACTGGGAGTGATTGACGTGAGAGAACCCCATGAAAGGCTGAACTGAGGCCAGTGGTTTGGGGGGACTGGGAGTGATTGACATCAGAGAAAAGCCTCCCACCACTGTTGACCTTAAGACCACCTTTTGAAGCTGTATTATTGATTTCATTGCTTTATCACCCACTTTTATTCACTGTGGTTTCTTCAATACTTTGCCTTTGTGTGTGTGTGTGTCCGTGTGTGTGTGTGTGTGTGGGTCTGTGTGTGTTTGCGTGCGTATGTCCCTGTCGATGTGTGTGCATGAGATTGTGTGTCTCCATTTGGGTGTGTGTGTGTGTGTCTGTTGGTGTGTGTGCCTCTCGCTTTGTCTGTATCTCTGATGGTGTGTGTGTGCGTGTGTGTGTGTGTGTGTGTGTGTGTGTGTGCCTCTCTCTGTGTCTGAGTCTCTGACTGTGTGTGTGTGTGTGTGTGTGTGTGTGTGTGTGTGTGTGTGACTCTCTGTGTCTGTATCTCTGACGGTGTGTTTGTGTCTGACGGTGTGTGTGTGTGTGTGTGTGTGTGTGTGTGTGTGTGTCCCAGGCATCGTCTCCCTCATCTCGCTGGCCGTCCTGTCCTACGAGCGCTACAGCACCATGATCGGCCCCACAGAGGTGGACGCCACCAACTACAGGAAGGTGTGCCAGGGCATCTGCCTATCCTGGCTCTACTCGCTGGCCTGGACGCTGCCCCCCCTGCTGGGCTGGAGCCGCTACGGCCCCGAGGGGCCGGGCACCACCTGCTCCGTGGACTGGACCGGCAAGACGGCCAACAACGTCTCCTACATCGTCTGCCTGTTCATCTCCTGCCTGCTGGTGCCCTTCATGGTCATTTTGTACTGCTACGGCAAGCTGCTGCACGCCATCAAACAGGTGAGGGGAGAGGGGGGGGGGTGGGGGGGTCATGGGGGGGGGGGGGGGGGGGTCTTGAACAGGTGGGGGAGAGGGGGGGGGGGGGTTTAAAGAGCTGTCAGGGTAACGGGGGGGGGGGGGGGGGGGGGGGGTTAAAGAGCTGTCAGGGTAACGGGGTGGGGGTCTTGAACAGGTGGGGGTCACGCGGGGTAGGAGGAGGGGTTTAAAGAGGTCAGGCTAACGGGGGGGGGGAGGGGGTTGTTAAACAGGGGAGGGTCACAGGCATATTTCTTCAATGGAAACTGTTTTTGCATTTAGTTGGGGTCCTTATGACGCGCTCTGGCAAACCACTGATAGTCTCTTCACTTAAATATGTTGTTTTGGGGTGGTGTGGTGACAACAGAAATTAGTTCTATACTTAACCTTTGTTGCCATGGCGTCGTTTGGGGAAAACATAACTTAGTTCTTCTCTTAAGTGTTAGAATCTAGCAACTAGCTATACTTCACTGTGTTAGAATCTAGCAACTAGCTATACTTCACTGTGTTAGATTCTTTAAACTAGCTATACTTCACTGTGTTTTTAAAATAGTTGTAGCTCTGTCTCTGTTGCATGCCATCAAACCGCTATGACTGGAGAACAAAAACTCCTTTGGCTTTTAAGGATATTATTGTTGTTGTGGTTTTTGACAGATACTTTGTGCATCTTTGATCTTTATTTTTGATACATTCGGTATTGAGTCATTGATGTGGCGCGCTGGGGCTGGAATGTTTTTCAAGTAATGGGTTTCAAATGTTTCAATGTTTAACATGTTTCATATTTCAAATGTTTCAATGTTTAACATGTTTCATATTTCAAATGTTTCAATATTTAACATGTTTCATATTTCAAATGTTTCAATGTTTAACATGTTTCATATTTCAAATATTTCAATGTTTAACATGTTTCATATTTCAAATGTTTCAATGTTTAACATGTTTCATATTTCAAATGTTTCAATGTTTAACATGTTTCATATTTCAAATGTTTCAACCCACTACACACCGTGGCACATTGGTCGTTTTCGCCCTGCCTTTGCTGCTAATATCAACGTGGAATACTAAATCATCACTAATACCAGTTATGATGCCTTGTGGATTTGTTCACTCTGGTGATATCCCACAACATTTTTCATAGGGCAGACATCGTCTGCAGCCAGTACATAAATAAATACATAACCATCTGCTCAGACTGGCTGCAGAAGGCCCAGCTAACGACCTGTGAGCCATCAATGGCAGCATTATTTGTGACTAATTTCTGGGACCTTTTAATGGTTGAGCAGAGATAGGAACAATCTGGATATTATTAAGATTTCTCTGGATATGAAGCACACAAGTGTCCTCTCTGTGTTGTTGGACGCACACACACACACACACACACACACACACACAGACGCAGACACACACACACACACACACACACACACACACACGCAGACACACACACACACAAACACACACACACAGACGCAGACACACACACACACATACATTCGAAGACGCAAATCTGGACAAACACACGCACTGAC
>CM030189.1:15103977-15106477 GCA_017639675.1 Aplochiton taeniatus
CTGAGCCCCTGTCTTCCTTTGATATCCGCCATCTTGCCTCAGCATTACAGAGGCATAACGAAAGCATAATGAAAATGATAACCTGGTCTTCCATGGAATTATCCTCGAAAATAAAATAACAGCATTCAAATAATGTGACCATTAAAATAATCAAACCATTGATATAGTATAATCATTAAAATAATCAAACCATTGATATAGTATAATCATTAAAATGATCAAACCATTGATATAGTATAATTATTACAATGATCAAACCATTGATATAGCATAATCATTAAAATAATCTAAATTGTTCGCTAATTTTGGTGGAAGCTTGGGATTCTTTTGAGGGGAGAGAGAGAGAGAGAGAGAGAGCGAGAGAGAGAGAGAGAGAGAGAGAGAGAGAGAGAGTTCACAATGGGAGAATGGACTGCGTCGTTGATGGGCCGTATTTGAAAAGAGCTTTGGAATACTCCTATCGTCCGAATGGAGGGATTAATCATTCTATCCGTCCGTGGGTCTGAAGAACAGGGACAACCGTTAATTAGGCAACGTAATTACCGATCCCATTTAATAAAGTGATGTATTTTTTGTGAGAACCTCCTCGGTGGTTATTAACTTAATTATATATTTTTTTGTGCTGATTAACAATTGTTTCCTGGGAGCTGAAAAGGCCGGTCTGTGGTCCTTTGGCTTAATGGACTGAGACAGAACCGAGACAATAGTCCCAAATGAGGAGGAGATGACCTTTACACAAAGTGACCTTTATGTAAAGTAAAACGGATGAAAGGATCAGGTAACTCTTTCTTGAATGACCTTTTGGGATGTTTTTTTTTTTTTACCTGGTTACTGATGTAGCTGAAAGTTTAGTACCCCAGCAAACAATTCAGCAACATTTTATTTGAAAAAATGAATTATCTTTGCCCAAGGGCTGAATGCAATCTCTTGAGAGAAAAAGAAAGAGAGAATGAAAGCAGGTGAAATATGAAATAGAGAAAGAGAGACAAGAAACAGACAGCGCTCAACGTAAACATCAAAAAGAACAATGTCTCTATCTCTGCAGCGTTGGCCTTGAGTGTTAAGATGATCAGATGATCCTTTTTTTTTTTTTAAGATATTTTTGGGGAGGCATTTTATTTTTTACACTTTATTGCCAGGACAGCGGATGGACAGGAAAGGTGGGAGAGAGAGAGGGGAGGACATGCAGCATTGCTATCCTCATTGTTCCCCACCTCTGCACCTCTCTCACTCTCTCTCACTCACTCTCTCTGTCACTCTCTCACTCTCTCTCACTCTCTCCCTCTCTGTCACTCTCTCACTCTCTCTCACTCTCTGTCACTCTCTCTCACTCTCTGTCACTCTCTCCATCTCTCTCTCTCTCTCACTCTCTCTCACTCTCTTCCTCTCACTCTCTCTTTCTCCCTCTCTCTCACGCCATCTCAATTCATCAACAAAAACATTTAGTTTCCTCAAAGGTGTTTATCCTGGGCAAATTGTGTGCCATTTATGTCAAATGTGAAGGTTTACTCGATCACTAAGCACTTTGCAGCCAACAAATACATCTGATGGTTGAACAGCTTGTTTCAAAAACCTTGTTTATTTCCCTTTTGCAGTGCAGTCCATCAAGAATAGGCAATCAAGCTATTATTTAGACACCAAGGCTGCATTGTAAAGAGAAAGAATACCCATCTTTCTTACTTTTGAAACACTAGACACTTGGGTATTTTAGTGACACATTCAATAGTGTTTTTCTGAGTGTGGCTCTGGTTAGTGTTCATTTTATATTACTTCTCCTTCATTGACATCAGGGGGAACACAAAACAGTCCCCACAAACCACCATTATCCACCACGGAGCGGACAGTATTGAGTAGATAAATGCCCCTTTGCTGTGAACCAGTGGCAGTTATTCACTTCATCAGTGCTGCTAAGTGCAACGAGGTCACAGTTATCAGTAGGAGCAGGGTTTATTTAAGTCCGTTTTTTAACACGTTTGGTGGTCAGGATTTCACAGCCCACAGCAGTAAAACTAGCAGGGGAGCTGGGTCCTCTCACACGTATTAGGATGTGTCACTTCCTATTAGATGCTGAAGTTACTAGCTCCAACAGTTTGGAAGAAAAACTTATTTGAACGCTTTCTGAACAACTAACCCACACCCATCTCTTTTTATTCACTTATTTTTATGTTGGGAGTGCGTGTAGGCTATGGGTATAAGATGTCTACATAAGTTTGGTTAAATTTGTAAGGTTAATCTTTCAGCTGAGCGTTCCATGTATCAAGCCAGCAGTTGGAGGTGTGCATAGGATATTTATTCCCTGATTATCTGGCCATGCCGAGAGCGTGTATAGAGGCGGGTGGCTCTGAGACGCCGTTGCTCACCGTTAAGCCTTCTGGAGGTGTGGTGGGCTCAATTTAACAATCAGGTCATATGACGTATCTGCTCTCAACCCAAATCCTTAGTAAAAAATCGTCCATACTAGGACAAAAATATCATTCGAGCTTCTTTGTCATGGCAACAA
>CM030189.1:15113977-15118977 GCA_017639675.1 Aplochiton taeniatus
AGGCGTGTCCCCCTGCTTAAGCCAGTACATGTCCAGGCCCGTCTGAAGTTTGCCAGAGAGCATATGGATGATCCAGAAGAGGATTGCAGATGAAACCAAAATAGAACTTTTTGGTAAAAACTCAACTCGTCGTTTTTAGAGGAAGAAGAATGCTGAGTTGCATCCCAAGAACACCATACCTACTGTGAAGCATGGGGGTGGAAACATCATGCTTTGGGGCTGTTTTACTGCAAAGGGGACAGGACGACTTATCCGTGTTAAGGGAAGAATGAACGGGGCCATGTATCGTGAGATTTTAAGCCAAAACCTCCTTCCATCAGTGAGAGCATTGAAGATGGAACGTGGCTGGGTCTTCCAGCATGACAATGATCCCAAACACACCGCTCGGGCAACGAAGGAGTGGCTCCGTAAAAAGCATCTCAAGGTCCTGCAGTGGCCTAGCCAGTCTCCAGACCTCAACCCCATAGAAAATTTGTGGAGGGAGTTGAAAGTCCGTGTTGCCCAGCGACAGCCCCAAAACATCACTGCTCTAGAGGAGATCTGCATGGAGGAATGGGCCAAAATACCAGCTACAGTGTGTGCAAACCTGGTGAAGACTTACAGGAAACGTTTGACCTCTGTCATTGCCAACAACGGTTATGTTACAAAGTATTGAGTTGAACTTTTGTTATTGACCAAATACTTATTTTCCACCATCATTTACAAATACATTCTTTAAAAATCCTAAATTCCTGGATTTTTTTTCTCATTTTTTTCTCTCATAGTTGAAGTCTACCTATGATGAAAATTACAGACTTCTCTCATCTTTCTAAGTAGGAGAACTTGCACAATCAGTGGCTGACTAAATACTTGTTGGCCCCACTGTATGTGTGTCTGTGCAGGTGCGTGTGGGTGTGTGGGTATTTAGACTCTGTGCTCTCTCTCATCTCCATCATTTCCTGTCCATTCACTGGTGTCCACTTTATTCAATTGCTATTCTAGTTTTTTTTTCCTCCCCCTCTCCCCCTGCCTTTCTCTATCTCTTTTCTCTCCCCCCATCTCCTCCACTGTTAATGGCCTGTGCCAGAGAGTAGACGCTGGCTCAAAGCTGTGTTGAGCAGAGCCAGACACGGTCCAACGCAGCAGGGGCAGAATTGACTGAGAGAGAGAAAGAGAGACAGAGAGAGAGAGAGAGAAAGAGAGAGAGAGAGAGAGAGAGAGAGAGAGAGAGAGAGAGAGAGAGAAAGAAAGAAAGAAAGAGAGAGAGTGAGAGCAAAGAAAGAAAAAGATGCAATAGAAAGTGAGAGAGAGCGTGAGCCAGAGTTCTCCTCTGACCCGGCACATTTTCTGCTTTGTTGCGTTTTGTTTCCCGGCGGTGCGGACATTGACTGAAGACGTCTATTACTGTAATGAAATGAAAGGGCTGATGGTGTTCCTGCTGTACCTGTGTTACACAGAGAGAGACACAGAGATAGCATGTACTACACCCACCAACCAAAAGAGAAAGAGAAGGAGAGAGAGAGAAAGAGAGAGGGATAGAGTGAGAGAGAGAGGACCCCCCTAACCCCAAACCACAGGAGAGAGAAAGAGAGAGGGAGAGAGAGAGAGAGGACCCCCCCCCCTAACCCCAAACCACAGGAGAGAGAGAGTAAGAGAGAGGGAGAGTGAGAGAGGGATGTTGTCCGTGTAATACCTATGTTAAAGAGAGAGAGAGAGAGAGAGAGAGAGAGAGAGAGAGGAGGGGAGTGGGGTATATTAGACCCCAAACAAAGGAGAGTGAACATACGGAAAGGCCTAGAGACAGACCGGAAGGATGTTTAGTTTGAGGGTAACAAACACCAACCGAGAGTGAGGTGTGTTGAAACAGTAGAGGCATGTTGAAACAGTAGAGGCATGTTGAAACAGTAGAGGCATGTTGAAACAGGAGAGGCGTGTTGAAACAGGAGAGGCATGTTGAAACAGTAGAGGCATGTTGAAACAGGAGAGGCGTGTTGAAACAGGAGAGGCGTGTTGAAACAGTAGAGGCGTGTTGAAACAGGAGAGGCATGTTGAAACAGTAGAGGCGTGTTGAAACAGTAGAGGCGTGTTGAAACAGTAGAGGCATGTTGAAACAGTAGAGGCGTGTTGAAACAGTAGAGGCGTGTTGAAACAGTAGAGGCGTGTTGAAACAGTAGAGGCGTGTTGAAACAGTAGAGGCGTGTTGAAACAGTAGAGGCATGTTGAAACAGTAGAGGCGTGTTGAAACAGTAGAGGCATGTTGAAACAGGAGAGGCATGTTGAAACAGTAGAGGCATGTTGAAACAGGAGAGGCATGTTGAAACAGTAGAGGCATGTTGAAACAGGAGAGGCATGTTGAAACAGTAGAGGCATGTTGAAACAAGAGAGGCGTGTTGAAACAGTAGAGGCGTGTTGAAACAGTAGAGGCATGTTGAAACAGTAGAGGCGTGGAGGACAGTAGGTCGTCTTGTCGATGGAGGAGTGTGGAAACACCGTCCGTGGCGTCTGATAACGCCCCCCCCCCAACCCCACACACACACACACACACACAACCTCCCCCCCCCCCCCCCCCAACCTTACCTCTTTGGCACATTTCAATCAATCCCCTCCCTCAGAACACCTGGAGTCCAGACGCCAGGCGCTTTTCAAGGTCTGGTAACCTGTACAGGCACGTTTCCTTTTGTTTCTGTGTGGCCTTTGTGGTTTTGCCCGTAGGCTGGGCTCTGACGGCGGTGGTAAATGGCGGCTGAAGGAAATGGAAGGCTGACGTGAGGACGCTGAGCGGGGAAGGGCAGGGCCCACTGTCAGACCAGTGATTAACCATGGCAACGGAGGATTTGTGGAGGCCATCAGTCTTTCAGTGGGGCTCATTGACCGAGGCTCCCAGGGGGCTGGTGGTGTGTGGGTGTACCGATGCCGTCAGGCGTGACCTGTAGAGGTCACTGTTTATTGGCGTGACCTGTAGAGGTCACTGTTTCTTGGCGTGACCTGTAGAGGTCACTGTTTCTTGGCGTGACCTGTAGAGGTAATTGTTTCTTGGCGTGACCTGTAGAGGTCACTGCTTCTTGTACTTTTAGGGTCACAGGACAGGTATCCTTGGCTCCAGCTTTGGGTTCGAAAGCCTGGGGAAGTTTGATGGTGAAAGTCCGTTTAAAAGAGGTGGAGACAATCAATGTGTCACTATTCTAAATAACCAATAAAGTATTGAAATGGGTGGAGCTTCAAAGACAGGTGCTCTCCCGTATTGGAACAGAGTCAAAACAAAACCAAGAGGAGGGTGTGTCTTGAAAGGAGGAGGGTTTCGCCAGAGAGTAAGTGACGTTTGAAAACGCCAATCAAATGCGTGCCTTCCAGACTGCAAGGCTAACAGAAGAGCACTTTTGTGTGTGAACGTTTCCAGACCTCCAGTGGAGTTTGAGAGAAGGAGATTTGGCAGGATGGCCACGCGAGACTACAGGACAGGTAGACATGGCAACAAAGCAGGATCAGTGGGCGGGACTTCCTTTCTGACAGACTCTGTCAACCCTCCTCTTATTGGTCGACTGTCTGTTTGGTTCTGGTCCGGCGTTCCAAATCCGAACCTCTACCTGTCAACCAGATCCACGTTCTGTGTGAGGGTTGTGATTCGTGGAAAATATTCAAAGCAATTGAGTGCCGAAATTACTTTTTGGGAGTGATTAACAAGCATGCCAACCATGTCTATTTCCCTTGCAAATCTGTGTGTGTGTTTTGTACCGCTTCAATAAATAATGACAAAAAGGCTTTTACCCTGTGATTCGCTACGGGGAGGGTTTTTTGTGTTTCAGGCCCTCAAAGTTTAATGTCCTTAAATAGCAGTGTTGGAAAGAATGCCAGAATGCTTTTAGCACACTCGTAAACTAGGATAGTTACATGTCATTTGTATTAGGAGGAACACTGAGCACTGACTACACTGAACACTGACTACGTCTGTGTGGTTTATCTCAACTTGAAGCCTCCTAAATGTGTTCCTCTAAATCAACGTTTTAGAGGGGGCTGTCGTAGCTGATCTCCAGTGTTTTCGTTTGAACACACACACTCTTGTTGTTTTCATTCCCTAATTTTCTTCTTTATTTACTTCTTTATTTATTAATGCAGAAAAGGCGTTAATCCTACAATCCAAATATGATTACTTAAAACACTCGCAGACATACTGCGTCTTTGTAAATGAATAACTTGCGTTTGTCTTGTTTAATATCAGCACTTGCTGGGTGACTCATGTTATCTGAGATTATTCCTTGTTTGCACCAGTGTTAGTTAGTTAGTTTGTTGTTGTTTGCACCAGGCATTTCTATCAGGCGACTGGCATTAGTAGAGCCGACAGATTGTCTTGCTCACAGAGGTGGGAACACGCGTGGGTGATATATTTGAACTGACTGGCAGATGACACTAACACACACACACACACACACACACACAAAGGCTAGAGGAAACTTGCTCTAGATGCAATCATCACTTAAACACAAAAGTCCCCATATACTTAGAGAAACATTTGTCACGCATACACACAAACACAAACACACACACACACACACACACAAAAAGTAAGCTGGAGACTTTATCTGGGTTGATCGGGTGCTGGGTTGATTGGGTGCTGGGTTGATCAGGTGCTGGGTTAACTGCTGTGGTGGGAAGAAACCTCTGAGGGGATTTACAAGACGTGAGCTGCCGTAGAGAGAAGCTACATGTCAGATATTCAATTACAGTTAAGCCTAACCTAATCTCCTCAGATCCCTTCTCTCCCACTCTCTCCCTCTCTCTCTCTCTGTCTTTCTCTCCCTCTCTCCCTCTCTCTCTCTCCCTCTCTCCCTCTCTCTCCCTGTCTCTCTCCCTTCCTATGGCTCTCTGGCTCTCTGTCTGTCTCTCTCTCTCTCTCTCTCTCTCTCTCTCCCTCTCTCTCTGTCTTTCTCTCTCTCTCTCTCTCCCTTACTATCTCTCTCTCTCTCTCTCTCTCTCTCTCTCTCTCTCTCTCTCTCTCTCTCTCGCTCTCTCTCTCTCTCTCTCTC
>CM030189.1:15123977-15126477 GCA_017639675.1 Aplochiton taeniatus
CAGAGACAAACATACATACTGTACATACACACACACATACCCACACACACACACACACAGAGACAAACATACATACTGTACATACACACACACACACACACACACACACACACACACATACATACTGTACATACACACACACACACACACACACACACACACACACATTTATACTGTACATACACACACACACACACACACACGTACACACACACACGAACGCGTTGCATGTGATGCTGAGTGCGTTGCGGCACTCTTTGTTCTGTGGTCTGGACCACAGGGAACGGGGAGATTATGGGCCCTGCCCTGGCCCTCATTAGCAGTGCCCCCAGCAGCCCATCTGGTAGCGGCAATGTTGCAAACCAAACGCAACCTTGAACTCTTCACAGAGAGTGTATGGGAGTAGTCAAAACAAAGACGCCGCATCAATGAATCATCTGCAAATGCACAAATGATTCATGAGGCTAGACATAGTGATGTGCCAGAGAGGATCCTCTGAATAACCGTGTCTAGTCATTACACGGTGCTGTTAGGGTTAGGGTTAGGGTTAGGGTTAGGGTTATCCTCTGAATAACCGTGTCTAGTTATTATACAGTGCTGTTAGGGTTAGGGTTAGGGTTAGGGTTAGGGTTATCCTCTGAATAACCGTGTCTAGTTATTATACAGTGCTGTTAGGGTTAGGGTTAGGGTTAGGGTTAGGGTTCTGTGGGGCTTCCTCTAGATTGAGGGAGACCGTTGCGTGGTTTTAGAACAGTTATTCAGTTGGAGAGGAAAGAAAGCGATTCCTGAGATGAATCAAAGGTTTGAATTAAAAAGAACTCATGAAATAAATCAATTGAATAAAAACGCAAGGATGAAAGTTTGTTGTTGACGGCCGACAAAGGAAATTGAGTTGAGTACTTGATGGACAGTGTCGAGGTTTGGCTTGGACATAGATCTGACGTACTTTTGGAATACTAATACACGTTTTGGTACTGGGGGCTGCTGACAACACTTTTGTCTGAAGATAACTGACTACATCCAGTTGGGAAAGTTTCTCTAGTAATTAATGGAAACATTTCTTCTCTGTCTCCTGGTTGTTATGAATGGCCCTAAAGTATAGTCATTTTTCCCCGGTCAGCCTAATTGCAAAGAAAAGATATGTCGGACCATTAATCTGCTGTTTGATGAATGTCTTTTCGTTTCTTACTGACGTGTTCAATTTGGTCGCTGATCACAGTTTTCAATCTGTCATCTCTCTGGATCATACAAGTTCACGTGTTCCAGCAGAGTTTCCTCATGAACAGAGTCAAATGTGCATTAACACAATACTTTTAACCATGTTATATGTTATACCACATTTAAACAATGTTATAATATATTTAACCATGTTATACCACATTCAACCAAGTAATTTCACATTGTTATTTTTGATGCACAGTACTATACACTTGCAAACCAAGTGATTTAAATCGTCCAGTAAGTCAAATGTAATTATCTATTTTCAAAGATGTTTCCAGGATGTACCTCCAAACAATCCCAGTAGCGCTTTGGGAGGAGCCCCAGTGTCTCACCACAAATAGGGAAAAGCATCCTGGAAATTGTTTTGGGAGTGTGTATTCTTTTTGTGATACGGAGTCAATTTTATTTCCATTCAGATTCCATAAGGAGACAGATCTGTTCCCGGGAGGGATAAGAAACCAGTAAACATTGTTCACACACCATTTCTGCTGTCTACTTATGTACCGATGTGTTTGTGGATAAACAAATCAAAGAAACTCTTATTAAGTCATATTACTCCTCTGATCAATCACTTTATCTCCAAGAGCCACTGAAGTAGAACTTTTTTGTCTTAAAAACAACAACCACTGTCAGGATATTCTGTACACTGTCTGTGTGTGTCCGACTGTCATCAATGTGTGTGTGTGTGTGCGTGTGTGCGTGTGTGTGTGTGTGTGTATCTGTGTCCGTCTGTCTATGTCTTTGTGTCCGTCTGTCAATCTGTCTGTCTGTCTGTCAATCTGTCTGTCTGTCTGTCTGTCTGTCTGTCTGTCTGTCTGTCTGTCTGTCTGTCTGTCTGTCTGTCTGTCTGTCTGTCTGTCTGTCTGTCTGTCTGTCTGTCTGTCTGTCTGTCTCAGAGAGATGTCCTGTATGTCATTTTCAGTCTTCAATTCCTCCCAGCCCGTTACTATGGAAACTGTGAGTTGAGGCGAGTTGAAGACTAAAAATGCTGTACAGATACAAGCGGAACGGGAACAAATCTTAAGTTCCTCCCCTGGGGCCCTTTGGGGGCTGATCTCGCCTCCGGGCAAGACATCAACATTCCGTTAAGGGTGAGTGGTCTGAATTTACAACTTCTTGTTACGGAACATTTTCAGGGACCACGAAGAGGGTTTGTTAAATGTGTTTCTAAAAGGGAGGAATGGGGACTGTTCTCTGGTCAGCAAAGTAACTTCCTTTTGCAAGTTTCCAAAGTTTAAGGCCCACAAAGTTTATGACAACGGCAAGCAAGCACCCTATT
>CM030189.1:15136477-15141477 GCA_017639675.1 Aplochiton taeniatus
TCACTTAGCTTGACTGTAGAAAAGGTTCTACACTTTCAGGGCGAACTATGCCGTTACTGTTTGAATTACGGTATGTTTACGTAACATAGAAGTTCCTTACATTTTGTTTTGGCATCAATGGAAGCAGGGACATGAGACCACTTTGGCCTTTTCTTACTTCTATACATATATATATCCATGTATGTATACTTATATGTACAGTATCTTTAAAAGGCTTCTAGGCCCTTTTTGAAAGTAAGCATCGGTTGTCGTGGTTGGTGGTTGTCATGGCTACAATGAGTTTGCCCTGGGACAAGAGGCCATTTATCTTGGCTTAGTTTAACAATGCAGAAAACCCTAGAAAAAGGTCATTTATCTTGGCTTAGTTTAACAATGCAGAAAACCCTAGAAAAAGGTCATTTATCTTGGCTTAGTTTAACAATGCAAGTTGCATCGGTCAATGCACCAAGGAGAGCTGACCTGACAGGCCTTGGAAAGCCAGAGTCCACCCATGAAAGCCATGATTCAGTTCACTGGGAAGTGGATTGATGTTTAACAGGATTAGCCCACTTACAACAGCAACAAGCGGGCTAACTTTTCAGCACATTGGACATATCTGTTTTTGGAGGTGAAGGGATTGTGTTCTGGGTTAGGGGGGTAATGGCCAGTTTGACATTGATTTCTACTTATAACTTGTTCCAAGAAATGGTGAATAATGAATTTGTATTCTTCTTTCTTTCTTTCTTTCTTTCTTTCTTTCTTTCTTTCTTTCTTTCTTTCTTTCTTTCTTTCTTTCTTTCTCTTTTTCTTTCTGTACCCCCACACAGTGTTAGCTTTTTCCTCTCACCTATGGAGCAGCCCCCTCACTGGCTCAGGTGACAGGTAGACATAAACACACACCTTTAACGTGCATTGGAAAGCCTCCCAGAATACTTAAAAATGAAAAAAAAAAATACGGATTTGCCTGTCCGTCTGAGGATAAACTATACAGGTGAAACAAGGTTTTGGAGTGTAAATATTGTTTTGATGACGTGCCTGTTTGCATCTTGTTCAACGTTGACAAACTGATTCCATGCACTCTTTGTGTCAGCTGCAGAGATAATTATTGAAGTCTTTAAATGACAAATCTGATGAACTGACATTTGCATCTGATTCATCGTGACAGCTTCTGCTGTGGTATTTCAACGCGCTGATACAGGCATTTAAGGACATTTCATTGTGGCTTACTTAGCACGCTGTTTGTCACAACCCACGGACATGTTCTTGTATCCTGTAAATAAACCACTACAAAAGTTGAAGGAATTTTAAGGGTTGCTGTTCAAAAAAGATTTTTTAAAGAAATATAATTCTATTTTGAGTAATGAAGAGGTACACACACACACACACACACACACACACACACACACACACACACACCTACGTTGTGAGAGACGTAGACAAGGTCTAATTAACGAACCGTTGCTATGACCACTCAAAGTGTTTTTCTGAGTGTGTTTGTCTGTGCTTTCTTTCGGCCTCACGATTATTCGTTAACATCGACAATGGACATTTTGGCCGTACACTCTGCGTTGAAACTGGGTTGTTGTGATAGCCGGTCACCCTTTTCCCATAAGGCCAGGGTAGTAGACTGTTAACCTTCAGAATGGCCCTCTGGTCCATAAGAGGGCACAGCGAAGCTGAATGTAATCCAAACACCCTCTTTTGTTAGGGAGGCCCTCACCTTTAGAAAGACCTTGCCACAGTTTCCCTGTGCGGTATTAGGGCTGCTATTTAACTACACAACGTTAAATAACAGCCCTAATACCGCACAGGGAACTGTGCCAACATTGTTTTTTTTTTTTTCGCCTTCCTCCTCTTTTCTGTGCAGGGGAGAGTCTCAAGGTCTCCTTGATAGAGTCAGAGGAAAGCGAAAACAAACCCGCCCAGGAAAAGAAAAGATGCTCTTGAGCTCTGACTTCCCAGGAAAAGGGTTTACGCTCCCTTTACAGAGACGGCCACCGTCGTGTTCAACGTGACTTTCCTATGTTCCGTCGTTTCTGTGTTTTCTCTGAACGACGGCTGTACAAAGCGACCGTAAACAGAGTCTGAAGTAATACCATTACAGCAATGACCTTGATGGAAATGATCGAGCTGATTCAGTACGGTTTAGATTCTGCGTTTGTCCTTACGATACAGTCTTTTTATCGAGGTAGCATCGACACTATTGAGCCTGTTTTGCTTTACCAATGAGGGCCTTTTCCTGAGCACAGTGAAATGCAGTTCGACTCGTAAGAAGTCAAAGAACTGTAGCGTATGCAGCCTTTTCCTCATCTTTCTCTCCCTCGGGTCAGTTCAAGAGAAAGAAACAGGCCATCATCACGATGGACGAGCACTGTTTTCTACCGATGACTAATCTTCGAACATTACACACATCCAGTCATCTTGTGGGGTGTGACGTCATAGAGCCCCATTGAAAAAACAAGTAATGTAACATTGTGTCCGGACCAGCAGGGTGTCGGGGGGTGGGGGGGGGGGTTGGTTAAGTGTGTATGGGGGGGGGGGGGGGGGGGTTGGTTAAGTGTGTATTGGGGGGTGGGGTGGGTGGGTTGGTTAAGTGTGTATAGGGGGGGGGGGGGGGGGGTTGGTTAAGTGTGTATGGGGGGGGGGTCAGCTGGTCTCGCATTCCCTCTCGGCTCCCTCGTCACCCGGCAACAGGAGAGCTCCTACTTGTGGCTGGAGCGCCGCCGCTCCGAGATGGAGCCACGGGGAAGGACTTCCTGAGGAGCCCGGGGAACTCCTCAGGGCCATCGAGTCATTACGGCCAGCTGATGGAGGCTGCTAGGGATTTCTGTTGATGAATCTTCCACTCCACCTCTGTCTGTTTGTGCGTGCATGTGTGTGTGTGTGTGTGTGTGTTTTAAGTGTGTGTGCGTTCTTGGCCCACTTTTCTTCCACCATGCTAAGATCCAGGATCAGCATCGGAGACCACTGTGTGTGTGTGTGTGTGTGTGTGTGTGTGTGTGTGTGTGTGTGTGTGTGTTTATGTGTCTGTGAGTGTCTTTGTGTGTGTTTGTGTGTCTGTGTCTGTGCCTGTGTATTTGTTTGCGTCTGTGTGTGTCAGTATGAGTGTTATGTGCCTGTCTCTGTGTGTCAGTGTCTGTTGGCATGTCTGTTTGCGTGTATCTGTGTGTGTGTGTTTATGTGTCTGTTTGTGTCTGTGTGTGTGTCTGTGAGTGTGTTTATGTGTGTGTGTGTGTGTGTGTGTGTGTGTGTGTCTGTGAGTGTGTCAGTGTGTCTGTTTGCGTGTCTGTGTGTGTCTGTATGTGTGCCTGTGTAATTGTGTGTGTCTGTGTGTGTGTTTGTGTGTCTGTGTCTGTGTGTCTGTTTGCGTGTCTGTGTGTGTGTGTGTGTGTGTGTGTGTGTTTGTGTGCCTGTGTCTGTGTGTCTGTTTGCGTGTCTGTGTGTGTGTCTGTGTGTCTGTTTGCGTGTCTGTGTGTGTCTGTATGTGTGCCTGTGTGTGTGTGTGTGTGTGATTGTGTGTGTCTGTGTGTGTGTTTGTGTGTCTGTGTCTGTGTGTCTGTTTGCGTGTCTGTGTGTGTCTGTGTGTGTGTGTGTGTGTGTGTGTGTGTGTGTGTGTTTGTGTGCCTGTGTGTCTGTTTGCGTGTCTGTGTGTGTGTCTGTGTGTCTGTTTGCGTGTCTGTGTGTGTCTGTATGTGTGCCTGTGTGTGTGTGTGTGATTGTGTGTGTCTGTGTGTGTGTGTGTGTGTGTGTGTGTGGGTGTGTTTGTTTATGTGCCTGTCTGTGTGTGTGTTTGTGTGTGTGTGTCTATGTTGTGCACGTGCTTGTCCAAGCGTGTGTGCATGTTTTCCGCCTGACTGCCAGTCCCAAATGGTTTCTCAGCACTATCATTTAGACTAGTCCTTCAATTGAGGCCAAGGCATCCTCAAGGTCAAAATTACAGGCTGGGCAAATGATTCATTTCAAATGTCTGAAAAGAAGTTGGAGGGCTTTCTACCAGGAGGGTCAATTGTTCAAATGAAGCCTAAAAATACCAGGTACTTTCTAAAGATAATAACGTCAATTTTCAACCTTAATCTCCGATGCAAAGGGTTGCCAAATGGCTCCCCTGGTTAGGCTAATACTGAACAGCTACAGGGTAGAGGGTAGGACAGGGTAGAGCTCTGTCGCAACAGGTGGATTCTGGAACCATCCATGAAGTCATATATATATACAGTATGTATATAGTATATAGTATAGCATAGTATATATAGAATATAAAGTTCATAAAAAAGGCTCCATCGAGGTCAAGTGTCTTTAAAAGTCCGTTTTCCAAGCTGTGGCTTTCTGCCCCCTATTTTAGCATGCTAACACCGTCCCTCATGAACGCAGACACATCACCCACCAGTAATATCGGTAATGAGGTCATTTTACCATTCGTTGTGTGGGCAAGGGAAAGGGAATGGTTATTGGTTAAGTGCTTACACCTGCCCCATCTAAAGATGGCCGCCGCCGTACATGAATCCAGGAGGCTTCGGTTCCCACTGCTATGTTTTTAAGCCATTAAGAAAAGACAACTGTGGCTGTGAGAGTCCACGTTGTGCTTTGGTATGACCGTTGAACTTCAAATCAAATGATCTTTAGTGCCTGTTAGCGTCTGCCTGATCATGATGTCCCATATAGATCTGATATACGGGGGCATAAAAACACTAAAAAGGTAATATTCCAAAATATGAGACTGGCTGCTAACTGCACAGGAGCAAGATTTATATTACACATTTTAAACAATGGATGGAATTCGCTCATTTCAAAATAACCAATTTTACTGATTTGATTGTTTAATCTTATAATTACATTATACAAGCAAATAAAAAAAGTTCTCCAAGTATGATTGAAATAACACATGATCAAACGTATCTGCATTTTTGATCAAAATCCATATTGCTCAGATGGTTGTTATGAATAATTGAACAGGTTTCTATATAGAGTGCACAGCAGATGCCAGTCTTAGTATGTCTTCTCTCTGAATCCTTTGAGGCCATGAA
>CM030189.1:15148977-15196477 GCA_017639675.1 Aplochiton taeniatus
TCTCACAGGGCCAAACGTTTTTTATACCATATAGTTATATGAAATGTATCATCCCCTATTTTACTGCAACACCAGCTACCATATGTATCAGGAGGAACACTAAAGAGAATCCAACACAGGAACATTTCCTCCTCCTTCACTGATTATCCATGGATGTCATCTGTCATTCCATCTGTGGTGCCTGTCTTTGAAGCTGTTCCAAACCTGAGCGGTTTCCTCTTTCAGCGTGGCCAATTCACCACTCCATCCCTGACCCCCAACAAACCATTAACAAACCACTAACACACTCAGACGCTCCCGGGCCCCCCCTACCCATTCAGTGCCCCCTGTCATAACCTCTACCCATTCAGTGGCCCCTGTCATAACCTCTACCCATTCAGTGCCCCCTGTCATAACCTCTGCCCATTCAGTGCCCCCTGTCATAACCTCTACCCATTCAGTGCCCCCTGTCATAACCTCTACCCATTCAGTGCCCCCTGTCATAACCTCTGCCCATTCAGTGCCCCCTGTCATAACCTCTACCCATTCAGTGGCCCCTGTCATAACCTCTACCCATTCAGTGGCCCCTGTCATAACCTCTGCCCATTCAGTGCCCCCTGTCATAACCTCTACCCATTCAGTGCCCCCTGTCATAACCTCTACCCATTCAGTGCCCCCTGTCATAACCTCTGCCCATTCAGTGCCCCCTGTCATAACCTCTACCCATTCAGTGCCCCCTGTCATAACCTCTACCCATTCAGTGCCCCCTGTCATAACCTCTACCCATTCAGTGCCCCCTGTCATAACCTCTGCCCATTCAGTGCCCCCTGTCATAACCTCTACCCATTCAGTGCCCCCTGTCATAACCTCAACCCATTCCCTCTCCTCAGTCTGTCCAGAACGACTACCTCCAACAGCACTATCGACTGCTACCCTGTACCCCTCTCGTTGTCATCCTGGACAACACTCACCTTTGCACCTCACATCAAAAGCATCACCTTGCCGGTATTCTCTCACCTCTGCAGGATCGTCAGACTTCCTGTCAGACTTCCTGTCTCAATCCGGCAGCAAAGTCTTGGTGCATGTGTTTATTTCTTCACGTACCACGGCACCACTGTACTGTCTGACATCGACACCAAGACACTGAGCCGTCTGCATGTGATCCAGAACTCAGCTGGCCGTATCCCCACCCACTCCCAGTCCACAGACCGCATCTCTCCCAGTCTGCTCCCACCTCACCCCCACTCCCCTCCAACTTCACCCCCACTCCCCTCCCACTTTACCCCCACTCTCCTCCAACTTCACCCCCACTCCCCTCCAACTTCACCCCCACTCCCCTCCAACTTTACCCCCACTCCCCTCCAACTTCACCCCCACTCTCATCCAACTGTGGGGAGGGTAGCTTTGGGTGAAGAGGGAGCGGGGGGGGGGGGGGGGGGGGGGCATAGAATGGAAGCTGAAGCAAAGACTGGAGGACAGTTTCCATCAGGTGGCCTGGGGACGTCAGCAACATCAGCACTGGTTACAAACGCACCAATCCATACCTTCACCTGACCACTGGGTCATACACAGAGAATTACAATGACTTCTAAGATGACAGCAATCGATGCAAAGTACACCAGATGTCTACAGCAGCATCCCCAGAACAGACCAAGGACACTCAGTCCACCTACTGCCTATTTCAGAGCGTTCAGAGCCCGTCGGTTAAAAAGCCCTGGTGTTCCCTACAGTATCACACTCTCTCCTATTGACTCCAGTGCAGATCCTAATTCACTCGGATAATGCACTGCTAATTTGAAGTGTAGAGAGGCCGTATTGATTTAGAAGATCAATGTCATTGTGTCTTAAGTCTCTAAAGAGCTCTGGGATTGGATTAGGGCAGCAAAGGGGGGTAATTGTGTTATTATGTCTTGTCTGAAGGTTAACCTTAAGACTAATCAGGCAGGGAATCTATCTGCAAGTACATCGATAAACCTGTTTTTACGTATTCAGACTAATATGAACTAATTTATTTAACCCCCTACACCCCTCTCCAGTGGGAGCCTGATATAGGAGGCACCCTATGTGAAAAGAAGAGTTTAATTACTAGATTTATAAATGAATCTAGTCCGGGACGCATGCTTTGTGTGTGTGTGTGTGTGTGTGTGTGTGTGTGTGTGTGTGTGTGTGTGTGTGTTTGTGTGTGTGTTTTAGGAGGAAAGGTACGATGAGCGTCCAGAGAAGAGTTAAGTCTGTAGATTTATAATTGAATCTAGTCCGGGATGCATGTGTGTGTTTGAGTGAATGCAACCCTTTGGGAATGATCATAGGGTCTTTCATGGGCGTGATTGGAACCTTATGGTGTATTGAGGCAACAGAAATCCATAGTGGACTCACATCCCTCACCAACTCTGTTTCTGCATGTGTGTGTGTGTGTGTGTGCGTGCGTGCGTGCGTGCGTGTGTGTGTGCAGGTGTGTGTGTGTGTGCGTGCGTGCGTGCGTGCGTGCGTGCGTGTGTTTTAAGAGGAAAGGTGCTTGAGCCGTCTGATAATCAGGGCTGTGGCTTTATCAATGTATCAAAGCTGCAGAAATCAGAGCACAGACCAAAGCACCGCACCAACCAACCACTCCCCTTCTACAGCAAGGATTCATCAAAGTCAAGGGCGCAATGAGTCGATACAAGTCCACAGGGCTATGGTGTGTGTGTGTGTGTGTGTGTGTGTGTGTGTGTGTGTGTGTGTGTGTGTGTGTATGGGTTGCAATGGATATTTTCACTTCTTCACAGAAACGAACCAATTAAACAGAGGGAGGCAACGGCCAATGATCAAATACAATCGTATTAATGGGTACAGAAAGCTGGTGTGTGCACAGAGACAGTACCACAGTCTGCTGAGTCTAACCACACAGGAAGTTCTGATTAGTCGACCACGTTGAAATGAGCATACAGGTTTAAACAAAATAAATCATGGCAATGGTCCAGGGGGAGCACGTGTTACCTCCCACACGCATATACATTATTAAGGACGTGAATACTTCATCTTACTGTGCATTATTAGGAGGTGGGGGGGTGGGGGGTGAGGAGGTGAGGTGAGGGGGTGAGGAGGCTAGGAGGAGGTGAGGAGAGGTGGTGAGGTGGTGAGGAGGTGAGGGGGTAAGGAGGTGAGGAGGTGAGGAGGAGGAGGGTGAGGAGGTGAGGTGAGGTGGGGGGTGAGGAGGTGAGGAGGTGAGGGGTGAGGGGTGAGGAGGTGAAAAAGAGTATTGCTCCACAGCAGGGGGTATGAAGATAGCAGCCTTGTTTTCTAACCAGGCCAAGCTCAATGGGACAGCCAGGTGGAGTGGAGAGGCCCTGTGCTTCAAACTTCCTCCGGCTCCATGAGCTCACCTCCATTTTTCCTCCTGCTGAAAAAAGAGATGCGGGACTAGGCAGAAGAGGGGATGAAAGGAGGGATGAAAGGAGGGATGAATGGAGGGGTCGAGGGCGAAGAGAGGAGAGAAAGAGGCGGCTTTTCTCCAAAGCCATCGGCGTCTTATCGTCAAGGCGGTGGAGAGCCCGCTCAGCGGGAATGTGAAAGGCGCTCGGGGATGGCTTCTCATTTATCATGTTGGTTAAGTGTGATGGCTGCTTCTGCAAACTGCTGCCGTATCTCCCTGTATCTGGCTGGCTCATGTTATTGGTGATTGCCGGCAGTGCGTGCACTTAAATGTTAGCAGGTACGCATAAGCACTCACACACACATACATACACACACACACACACACTTTCACACACACACACACACACACACACTCTCTCACACACCCATTGTTGGTAGTTCAGGTGTGAGAGAGGGTTAGTTGTGGCTCTGAGTACAAAAGGATAGCATTTAGAGCCGTTGCCATAGAGCTTTAGACGGAATTCAGAAAACCAGGAATGTCAACGTAGGCCAACAGACTCAGATAAACTAACTACAGTCAAAAGAATTAGTAATGTTTGACTCATACAAACTAAATACAGTCGCCAGCCAGTCCAAAGAATTTGTAAAGTTTGACTCATACATATTAAATAGAGTCACCAGCCAGTCCAAAGAATTAGTAAAGTTTGACTCATACATACTAAATACAGTCATCAGTCAGTCCATAGAGTAGGCAGAGTGTGAGATAAAACTATTCTGAACTTAAACGTATTCGGAAAGTGAAGTGTGGAGTCTGTGGCTGATGACACCTGAGCAAAACAGTGGACCTGAAATAAAATGTTGAACGGAGGCAAAATGTAGATTCGAGATCTGCTATCTGACTGTAGCATATATCTGTATACATATATATCTTGATTTGGTCCAGGACCTGTCTGTTGGTGGTAAGGTAAACCAGGACCTGTCTGTTGGTGGTAAGGTAAACCAGGACCTGTCTGTTGGTGGTAAGGTAAACCAGGACCTGTCTGTTGGTGGTAAGGTAAACCATGGACTTGTCTGTTGGTGGTAAGGTAAACCAGGACCTGTCTGTTGGTGGTAAGGTAAACCAGGACCTGTCTGTTGGTGGTAAGGTAAACCATGGACCTGTCTGTTGGTGGTAAGGTAAACCAGGACCTGTCTGTTGGTGGTAAGGTAAACCAGGACCTGTCTGTTGGTGGTAAGGTAAACCAGGACCTGTTTGTTGGTAGTAAGGTAAACCAGGACCTGTCTGTTGGTGGTAAGGTAAACCAGGACCTGTTTGTTGGTGGTAAGGTAAACCAGGACCTGTCTGTTGGTGGTAAGGTAAACCAGGACCTGTCTGTTGGTGGTAAGGTAAACCAGGACCTGTCTGTTGGTGGTAAGGTAAACCAAGACCTGTCTGTTGGTGGTAAGGTAAACCATGGACCTGTCTGTTGGTGGTAAGGTAAACCAGGACCTGTCTGTTGGTGGTAAGGTAAACCAAGACCTGTCTGTTGGTGGTAAGGTAAACCATGGACCTGTCTGTTGGTGGTAAGGTAAACCATGGACTTTTGTGTGCCCGTAAGCACGTTTCCATCTCTCTCTGAACACTCAGGTGTTTCCCTCATTCATCACTGAACCCATCAAATTGATTTCTGGGTAACTGTCGCTGTATTCGTGGATTGATATCTCTGAAACGGAAAAGAAGACAAAAGTGTGTTGCTCATCCCCCTCTCCGCCCTCCTCCTCTCTCTCCTCCTCTCCCTCTTTCCTGGCGTCACCTACGCCTTCCTCCTCCTTCTTCTCCTTTCTCCTTTGCCCCTTCCACTGTCCTTTCTCCGTCTCCTCCTCTTTTTCATCTCCCTTGTTCTCCTCATCTTCCTCCCCTTCCTCTTCCTCCTCCCAGTGTTTTTCGCTCCTCTCCCAGCATTCAAACATGTCAGTAAAAATAACTCTCGAGACGGCTGCTTTCTGCCGGATCGACAGCCAGACGTTCCCTCGCCATCCATCACCCTGACGACAGAGCGCTGCCTTCTCGGGAAGAAAGAGAGCTTCCCCGGGAAAAAAATAAAATCATAAATAAATAAATAAATGAAATAAGCTACTCTTAAATTCCTCCACCTTCAGCCATTCTGAGTTCCCCTTAGCCCAGCAGCGGAAGAATTAGGAGAGTTTAGACGTAGCAGTGTCAGAGCATTGGACATGGAGGTGCTGAGGGGGGCGGGGGGGGGGGGGGGCAGGGGGGGGAGGGGGCTAAGGGGGGGAGGGGGGGTTAGGGGGGTGGGGGGTGAGCCATGCTGTCTGTTTGGCCGTGCTGGGACAGCATAAACAAACTGTTTGGGCAACATCCATTAACGTGCTGATTAAAGTGCCGGGGCACCATGTCACCATGTCACCGGCTCAGCCTCCCATCTGTGTTTGTTTCGGACCGAGGGGGGAGCTGGGTGGGTGGGGCAGGGGGAACCCAGAGGCCAGACAGAGGAGACAGACCGGCTGCTGGCAGCGTCCCTGGGATCCTACAGGCAGAGAGACAAACTTCCAGCGCTGAGGCAGCGGAACAGTTCGGCCACCTTTGTTAGGCTTTTGGTGCCAGCCAACCCTTCTATCCACGGTCGTAAACGTGCCGGGGAAACGCTCCCCCCCCCCCCCCCACCCTTCCTCCTCCTGCGGCGTGTGCTCTCTTTGTCTGGAGCTCTCTGCTGGCTCTACAGCGAATGTTTCGGCTATGCAGAGCACTGTCTTTGGCTGGGCTGACAGGCCCATGAGACACTGATAGATCAAGCTGTTTATTTAATGGTGTGTCTGGTTCACTTGAAAATGCTTTGCTGCACCCAGTATAGGCTTACAGTTTTAGGAGTTTCTTGTGTTCTGGAGCTGAAGGTACCTACTGATACACCATATCTCTCTCTCACAACCATCACACACCCACACACACACCCACACACACACTCACACAAAAACACACACAAACACACAAACACACACACACACACACACACACACACACACAAGCTCTCTCTCTCCCTCTCTCTCTCTCTCACTCTCCCTCTCTCTCTCTCTCTCTCTCTCACTCACACACACACACACACACACACACACACACACACATAGACTCAGAGACAGGAATGCTGAAACCCAAATACCTTTTACTGATGTCCATAATGGATCACTTATTGAGTCTGCATGATTTTGGAACTTTGGATTGTGCTCATACCAGCTCATGCAATATGCTTCTAAAGAATGATTTCAACCTTTAATCGAATTTATCTCCAAACTTGAACCGCCTGACAAAGGATAGTTTGTCAATCAGTGGGGGATTGCGTTGATATACATACTGTACGTGCACTTCCATCCTTAATTCACTGTCCTGCATCAAACAGCATCCCTACGTCAATTCAAGTGGACTTTCTACCTCCAAACATCAAGGTGGCACCTACCAAGCGAAGCAAAGATCAGAGCTAGCGTTCATTTAGCCGAGCTGAACAACATCAATGTGAGATTGATGACAGTGGATCAGGCACGTCTCCTGAGGAGGGTCCTGTTGAGACCCAACAGCAATGGCTGCTGCTTCTGGTGGAGGTGCTGGTGCTGTAGCTCTGGGCTACATTTCAGTCTTGGCACGCACCAATCCAATCAATAACCGCTAACTGGTAGTCTCTAATCTTCTGATCTGAGAGAGGAGGAAGAGGATGGTGGTGGGGGGGCGGGGGTGGGGGGGGGGGGGGGGGGGGGGGTGTACACGAAGAATCCACTCTTGGCACAGGTTAAATGGTTAAAAATGTATTTGTATGTTTAAAGCTTCATAACTTTGTAAATGGTGCCCTTTTTTTAGCTAAGGTTTGTTTGGGTTCAATGACTTAAAAGGAGGAATTGCTTGACCCCTCCAAAGACGGCCTATACAGGCAACAGAGCGAGAGGGATGTAGTGCTTTACCAGAGGTGTTGAGATAATACATGTTGACATCTCAATAATGCTTTAACACCAACCGGCAAGGGCCTAACCTTGAGAGGACAACCCTGGCTTTAAGGCTGACGGTGAGATTAAACATCTTCACAATATGGGGATACCTTAAGTGTTACAAACAGAAAACCAGATTTCACCATTCAAAAAGAAAAAGGTTTATTGCAAATATGTGTGTCGATGTCAAAACAGCCCCTACCATTGTTTTCGTAGTTTACTTTCAAGTAAAGTGGTAGACATGAGTGTTGGTGGCTGGGGTCATACTCCAGAGTCAGCCTTTACCTGTTGGTCCTCACCAAGTCCTCTGTAGACTGACAGCGAACCCAAAGATGAATGGCCCTCTTTATCGCCTCACAGAAGGCAATGGCTACTGGCAGTAAATGTCAAGGGCATAACGTTTGATTAGGGTTTAAAAGGTTAGACCAGCTACAATGCACAATGTAATATTGTAGCACAAAATTATAATTTTTTCCCTGTGTGCTCATAACGGGCAGCTGATAGTACACAGTACAACAGACATGTCCTAATTGGAATTTATCCTTATAATGGAATTTGTACCAACAGCATTAACCCAGAGTTTGTCTCCAAAGAACAGATTCAATTTTAAAAAATAAAACACACAAGCCACGAAGACCAACACAATGACAAAGGAACATTTTTAATGAACTTACTGTAATCGGATTTGTCTCAAAACAGGCCGAAAAACATGTCCCTTACCTCCGGAGGAAACCGCCTGGAAGCCTGCCAACAGGCCCCCCATGCCGGGTAAACTATGAACAACAGCCCACTGAGCTATGGGAGACAATAGACCCCTAATGAGCACAGGAGAGTCAGGGGGGGTGACTGGGGGGGGGGGACTATTTGTTAGGATTCACGAGTCTGTTTCCTGGGGAACGAGGACTGGCTGTGACTGGTGAGGACGACAGTGTTTGTTCCAGATGACACACCTGTTTGTTCAAAGTGGGGTGAGACTTTTGGATCACACACACACACACACACACACACACACACACACACACACACACACATTCACATATACACACACGCACGCACATGCCCACCCATACACTCACACACACACACACACACACACACACACACACACACACACACACACACACACCCACATGGAAGTTTGGCTCTGAATCACATGCCCCTTGTTCACCAAACTATCTGGCTGTCACACACACACACACACACACACACACACACAGAGAGAAGGCACAAGGCCAGGCCTGCTCATTACCCGTGGTGAGAGAGAATAATAAGCTTATGAGAAACAAACATGAACGACATAATTCATTCCTGCTCCCTGTTGTCCATCCCAATCTGAAATAATCAGCCTCCCAATACGGCTTTATCCTAGACTGCTACTTCCACAACCCTGGGCTTTTCTCCCCCCACTCCCACCCCCACCCCCCAGCCCCCCACCCAGAATAGAATAGAACAGAGGAGACCAAGGACAGCTGGAGCTCAGTGCTGCCGGATCAAAAATTACAGGGAATTCTATAATCAAATGGTTTCCAAACTCTCAACTCAGACTTTTGACATCTGTCACATGCTCAATACTTATGCTAGGTCACAAACAATATTTATATATTCCTTTGTTTTTTCTTTGGCTGAGTTTGGAGACGGACCATCCCATCTTTGATAAATAAAAGAACAAACCAAGGCATCCATCTTCCCCATATGGCAACGCAGAAGAACAACACAGTGAAATATTTAGTGCCAATGACGGAGACCTGCATCCTGAAATATAGGAGAGATGTTTGAAGTGCACGCTGGTGATGTCAAACCCTGGCCATTGAACTTACAGTCACGTGTCGAATTAAACCTCCTGGCTCCTTTGGCACGGGCATAAATATGTCATGCTAAAAAAAAAACTTTTATCCTTATTTCAACTTGTTTGGAAAATAACCCTTCATCACTGTTCCTCCCCAGCTAAATATTGAAAACTCCCAGTCCAACTCAACTATTCATGTGACTGGTACCGTCAGAAAACATCCTGCACATTCAATAGCTTTTGATTGGATGTTCTCCCGGGCCACAATAGCTTTTGATTGGATGTTCTCCCGGGCCACAATAGCTTTTGATTGAATGTTCTCCAGGGCCACAATAGCTTTTGATTGGATGTTCTCCCGGGCCACAATAGCTTTTGATTGAATGTTCTCCAGGGCCACAATAGCTTTTGATTGGATGTTCTCCAGGGCCACAATAGCTTTTGATTGGATGTTCTCCAGTGCCAGGGTAGCTTTTGATTGGATGTTCTCCAGGGCCAGGGTAGCTTCTGATTGGATGTTCTCCAGGGCCAGGGTAGCTTTTGATTGGATGTTCTCCAGTGCCAGGGTAGCTTTTGATTGGATGTTCTCCAGTGCCAGGGTAGCTTTTGATTGGATGTTCTCCAGTGCCAGGGTAGCTTTTGATTGGATGTTCTCCAGTGCCAGGGTAGGTCAATTCCCGATCGCCATCCTTCTCGTCAGGCGGTAGGAGACAGAGTTCCTTGAGTAAGGAAATAAAGGAAGACATAAACATTGAGGCTCCTCTCTCGGGGGGGGGGGGGGGGCAGCGGTCTGTCTGTCTGTCTGTCTGTCGGTCTGCCTTCATATCTGTCTGTCTGTCTGTCTGCCTGCCTGCCTGCCTGCCTGCCTGCCTGCCTGCCTGCCTGCCTGCCTGCCTGCCTGCCTGCCTGCCTGCCTGCCTGTCTGTCTGCCTGTCTGTCTCTGTCCTGTACAGGACAAATGAAGGACCCATCAAGGAGATATCGAGATAAACATAGAAGTGGTCCGAGGCTGACAAGTAAATAAGAGCCATCCGTCAGTGGGCCTGGCTCGTTACGTCGGGTGTCAGATGTGACCCCAGGGCTCGCTGGCATGCCGCCACCGCTCCTTCAATCCACAACGCTGAACCCAATCGCCACATCACAACAGAGGAGGAGCAGTCCGGCCTCCAAAGGGCAGCGCTGGTTCCCTGGTTTTTGTGACGGCGCTTTTTCTGGAAGCCGAGCACATCTCCAAAGGGTCGGGACAGAGAGGGGTAGTCGCACGAACGTGAAGGAGGGGAAAATCATGGCAAAATAGAACGAGTGGAAGTAAAAAAAGATGACTAGAGAGAGAGGGAGAGAGAGAGAGAGAGAGAGAGAGAGAGAGAGAGAGAGAGAGAGAGAGAGGGAGAGAGAGAGAGAGAGAGAGAGAGAGGTAAAGAGAGAGAGAGACATAGACAGATAGCTAGCTGGTAGTAAAAAGCAAAGCAACAACTTTACATTCTCATCCGGCCAATGAGATCATCCAGATTACCCCGCCACCACGCCCTCCAGATCTGACCTCATATTTCTGCCGTTTCGACAGCCATGCCTCTTCCTCTGGCTGGTCCAGGTGAAGGAGAATCCGTTGAGCCCTGAGTCGTGCTGCCGGCATTCTCTCTCTGCGGGTAAACAGCTCTGTCCTCTGTTTGCAGCGCCCTCTCTTCAGGGGGCAAGCGTCCCATAGTAATGAAACCACGCTGGAAACTCGAATCTCTAATGTCACTCTCTGCTAGCTAGCACACCCTCTATTCACTCTCTACTAGGTTGAACATCTTTAATTCATTTTACCAAGACGGTTGGGTCAAGCTTTACATTGCTGCAACAAAAAGCCAACAGAAAAATCTCTCAACTGTTCAGTTTTATAAGTAATCCCTCTTAATGTATGGAAAGGCCAGGGGAGCAGAATAATTACTATGGTTCGCCACTTTATCATTCGAGGCCATAAAGTCATTTTTATGCCCCAAGCAGCTTAAGTCAAAGGTGGTAAATCAATTACTAGAAAGTCAATAAAATTGTATGAAGTGTAGGAAAATCATATAAATTGCTATGGGAAGTGTTTTAGTAATTATGCCTTTAAATGCAATTTGATTTATATCAAAGACCCCCAATAACTTTTAAACTGAAACATTATCAACAGAGTATATGGCAATTATTAATATATAATTATTTCTGTCTCTTTGATTGTGTTCTAACGTGGCTAATTCTGGTTGACAGCAATCTCTATAGATTTTCTTTTATTAGTACATGTGCTTTCCAAATCTGAAACATCAGACAATCATAAATAGCATACTGTTCTTGTGCACTTCGAAACTTTTCAAACTATTCAAACTAACACTTGAAACCTACGTACTACAGAATCGATTCCTGATTGTAGTAGTTTACTGCATACAAAAGGAGGCAAAAATCCCAAACAAAGTTCTTTTAAGTGTGAAGCAGAAAATACCAACACAGCACTTCTGAAACCAAAACCCAACGCTGTCTTTTAATTGGTTTGCTTAAGGTCACCGATCATGTGACCAACTGGCAGACTGAGACAATAATCTCTAAATGAAAAAGGAAGTGAAGCGCTGATAGAGCCCCTGACCCCTTTCCACATCAGATACTCTGGCTGTACTCCGCTGCAGTGCATGTGCACATGCCTCTGTACAGGCGCCTGGCTACTCTGATGCTCCAGTCCAGCTGTGTGGACGGCTTTAAAATGATGTCCTCAGCAGGCTACGTTGACCTACGTTTGGCCATCAATGATTTAGAACGGCTTATTTATATAATATGAACTAATATTGATTATATTATGGGTGTGGGGGGGGGGTGTTCACAGAGCAGCCTGGAGCTCCAGCCACGCACCGGGTGGACCTAGTTCTCCCTCCAGCCCCTTTCTCTCCCTCTGTGAGCGCTTGGTAATCCTACCCAAACCTCTGTGAGCGCTTGGTGATCCTACCCAAACCTCTGTGAGCGCTTGGTGATCCTACCCAAACCTCTGTGAGCGCTTGGTGATCCTACCCAAACCTCTGTGAGCGCTTGGTAATCCTAGCCAAACCTCTGTGAGCGCTTGGTGATCCTACCCAAACCTCTGTGAGCGCTTGGTAATCCTACCCAAACCTCTGTGAGCGCTTGGTGATCCTACCCAAACCTCTGTGAGCGCTTGGTGATCCTAGCCAAACCTCTGTGAGCGCTTGGTAATCCTAGCCAAACCTCTGTGAGCGCTTGGGGATCCTACCCAAACCTCTGTGAGCGCTTGGTAATCCTAGCCAAACCTCTGTGAGCGCTTGGTGATCCTACCCAAACCTCTGTGAGCGCTTGGTAATCCTACCCAAACCTCTGTGAGCGCTTGGTAATCCTACCCAAACCTCTGTGAGCGCTTGGTGATCCTACCCAAACCTCTGTGAGCGCTTGGTGATCCTACCCAAACCTCTGTGAGCGCTTGGTGATCCTAGCCAAACCTCTGTGAGCGCTTGGTAATCCTAGCCAAACCTCTGTGAGCGCTTGGTGATCCCAGCCAAACCTCTGTGAGCGCTTGGTAATCCTAGCCAAACCTCTGTGAGGGCCGGCCCCATTCGTCAATGCCACACGGACGGTTGCAGGCCATTAGTTAGCCACGCTCGCCCTTCCACAGCCCTGCACTTTGGCTGCATGAACAATGTAAGCAGCGTGCCGTGGGGGGCAGATCGTGGCTGGGGGGTGCAGGGCGGACACCAGGGCCACGGTGGTTTACCCGGAAGATGCTCAGCGGAAAGCCGATCTCGCAACGGACAGTTAGTTGCGATGATGCGGCGACGGACCCACTTCATAAACAGCTTAACTACCCAGCCATGTGTCAAATAAAACCCTATTAGGTTGGCAGTGCTTAGGATGGAACACCCTGGGAGTAACAATTGTATATTGAATGTATGCGTGTGGTCTACTGTAATTAAACGTCTAACATAGTTAGGCGGCAGGCTGGAATGAATTGGGGTTAAAAGAATCAATCCCTACTCCATTGTCTTTGGGCTTAAAGGCTCTGTTTTTCACAGCAAGCTAAGCAAATCGGGTTATTCTTCTCGGGAGCTTTTGTGTCAACTGCCCAGTCCCCCTAAAACGGCTGCGTGGAAAAATGAAGATACTATCGATTTTTGGAAGCCCTGGTAATGTGAGGTAATACATCAACAGAAACAAAAGGCAGTTCATTGCAGTCTGTGCCAGGCCTTTGAAACAGAGAACTGTTCAAAGCTCACGAATCGTAATTACTCCAATCCTTAGATGAGGTTGAACCTCAGCTCCTGGTTCTGAGTGTAACGGAAAGACAAATGGCCGTTTAGGACCGTCTCCATTAGCTTAGCGTTACCACAGACACAAGGCCTCGTCCTGGCCTCCTTCCCTTCTTTTCTGCCGTCTTCCTCTCATTTAATCTGTCATTCATTATCTCTGGCAAATTGGGCGAGGAAAATGGGGTCTTATTCATGGGCAGTGGTCTTCAGAGTGCGGTCTTCAGAGTGTGGTCGGCAGAGTGTGGTCTTCAGAGTGTGGTCTTCAGAGTGTGGTCTTCAGAGTGTGGTCGGCAGAGTGTGGTCTTCAGAGTGTGGTCGGCAGAGTGTGTTCTTCAGAGTGTGGTCTTCAGAGTGTGGTCTTCAGAGTGCGGTCTTCAGAGTGCGTTCTTCAGAGTGCGTTCTTCAGAGTGCGTTCTTCAGAGTGCGGTCTTCAGAGTGCGTTCTTCAGAGTGTGTTCTTCAGAGTGTGGTCTTCAGAGTGTGTTCTTCAGAGTGTGTTCTTCAGAGTGTGTTCTTCAGAGTGTGGTCTTCAGAGTGTGGTCTTCAGAGTGTGTTCTTCAGAGTGTGTTCTTCAGAGTGTGGTCTTCAGAGTGTGGTCTTCAGAGTGTGGTCTTCAGAGTGTGTTCTTCAGAGTGTGTTCTTCAGAGTGTGGTCTTCAGAGTGTGGTCTTCAGAGTGTGAGAGTGTGTGGGTTGCTCTCTCCTCGTCCACGGTTTGAAGAGTGCGTCTGTCAAGCCAAATTTTCCTGATATAGAAACCTACTGGAGACCTTCTTTGTCCTAATGTAAATATATAATATTATATAATATATAATACTATATTCTGATATATACATTATTTTCATTAGGATTGAGTGTCAGCTCAAAGTTACTATTATGGGAGCTGATTTGGCTGTATTATATAATGCTTATAAGATATTAGGAAAACACACCCACCAGAGATTGGAGAGTGCTGCATTGTAACAGAGGTCTACTAGTTTTACAGTGCAGTTTAGTAGATTAGTGTGTTTGTGTGTGTCTCTCTGTGTGTGTGCTCTTGTCTGTGTGTGTGCATCTAGGAGTAGGTGAGTGAATGTGTGTAGACTGGCCTATGGTATGATAATCTTGCTTTCAAAAAAGGCAATTAATAATATTTTCGTCCCCAAAGGATATAGACAGACAAGTGGGAGCCTTTCAATCACAAAGCTGTGGTTTAATAACACACTCCCGTTCCCCTAAACATCAACACAGGACCTCACCTGACACTCACACCACGCTCTACTCTCATCCTTCTTAAGGTGAGTTCGCTTTAATTATGGGCTTGGAACCCCCTGGGGGGTGGAGCGGGGACAGGCTGGCTCCAATTGACTTCATAAAGGCCGCAGCAGATGCAAGGAGAAGAGTGAGGATGGTAATGCGTTTGAGGCTGCTCAGGGAGACACAGGGTTCTCTGGCTCGGGTCGATATGTGTGCTCAGATGCTCCACCATTGTGCCGCTCACCTAAGGCTTTTTACCTCTTCCCCAGGGACCTCCCTCCATTTCTCTAAGACAGCGACGGAAAGTCAACAAATGAAGCCTCCGATGTAATTAAGTGTTGGGCGGGCCAGATTTCTTCTTCCTTATCCGACGTTCAGGTAGACCAAGGGGAGAGAAGGCCTTGGTTTGAATTGGGGGTGCTCCTGTGAGGACGCTTGCTATGGCCTCCAAGTCAGGGCATGCTGTGTTACTGCCCCCACCCCCACCCCCACCCCCCCCACCCACCCCCACCCTTCACTAAATCATACACTACCAAACCAATGCCTCAGGAAAGGACATTCAAACACAATCTGTTGGCGCATTATTTCCAGTCAGCGATGAGGAGCATAAAGCAGAATAGAATAGAATAGAACACAACACAATGCATTACAATGATGCTGAGGAAAATACATACGAAAATGACAAAATAGAAGCAGAATGGAATTCAATAGATTTGAGTAACTTCATAGCGCATAGTCCAGCACAAAGCTTTGGGATGGGACATTCTCCCGGGTAGCAGTTCTAGGAGTGTGACAAGATCTCTTTGAAAGGGAAGTAGGAACAGTAAAGATTAGTGTTGGGTGTTCAACCTCTTTTGAACACAAAACCCCATTAGCTCATTCATTTAACATAACACAGACCACGTGACTCTCCTGGCTAAACATATTTTCTTGGACAGTTTGTGTAATTAAGGCCGTTCTCAGGCATCGCGTTGGTATTGAGGTGCCCGTGTCCAGTTTACTTTAGAGTGTTAGATGCACAGTGACCTCGACAGTGATACGTATTTGCACCAAACCGTCGGTCTATTGGCTTTACCTTGAGCTTTGACAAACCAGTTTTGTCCCTCCCTCGGTCCCTCCATACACACACACAGACACACACACACACACACACTCAAAATAAATACTGAATTTACGAGGTCCTTTACCCCAAGAACATTTTCAAGTGACGGGGACAATGATGTTTCGGTCGTGTCATCAAAATGGATTATGAGAGGAAATTACACCAGAAAGAAATTCCTATTCAGCTTTTTCCACTCCAGGCAGCGGAGTGTTGGCTCCTCGGCTCGGCTTCTATCAGCGAGGGGTGATGGAGTGTGGGGGAGAGGGATCAGATGCGTGACGGGGGGTGGGCAGGGGAACAACAAAAGAGAGAACACACAGACCGAGGCCAGCCGACCCTCTTCTGCTCTTCTACTTTTTCTCTCCTTTTGACGCAATCTCACTTGTTTTTCTTCCTCCCCCACGGACTTCGCTCAATACTTAATTTAATCAAGCGTTTCAGTCGCAGTTAAAAGAGTCGCGAAGAGCTTCATTTGAATGACTTACTAAACGGGGCGCCGACTCCGCGTTTCGCTTCTCTCCCACTCAAACACAGAAAACACATAAAAACCTTGTTTTCTGCTTACTTCTATGTTTTTAGAGAGCTAGGCTTGATTGGCTCTTTATTTTCCTCCGTGTCTGTCGCCCTTTAAATTGCAGCACTCAGGATATAGTAACTCGTTTTCAGCCACTCAAGGGATTTGGGGTAATTTATGTTTTTCTCTGAATGTAAATGGAAGCGTGCCAGATCGTGCACTGGGGGAAATAGGGGAATATGCGTTGAGAGACCACTTACTTTGGATTGATATTTTTTATTGGTGGTTGATGTTTATTGAGGTAAAATGCCAGAATGCGCCACACGTAATCACGGCAGGTGTGTCGCGTAGTCAAAATGAGGCCATTGGGGAGGAAAAGGTATTGCATGGTTGTTAGAAATGAAATGATGAGTATGAGGAAATCTCGTGCCATATGTGTGAAGCTTCTAGCTAGGTGTTGCGGCTTTTTTCTGGGCACGTTGTGTAAGAGGGTGTCACCTTTTTAAACGAATATGTCACGTCTCATCTTTCTTTCAGCAATGTCCCTTTATCTTGCGGAACCATTTCATTTCCTGTTTTACTCTCCCAGCAGTGGATCTCCTGTCTCTTCACTCAAGCTTCGTCCCCTGGAAACACGCTACTGTCAATAGGTTCCCTGAGATGTCAATCTAGAATGTGTAATTAAAGTCGTTGCTTTTGGAATGATATTGCTCAAATAAGACGATATTGAAACACCAAAAGGCTACTCAGTGCATGGGTTTTGGCGGGGACCGAGAATAAACTCCCCGCGTCAGTGTGTATAGAACCAATTTTCTTCCACACTGTCTGGTCAATCAGTGAAACCCACTTCACATAGGCCTACTGGGGCCACTCCAGAAGGCTGCGCAAGTATCCATTTTCTAAACAAGGCTCCTTTTTTTGCTATCTGTTCAAATGGAGACGGCCATCCAAGGCCGAGGCTAATCTCCGGGGGCTTTTGAGTCGGATGGGTTCCTGTGATAAGTGTTCTTCCTCCGTTGAACGAAATTGGTTTGGCTGATCATTTCTGTGCAAACCTACCATTTGAGAGTCTGCTTCTTTTCTGTGTGTGGGGGTGAAAGTTATCTTTGTCGATTCACTAATAATTTCGCAACAGCTGACCACCTCTGTACCCAAACGGTCACCGGCACAGAGGCTTACAATGCGTCAGCATTTGAAAGTGCTCCCAAAACATCAGGAATTGAAAAATACCTTAATTTAAACTCTCTGTCACCTTGTTTGGTTTTTGCTCAAGATCACTGCGAATCAGGTCATTTGGGGAATCCCCCCCCCCCCCCCCCCAACAGGACCGTTGAAACTCACACTCCAGTGTAATTCATCAGAAGTACGGTCGATCGAATGTCATTTAGCTGGCTCACTGACCCCCCCTGCTGATATAAAATATTTAATCACTTTACCTTGACCTTTTTTTATGTCCTCCACAGAAAGTGAATTTGTCATGGACTTTGTAGATAAAACCGAGAGAGATGTAAAGATTATGATCTTGTAAAGACAGAGGGTTCAATTTTAAAGTACAGAAATCATGCTTCATAGACTACAAAAGCAGCCAAAGCCTTGACCAAAATGTATGAATCACCCAGGGCCAACTTTAACCCTGTAAGGGGTGTAGTGTTTAGCACTTCATATGAGATGAAAACGTTGTAACTAGCTCTGTAAGCTCCTGCAGAGATGCTCAGGTTCCTTGGGCATGGTTCTGTGACTGCATGGAATAATTGGTCCTTGTTTATTAGCTCTCGGTAGATCCCCTCTGCAGTAATCCCTGGCCCTTAACATTTACAGTCTGACTTCCAGGGGGCCTGTTTCATCACCAACACCGTTGGTTGAACGTCGCCGGCTTAAGCTATTTTCAAAACGACTTTCACACTTGCTTTTGACCCGAAGGCTATTCACCCCACTCTATTGTGAATGTTTTGTAAATGTCTAATCTGTATGTTGATTTAGTATTTTTGCTGCTGCCTACTTGGCCAGGTGTCTCCTGTAAAAGAGATTTTTCATCTCAATGTGACTACCTGGTTAAATAAAGGTTCAATAAAAAAAAAAACTCGAATTCACCTCATGTTGACACACAAAGGGTTAATGAAGAGAGACGCTGGGTGTTCCTTTCTGGTACCTCATGGATACGAAGAGCAGTGGGATGGATGCAACATGGCTCCATCAAAGATCAGTGGGATGGATGTAACATGGTTCCATCAAAGAGCAGTGGGATGGATGCAACATGGCTCCATCAAAGATCAGTGGGATGGATGCAACATGGCTCCATCAAAGATCAGTGGGATCGATGCCACATGGCTCCATCAAAGATCAGTGAGATGGATGCAACATGGCTCCATCAAAGAGCAGTGGGATGGATGCAACATGGCTCCAACAAAGATCAGTGGGATGGATGCAACATGGCTCCAACAAAGATCAGTGGGATGGATGCAACATGGCTCCATCAAAGATCAGTGGGATGGATGCCACATGCTCCATCAAAGAGCAGTGGGATGGATGCCACATGGCTCCATCAAAGAGCAGTGGGATGGATGCAACATGGCTCCATCAAAGATCAGTGGGATGGATGCAACATGGCTCCATCAAAGAGCAGTGGGATGGATGCAACAGGGCTCCATCAAAGATCAGTGGGATCAATGCAACATGGCTCCATCAAAGATCAGTGGGATGGATGCAACATGGCTCCATCAAAGATCAGTGGGATGGATGCAACATGGCTCCATCAAAGATCAGTGGGATGGATGCCACATGGCTCCATCAAAGAGCAGTGGGATGGATGCAACAGGGCTCCATCAAAGATCAGTGGGATCGATGCAACATGGCTCCATCAAAGATCAGTGGGATGGATGCAACATGGCTCCATCAAAGATCAGTGGGATGGATGCCACATGGCTCCATCAAAGAGCAGTGGGATGGATGCAACATGGCTCCATCAAAGATCAGTGGGATGGATGCAACATGGCTCCATCAAAGATCAGTGGGATGGATGCAACATGGCTCCATCAAAGATCAGTGGGATGGATGCAACAGGGCTCCATCAAAGATCAGTGGGATGGATGCAACATGGCTCCATCAAAGAGCAGTGGGATGGATGCAACAGGGCTCCAACAAAGATCAGTGGGATGGATGCCACATGGCTCCATCAAAGAGCAGTGGGATGGATGCAACAGGGCTCCATCAAAGATCAGTGGGATCGATGCAACATGGCTCCATCAAAGATCAGTGAGATGGATGCAACATGGCTCCATCAAAGATCAGTGGGATGGATGCAACATGGCTCCATCAAAGATCAGTGGGATCGATGCAACATGGCTCCATCAAAGATCAGTGGGATGGATGCAACAGGGCTCCATCAAAGATCAGTGGGATCGATGCAACATGGCTCCATCAAAGATCAGTGGGATCGATGCAACAGGGCTCCATCAAAGATCAGTGGGATCGATGCAACATGGCTCCATCAAAGAGCAGTGGGATGGATGCAACATGGCTCCATCAAAGAGCAGTGGGATGGATGCAACAGGGCTCCATCAAAGATCAGTGGGATGGATGCAACATGGCTCCATCAAAGATCAGTGGGATGGATGCCACATGGCTCCATCAAAGATCAGTGGGATCGATGCAACAGGGCTCCATCAAAGATCAGTGAGATGGATGCAACATGGCTCCATCAAAGATCAGTGGGATGGATGCAACATGGCTCCATCAAAGATCAGTGGGATGGATGCAACATGGCTCCATCAAAGATCAGTGGGATGGATGCAACATGGCTCCATCAAAGATCAGTGGGATGGATGCCACATGGCTCCATCAAAGATCAGTGGGATCGATGCAACAGGGCTCCATCAAAGATCAGTGGGATGGATGCAACATGGCTCCATCAAAGATCAGTGGGATCGAAGCAACATGGCTCCATCAAAGAGGAAATGTATTTTGAGCCGGGGGGGGGGGGGGGGGGGGGATTAAATGGTTGAATTACACGGTGAATAAATTTAATGTACCGTGTAAGAAGGTATGCTTGTCACAGACCCTTCGTGATAAACACACATACTCACACACACACACACACACACACACACATACATTTTAAAGCCGACAGAATTCTGTTCTCTATTAGGAAGTATGTGTTCCAATAACAAACCCCATTTAAAAGGTTATGAAAATGCCAAACATTTCACCACCGATTAATCACATCAGTAAATGATGCTGTGTGCTGCTGTGTGAAGTTTCCAAACTGACCTTTACAGAGGACCTAATAGCTGCTGTCGCTTCATACCTTGATGTGTGGCTTTACCTTGATGACTCAGGCCTATATCAACTTCACTTATGAAATGTAATTAACTGGCAGAATCATTTCTGGTGTTGCCAAAGACCTTTTTTTTAATCTTAGAAAAGACTGTTTCATCTTGGCCTTCTGGTAGATAAAATATGCAAGTACTGCATTTTTTGTTAGCTATCACAACAGCAGGAAATGTTCGGTGGTCTAAGTTTACTGACCAAAGTGTCTGCACAATTTTAAGACAGAGATATTGCTTTTCCAAAAGACAAGTCTTTTCTCATCCTTAATTATGCTTTCAGCATTTTATGACAGCTCTCTAAAGGAAACTGAAAGGCTTGGTGACAGGTAACTGAAGACACCAGAATGTATTTAGGAAAACTGAACAAAAGTTTTGACTGTTTTATTTGTGCTGATTCATATTCATGACAATGAATCCATTTGATGAGTTTTAAATCCCCCGTACTGATCCTTGTAGTTTCTCCATATCTTTGAAGATAACGTCCCAATGTACAACTGACTACGTTTCCCAAGCAGCCATGCATGCGTTGTGTCACAATAACCAGGACAATAATCTCAGTGGCTGTGACCTGGGCTTTAGCAACGTGATTTCAGTCTCTTACTGATCTACACCTACCTTTGTCCCCATTCTATTGGGTATGACTTGCTGTATACGACCTTCTCCGTCTGATATTTCAGATGTTTTCTTCGCCAACGAGGCGATTAAGCCGGCCCAGTGGAGTGTTTTTTATTCAACGTGGCACCGCAGAAGAAGAACACCATCAATGTTGTCAAATCGTCACCCAGAGATCCGGTTTATTGTTGCGCATTAAGTAAGAGTGTTGTCCTGTGGGAATTCTGGTTTTGTGCAGTGTTTATTTGTTCATACCTTAAGTCTTCCCTGACTATACAAAGCACTTTGAATTGAGGTGGGGGGTTGCATTGCATTAGATTACAAAACGTCATAATCCCACCATGGTAAACAGAACAATCAACAGATATCATGGGCAGAAAATATATTTAGACTTCAAATCATTTGTAACAAAATGGCTTGCAATGAAGGTAACCATGCAGGCCTTGTTGCTGTTCATCTTGTGTAGACTAGATCATGCCATTATTGATCATAACCATCTTAGCCATTTCACTCCAAAAGGTAGTGGCATCTTTAAGAGGGGTTGGTGAAGGAGGTCTGGTTTGAATGGGTAGCAACATGTTATCCATAACTTAGTAGAGCATACATAAACTATATGTTATATTATATTGTTCCTTATAAAAACTCTTTATTTCCCAGGGGCTCATACACCAAACCTGTACTATCCTGTAGCATTCTGTGTTCAATGCAGGTAGTATATAGAAAAAAAAAGAATATATACTATATATATATATATATATATATATATATATATATATATATATACGCTATATAATATATATATATATATATATATATACTAATATATATATATACTATATAGAGAGAGAGAGTATGTAGAAACCCAGTTGTGCCATTGTTCATTTCCGGTCTCTTTGTAGGTAGCATAACTCTTAGATACTTGGTAGGCCATACACAAGCTGCTTGATACAAAAATATAAGTATTTTATATTTTTCCAATTCCGCTTTGGGATTCTGTCTGACTACCTCCACCATGAACTGGAGACAATAAAAATGTGTGTGTGTGTGTGCGTGCGTGCGTGCGTGCGTGCGTGCGTGCGTGCGTGCGTGTGTGTGTGTGTGTTTGAAGGAACAGACTTAGCAGTCCCCAGACCAGCGTGCAAAGATTAGTCTGTGAAAGTGAATGGAAATAGAATTCGATATGCAGACGGGCGATGGCATCCCAGAGAGGGGCTTCAAAGCCACAGAGCAGGCCTGGCAGGGATCCCACAATTAGACACAATTTGTTGTTGCAGAAGAAAAACTGAAAGAAAGGTCTAAGAGTTTTGAAACTGAAGATGTTATTGTTGCTTTTCTACCATTTTATAAGTGCAGGTTTCTGAAAATGACCCAGCGCTGCTCGTGTCAAAGATTGACTTTGGATTTGACGGTTTCAGGTAGCTAGAGACACATAGAGACATACACAGCACATAGAAAAAGCAGTCACCTGGCTTTTGTGTACATTTTTAAATAACATAATTATGCTATAAGCCAAGTCATTAGGATCATGAATCAAAATGTTGAGAGGCCAGGAAACAAAAAACACCCCAAAGTATCCTGTGTTCAGCTTTGTGGCAGGTCATTAACAAAATGTCACATGAATTGAACCAACTGGAACAAATGAACCAGTCACATCATGGCATTATTTATTTTATTTATTATTTATCATTTATTATTTATTATTTATTATTTATTGGCTCTGAGGCCACAGCGCACTGTGCTGCTTTGACATGATCCCTCGCCTTTCTCAATGACAGAGAGAGAGAGAGAGAGAGAGAGAGAGAGAGAGAGAGAGAGAGAGAGAGAGAGAGAGAGAGAGACACACACACACACACACACGCAACACACACATTAAAAACACTGATCTCAGAAAAGGAATAACCCAAAATAGCACCGGTAGTTCATCAAAAGTTTCACAAGGACAAGGTTAGTCAAAACCCGAAAAAGCCCACGCTTTGTTTTAAGTGGAGTTTGGGTAGAGATCAGCGAGCATTGACGTCGCCCTGCACCCCCCCACACTGTGACAAAGACATGGCACTGGTAGGGGGCCTGACAGCTAGGACTGACAGAGGAAAGAGTGAAAAAGGAGGAGGAGAGATAGAGAAGGGAGTGGAGGGGGGGGGGGGGGGTGGGGGGGGGGGTAGAGGAGAGAATCAGAAGAGAGAGAGTGTGACAGGAAAAGGCAGGGGTGTTAAGAAGTGCAGGAGAAGACAGTAAGAAAGGCGTGGGAGTGTGTGTGTGTGTGTGGGGGGGGGGGCAAGGGAGTGTGTGTGTGTGTGTGTGTGGGGGGGGGGGGGGGGGGGCCAAGGAGTGTGTGTGTGTGTGGGGGGGGGGGGGTGAGGGAGTGTGTGGTATGGGGGGGGGGGGTTGTGTGTATGTGTGAGGGGGGAAGGGAGTGTTGTGTGTGTGGGGGGCGAGGGAGTGTGTGTGTGTGTTTGTGGGGGGGGACAAGGGAGTTGTGTGTTTGGGGGGGGGGGGGGGGGCGAGGGAGGGGATGCTCTTCTTTGGGATCAGAAAGATCAACAAGGCCCATATATAATATATATATATAATATATATAAACCTGTGACAAAGATAAATAGAGCACTGACGGCCGGTCAGTAAACACACACACACACACACACACACACACACACACACACACACACACACACACACACACACCAATCCATACACAGACTCAAGGACAGTCACAGTCGCTGCTGCTCTCACCCCGTCCTTCCGGGGACTCGGAGAGGTCGCTCTGCGCTGCACGTACACCAGGTCCTGACCTTTGACCTGTCCCACTGTTAACACGGGTACCGAGCCCGACCATGTGATCGTGCGATGGCCGGAGACAGGGAGACGGGAGATGGGATCCATCAATCACGTCAGATGGAAAGACAGGGCCGCTGTTCTGTGGGGCGACCAGCAATTCAACTCTGAAGGGTCAAACAATCCATGTGGAGTCTAACCTTTTAGACAAACGCGCTTGGGACATGAAGGACTTTGAGGGGCTAACCTACTCCCTGTACTTTGGAAGGACTTCAACATGAGTGTGGTGGAGTCATATCATCCATAATGCTTTGGGTCTGAGCCGTTTCATTTAGATTGAACAGATTGAATGAAACCACAACAGAGAGTCCTGTTGATTTTAGTATTTCAATTGTATGCCATTGCTGTCTTTTCTCTGTGTGGTCATCGTGACTTACAATGTCTGGGCAGCTTCAAGGTCTTTCACACTAGGGGAAGCTGCTCAAGTTACATTCTGTCTTCCAGCACAGATGACATTTTCTTTGTGCTTTGCAGAGTCTCAATGCTGTCGATGGCATTGCTTAGGCTGGGTGTTTATTTGATTCTGTTGTTAACCCAGTGGATTTTCTATGGCCCTAAAGACAACAATATCTATCAAAATACAGCATGGAGATGAGACTTATATACAAGTATTGTAAAAGCATCTAATAATGTTAAAGTAAAAGCAGCAGTATGTAAGTTTAATTTTCGTAATTCTAACGTATATTACCTGGCAAATATCAATAAACCAAATGCTCTGAGAGAAGATGTGCTCTCTATGAGTGCCCTAGGCCCTGGATTCAGCTTCTCCCCAAAAAAATGTGAAGCCCGTCAAATTCTAACCAATCAGGGCAGTTGTTGCAATGAGGACTGGCAACCTGCTGTCAACTAGTGGCATGCTCCTGGTTAAAGGCACGGTTGTATCGGAGCATTTGGACAAGTGACTCTAAAGCCGCAGGCATGTGTAAACAACATTTGAAGGGAGGGATCGGAGGGATAAGAGACTCAGGAGGTTGGCTTTTTGGGCTGTGGTGATTCAAATTCTTGCACATTTTTGCACATTTCTCTAGACTTTCATACTGCACCTTCAAATCTCAGAGAAAACCAAAATGTTGTATTATATGGATAAGCAATCGTTTAAACACAGACAAAACAGCAGGTATTTAGAGAAGTGAAAATATGATAACGTAACATTTGTGAATTCCTGTTAAATGATTCCAAGCGTTCACATCAACAGTGGGGGATTAATCAATACACAAATTCCTTTCTTTCCCCCAGCGGCTTAAAGGTCTGAGGTGAAGATGAGGCTGTTGTGGAGTCTACTACTGGGCCTCCAGTCAGACCCAGAAACCTAAAGAAGACAACATGGCGGAGGATGGAGAGCAGGAGAGCAGGAAGGTAGGGTAGGAGCGGAAGAACCAGGCCAGGAGGGGGAGGAGTTTGACGGGCCGGCCCGGGTAGAAGGATCCCCAGCTGGGGAGGAGGGGGTCGGAGCAGGGGGGGGGGGATCCACGGAGGAACCTGGGGATGAAGACACATGCCTTTCGCTGAAGAAGCAGGGGATGAGGAGCCAGCCGCTGAAGAAGAGGGGGAAGAGGAGCATCCAGCAAAGAAGCAGGGGATGAGGGGCCAGCCGTTGAAGAAGAGGAGGAAGAGGAGGAAGAGGGGCATCCAGCAAAGAAGCAGGGGATGAGGAGCCAGTCGTTGAAGAAGAGGAGGAAGAGGAGGAAGAGGAGGCTCCAGCAAAGGAGGAGGAGGAGGAGGAGGAGCTTGGAACCCGAGGGAACGGGACAGAGGTACTGCAGGAGGCAATTAGGAACCGTGTTGTTATATGAGATGGCTGTCATTGCCCTGCTCAAACCCAATTTGTAAACTGCAACACAAAGAGGGAAGAAACTTCCACTCACTTTCAAAAAGTTTGGGATTCTTTTTATTGCGTATCAGGTTTCTTATGAAAAGTATTCTTAAATGCAAATGGCAAGCATAATTGTATTGTCAAACTATGGCAACAATTAAATAAATACAGTATCTTCTGCAATCAAATTCAAAAAACAATACAAAAATGTCAATTATAATACAGTTAAAGCAATGAGAACTTGCAATGTCCTTTTTCTTCCTACACTTTTAAAGTCTTTAATGTTATTTCCATTTTCTCCATTTATATATATAGGAAGGTGCCTCAGAAGACGAGAAGCCTTGGGAGGAGTACCAGGGGCCCCGAGGCCCCGGGGCCCCGAGGAGAGAAGGGAGGCACAGGTACTCCATTGCCCAACATAGTGCTAGCTACTTTACAACTAGTATATTGAAACACAGACCAAATTATTATAATACCTTTGGTTGCAATTAGATATGATTTGTCAAAAAGTGGGAGGGGGTTTACTAAAAGCATATACTGTCTGTGGTTGGCCGTTAGTCAGCCCTGGCCCAGATTAGCCCTGTTAAATCCTGCACTGACCAAAGGCCTTAATGAAACATACATGCAGGGAATGTAAGCTTTGGTAGAGAAACAATACTTCACGCTCCGTCTTCAGCTTGGGCCACCTGAACACCCTGGTTGCCAGCTGCTTCAACAAGCTCTTCCAGAATGAGATGACAAATCACGCTGCTCCCTCCACTGGATCCTTAATTGCTTCTTCACCTGGCACCTGACCGTGCTCCCTCCACTGGATCCTTAATTGCTTCTTCACCTGGCACCTGACCGTGCTCCCTCCACTGGATCCTTAATTGCTTCTTCACCTGGCACCTGACCGTGCTCCCTCCACTGGATCCTTAATTGCTTCTTCACCTGGCACCTGACCGTGCTCACGTGCGGCGCCCGCATCAGTCAGCCCGTTTAAAAAAAAAAAGACGCCCGTCATGTTCTACAGATTTGTCTTGACAGCCCAAACTTTGTAAAGACCGTCTTATATAGGCCTATACCTGGCATTTTGTGGTCTAGTGGCTGGGGCCATGGGGAATTATCTGTTAGGGCTAGGGATCTCAAACAGATTTCAGTGAACAACAAACAGTCCTGGAAATTGGTAACAGTAAGTTAACTGTCTGCAGGACATGCCCATTGGCCTACTTAGAAATGCAAGGACTTTGCAGCCTGTGCTAGGCCTATGAGACTGAAAGAATGAACCAGGCCTATATGTAGCCTGTGCTAGGCCTATGAGACTGAAAGAACAAACTAGGCTTATATGTAGCCTGTGCTAGGCCTATGAGACTGAAAGAATGAACTAGTCCTATTTGTAGCCTGTGCTAGGCCTATGAGACTGAAAGAATGAACTAGTCCTATTTGTAGCCTGTGCTAGGCCTATGAGACTGAAAGAATGAACTAGGCCTATGTGTCAGTGTCATGAAGAAGTTGGACATCTTGTCAACTAATAACAAAATAAACAAGAGGTCGGTGATTCTGTAAGGTCAATATTGGCCCCTTCATCTTTTTGACTTCATTTCAGGGCCGCTACGTGACATCCAGGAGTCCCTTTGGTTGCCGTGGCCACCACCAACTCCCCCCCGCCCCGCTCTACCCTGTCCTGTCAATCAGTTAGTCCATCTCTCCTTTTCCCCAACTTAAGTGTTTCTGCTGCTGACCCCGTCGAGAGGATTACCTCAGTGTCTCCAAACGCGCTGCTATGAACCAGTCATAAACCATCACAATTCCTAATTATGCGTCATTACACTTAAGAGAAGAATTACAAAAAAATAAAAATAACAAGCCAGGTTATAGGTTGACAAAAGCTGGTACAGCCTCTAGTTGCTTTCCTTGCACAAATCTGCACACAACTTATTCTTTTAATGTTTATATTTTGTTTTTAAATAAAGCTTTATATTCATCCAGTTCAAAAAGCAGTTTGTCCTCTCTGTCTGTGTATGCATTTAAGTTTAGAATTATTCTGGGCTCTAAAACCAACAAGACAAATTACTTCATGTTAAAAAAGTGTTACATTTACATGCTCAGGATGTTAGGAATAAAACTAGATAAGCGGGCAATACGCTGAACGCATGGTAGAAACAAATAGATAAAGAGCACCATCTAGCGTCCATAAAGAAAAGTGAATGTTAAATCAAGTGTTCAGTAACCAGGAAAATAGCAATGCTCAAGTTTGGGTTAAGCACGCTCTGAAATATGTTGGTAATATAAAACAAAAAATAAAATAAGACAAAAACCAACGCATTGGTCAGTTAAACAAAAACACAAACAAAAAAGTGTCAAGAGATGTGGTAGAATATTTTATTCTCATATACTTTTATGAAATAATATACAAAGCTATACTTCCTCACCCAAACAAAAACACAACCTTTCCCAAGCACAAATTACTCGAGTCCGCAAGCCATCATTGGTCGGTGCATGAACTCAAAAGTCACTGGTTGGTTGAGGCGAGCTCTGGGGACGGAACAAACAGCCTATCAGAGACGAGAACGAGTTCTGTGGATGTAGAAGAAGCGTATGATCGCAGTTTCAGGTGAACTTTTATTTTTTATATAAAAAGTACATTATTTTCATCATCAGGAACCCTATAAAAAAAGGTAGCCACTGTTTGACTACCGAGTCTGTTTAAACTAGCGCTGAACAAGCCAAGAGAAAGAGTCCCTTGAAAAAATAAAACGTCTCTCAATCTTCTTCATCATCATCGTTACAAGGACGTAATTAATAATGTGCAACAATAATTTAGTTAAACATGACTGTGAAAAACTGACCTTTACAGTTTTTTTTCTCTTTCTTTCTCACAATCTCGAGAACTGCACATCAGGAATGAAAAATCTGCCGACTTAAGACAACATAAAACATATCAACAATTAACTTACAGAAAGAAAAAAAAAAAGCAGAAGTAGCTGAAAGGTGGGGTAAAGACAAATCCAGATGTGGGAAAAGGTACGGAAAATAGTACCATCTACATGTGACGAGAACCTAGGTCCAATATGTAGACTATTTCAAACAGACTTCTCAAACGCTAACAAAGGGCGCTCGGTTTTGCTTTTTAAACCTATGAGGCAACTTAACGATTTGGCTTTTTTTTTTCATTTGCGTTTTATTTCTAAAATTAGATATTTCAATTGTGGAAAAAAAATATTAGTTCACTCAAAAAAAATCCTAAACTAAAAAGAATTCAGTTATTAAAGATGTATGGCTTTGTTACCATAAGACTAAAGCTGGTTACTATAGTTTCAAAATGTCCCACAAGTATTAGTTTCATTGTCAGCTATTGTATCATTAGAGACGGTGTATAGGTTTTCAAATGGCTAACATCTTGTCGCGGAACCAAACTATTTTTAAATTGATAGTTCCACTGTCTACATTGCCTCGGTAAAGCGCAAATCAAGTGCACACAAACTATTTGGAAATCCTCAACTCACAGACAAAGGCCAATTGTGACATACTCCTGTTGAAGCGAATCATTCATCACTTAGCCAGTTTAAGATCGAACAGTAATGGAACCCTCCCAAAGCGGAAGCCACAGTAAGTATAATGGTGAGTTAAAAGTGAAAGAAAAGAGATTAAATTCCTCACTCGATATTGAATCCATCTAGTACATAGGTTCATGATGTGTTACAGTCAATGAAACCAGTTCATTTCAGAGAGCCTGGAGGAGACCCATTGGTTCTGTCTGTACTGGTGAACTACGACTCCTCAGAGAGAATCGTTTGATTCTCCGGGCTTCACTCTGGTCTACAGATTCAATTCAGCTCTTTTCCTGGGAGTCAGTTCGTTTCTTGACCACTACAAGCCAAAAACGCTTCAGAAGCAGAGAGCATATCCAGTACATTAAACAAAGTTCAAACGTTTCACAGTCCAAAAGGTGCTGGCAGGCTGAAAGAGAGAGTCCTTTATTGATTTTTTTTTTTTACTTTTATCACAAAAAGCTAAGGCCCCTTTTCCGCATCTCCAAACCCCTTTCTTCATTGTTCCATACTAGCTTCTCCTGGTGGTTCAGAGGAGGATTCAAACACAGACACTCAGAGAATAATCTACACGTTCAGAAGCCATGCCGACGGAGATGCTTCCCCGGGACAGCGTTGACTCCTGTCTTCCTGTCTAGTTAAGTTTCGAGAAGAGCACAGGTGTGCCCAGAGAGGGACTATGGGAGGGCCCAGGAATAACCAGGTGGGCCAGCGGTGACGGCAGCCATGTTAAGAGGCCACCATTTCTCTGGGCGACCTCTTTTTTTTTTTTTCTCCCCCCCCCCCCCCCCCCCCCCCCCCCCTCCCTCCCTCCCTCGTTCATGTCAGTCTTTTTCTTCATCCGTCCGTCCGACTTGGCTGTACTCCGACCCCCCCCCCCCCACACCCCCTGACTCAGACCATGTAGGAATTCTGGTTCTTCAGCTTGTCCAACTCCTTGCTCTGCTGTCTCAGGAACAGGATTCTGGGGTGGGGGAGGGGGTGGAGGAGGAGGACGGGGTTAGCAGAAGGAGGATCATTTTCACGGCTGGTTGTGTGTGTGTGTGTGTGTTGCTGTGGTCAGCTACTACTCCTGTGAGAATGTTTACCTGTGTACAAACACTGTCTGTTTACGTAGAAAAGACCGCAGGTGGAAAATAAACATTGTTCTGAACCATGCATGTCTGTGGCCTGTATGTAGCTGACAAACAGGTGAGAGTCTCTGTGTGTTCGCTACTTTTCGGGACGTGTGTCAGGGACTCACCTCTGTTCCCTGAGCGTGGCCTGGATCTCACAGACTCGGACCAGAGAGCGGAGGTTCTTCAGCTCGGTGCAGATCTCAGACATGTACAGACTGCCCATGTTGTGGGCGTCCTCACGCAGTCTGGCAGCCTGGCACACAGAATAACACACCGTTATTAAACATCATTATTATGTTATTAATACAGCCTGGCACACAGAATAACAACACACCGTTATTAAACATCATTATTATGTTATTAATACAGCCTGGCACACAGAATAACAACACACCGTTATTAAACATCATTATTATGTTATTAATACAGCCTGGCACACAGAATAACAACACACCGTTATTAAACATCATTATTATGTTATTAATACAGCCTGGCACACAGAATAACAACACACCGTTATTAAACATCATTATTCTGTTATTAATACAGCCTGGCACACAGAATAACAACACACCGTTATTAAACATCATTATTCTGTTATTAATACAGCCTGGCACACAGAATAACAACACACCGTTATTAAACATCATTATTCTGTTATTAATACAGCCTGGCACACAGAATAACAACACACCGTTATTAAACATCATTATTATGTTATTAATACAGCCTGGCACACAGAATAATAACACACTGTTATTAAACATCATTATGTTATTAATACAGCCTGGCACACAGAATAACAACACACCGTTATTAAACATCATAATGTTATTAAAACAGCCTGGCACACAGAATAACAACACACCGTTATTAAACATCATGATGTTATTAATACAGCCTGGCACACAGAATAACAACACACCGTTATTAAACATCATTATTATGTTATTAATACAGCCTGGCACACAGAATAACAACACACCGTTATTAAACATCATTATTATGTTATTAATACAGCCTGGCACACAGAATAACAACACACCTTTATTAACATAATTATTATGTTATTAATACAGCCTGGCACACAGAATAACAACACACCTTTATTAACATAATTATTATGTTATTAAAACAGCCTGGCACACAGAATAACAACACCCAGTTATACACCTATAAATTTATAGTGAGATTATGTTATCAACATAATTTTGATGTTATTAAAACAGCCTGGCACACAGACAAGAGAGGTTCACCACACACAGAATAACAACACTCAGTTATCAACCTAGTTATCCACTTAACGAGACTTATCAACCAAGTCATCAATATAGGTATTTCATATATATATATATATATATATATATATATATATATATATATATATAAAAAATAATCAATACATAATCTTGTTATTAATACAGGGGTAAACGCTTCAGACTACAGCCGTTTTCTTTCAATGTCCTGTTTAAAAGGCGTGTGATATCAAAATATAATAAACTAAAACAGGAATTAAAAACTATTGGCAAATCCAAATCAATAACATCAGGGGTTTCACAGCAACCAAATCATAAATGTATAATAAGTGTAGTATATTAAACCATAAATGTATAACAAGTGTAGTATATTAAACCATAAATGTATAGCAGGCATAAGCATATTACCTCACATTATAAATGTATGACAAGTGTAGTATATTAAACCAAATTATAATGTATAGCAGGCATAAGAATATTACCCCAAATTATACATTTATAAAAAATGTTGTGTATTACCCCAAATTATGAATGTATAGCAGGCATGAGCATATTACCCCAAATTATAAATGTATAACAGGGTATTTGCGTAGCAAATCAACCAAGTTAACCAGTTAATCTGGCACATAAAAAGGCCAATGACCACATTATTGTAAATGACAAGGCCCTTTGTCTTGAGTGGAAAATCAAAGCATGGCTGTCAGTTAAGCTGAAAGGCGTTCCATGAAGAAGGCGTCCATTTTGTCTCCTACCTGTTTCTCTGTGTGGTCGGCGGGCCAGCCCTGGACGTGTCTGATGAGGTTCTCATCGAAGTGAGAGGCCAGGGAGGGGGTGAAGGAGCCCACCGTGCTCTGAGCAGAGGCACCACTGCCGGAGGAGTTAGGGGCCCCTCCGGCTGCACCGGGCCCAGAAACATGGTTGGTCCCTGGGGACGGGCTCCTCTGGGTGCTGCTGGTGGTGAGGACGGAGGAGAGAGAGACAATGACGTCTTCATACTGACACTCTGACATAATCATTCTTTGGAATCAACTTCTAGAAGATCTACAGCTAGTTATTTACACAATGTCATTCGAATCATCTCAAATCAATATCAACCATTATACGTTCAAATAACAATCCCATAATCCCATCCGATATCGTTAATGAGGACACACGGTTGACGTGACTACAGAGTAGAATATAGAATAGGCAGCATGGCCCCTCTTAGTTGGGTTAAGGGCAGGGGCGTGTACCTGGTTCTCTGCTGAAGGGTCCTGGGGTCCTCTGGGCGTTTCTCCACAGACACCTGGGATAGGAGGGGTCCGGGTTTACCTGCCGACATGCTCCCCTGCTGGGGGAGAGGAGGAGGAGGATAAGAGAGGGAAGAGAGGAGGAGGAGGAGGATAAGAGAGGAGGAGGAGGAGAACAGAGGGGATAACAGAGGAGAGAGAGGAAAAGGAGGAGAAGAATAAGAGAGGGGAGAGAGAGGAGAAGGAGAAGGAGGAGGTGGTGGTGGTGTGGTGGGTAGAACACAAAAAGACATCAGAAAACATAACTGGCAGCCAGGTTTCAACCAATAAAACGTAGCTCAACACCGTCCCCTCTAGACAGTCTGCTTTCCAAAGGATTTCAACCCCAGCGTCTTTGGCCCGGTAACCATGGTCTACAGCGGTACACGGTGCCAGAGGCTGAGGGGGGGGCCCTCCTCACCCTGGCCTGGGGGGCTGCAGCGGCCACCGCCCCGGAGGAGGTGGAGCCAGCGGACGGGGGCATGGTGAGCAGGGGGGGCTTGTTGTGGCTCAGGAGGCTGGTCTGGGGCGTGCCGTTACGGGGGGACACGTAGGGCCGCGGGGACGAGGCATCCGACGTCAGGGACAGGGGCGACTGGCTGGACTGCTGGGCTGCAGAGGGGACGGACGGGCGAGGACCGGCACGGACACAACGCCAGCGCCGTTAAAGGAACAGGTTAGTCACCATCAGCTAACTCCAGAACCCTTCCGACGAGCTACTTCCCATAGGTTTACAGTCAAACGGTTAGCATTGGAGCTAAACAGGACTACATCGTCACTCCAAAAAGGCCTGAATGCATGTGAAAACTATCTGGACGAGTTTGAGACACAGAAATAAAGTAAAACCTCCAAAACACTACTCCTTCAGGAGGGCTAGCCTACCCGTTCACTGTGACGGAACTCTTTCATTTGTTTTCATGCTCCCCGGTACCAGACACCTGGGTCTGTATGAATCACAGCCATATGAATAAGAGCGCTGGTCCAGGGCCAGTCTTTCTAAGAGTAACTCTTCCACTCTGGAGTGCTGCCTATCTCCATAAACACACCTCTTCCTACTACAGGACTCTAAGCCAGAACAAAAACAAATATGAAGAGATCCGAACCACTTTCACATTATGTAATTATAAATAAAAACTACTCGAATGTTATATTTAGGCTCATCATTTTAACAACCTTATTTTTTGTTAAAGTAAGCAACTCGCAAAGCATTCAAAGTATATACCTTTGGCTTAAAAGAATCACACAACTTAGCCAATGCAGGCTGACAAATGTGTTTTACATACCACCAAATGTACAGAACCAATGTATGTTTTGGTGAGTGAACTCAAACCTGCACGGGTGCGACAGTAACAGAGTAGAAAGGCCAAGTGTGAGAGAGCATAAGAGGAGCAAGAGGAGGAGGTGGTGGTACCTTGGCCGGAGGCGGAGGAGGAGGAGTGCAGGGCTGCCTGTGAGAGCAGGGCGGTGATGTTGAAACCAGACGGTCCAGCACTGAGCAGCTTGTGGAGCATTGAGCGCAGGGAGGCCTGGGTAACGGCAGCCGCCAACACTGGAGGAGAACGCACACGCACACGCACACGCACACGCACACGCACACGCACACAGGAGTATCTCTTGTGAAATTGTGAAAGCAATGCTTTCTTGGGTTACTTGACAGGCGGCGCTCAACAAAAAGCACTCCGCAGGTAATAATTCATTGTTTTCTAAAATAGACGTTTCAAACTGAATAGGGAGGATGGTAATGTTGATTACACTGGCCTAGCTCCATGTGTTACCCCAAACATTGGTCCGAGCACATGAAATGAGAAGTGACATGGGATAGAGAGCAGTACAGCAAAGGGCACAAGCATCCCCAACAAGCAGTCATTTCCAAATACACATAGCGTATGTTTCTTTAAATTGAGCCCACCACACCTCCAGAAGGCTTAACGGTGAGCAATGAGAGCCACCCCCCTCTATACAGGCCAGATAATCATTAGATTGAGCCCACCACACCTCCAGAAGGCTTAACGGTGAGCAATGAGAGCCACCCCCCTCTATACAGGCCAGATAATCATTAGATTGAGCCCACCACACCTCCAGAAGGCTTAACGGTGAGCAATGAGAGCCACCCCCCTCTATACAGGCCAGATAATCATTAGATTGAGCCCACCACACCTCCAGAAGGCTTAACGGTGAGCAATGAGAGCCACCCCCCTCTATACAGGCCAGATAATCATTAGATTGCCCTATACACACCTCCAACTGCTGGCTTGAAACTAATCTTACTATATAACAAAAAACTCATGACTTACATAGATACCTTACATCAATACCCTATACCCACTTCCAACTTAAATTCATTAACATCAAGTAACATGCAGCTTTAAATGACAGCTGATCCGTGTACTTAAAGTCAAAACATTAACCCTTAATTTTACAAAGGGAAACATTTCTTTCAAAATGTATATCAATAATAAATAACCAAAATAAATCACTAGCCAAGTATGCCTATGAAAGACTATGCAATACAACATGACAGCCAGTGTGTTTGTGTGTGGCCTCAGCTTCTTTGATTCTCGCCATGTCCATTCTACCGTGGTGTGTGTGTGTGTGTGTGTGTGTGTCCTCACCTTCGTTGATCCGGGCCATGTCCATTCTACTGGTGTGTGTGTGTGTGTGTGTGTGTGTGTCCCCTCACCTTCGTTGATCCGGGCCATGTCCACACTGCCGTTGTTCATGTGCAGCGTGGCCTGCAGGGCCGGGAGCAGCTGCCTCAGCACGGCCGGGTCCTGGAGCAGCGTGGACGTCTGGGACTGGAGCACCGGCGACAGCACGGAGGAGGAGGACGAGGAGGAGGAGGAGGTGGAGGGCGCGGCCCCTTGGCTGGCGGAGGAGGTGGAGGAGGAAGAGTTCAGGCTCTGAGGAGCAGCAGAGGAAGAGGAGGAATGCAAAGGGCCAGCGTTGGAGGAGGACTGCTCTCCCGAGGTGCTCTCTGGGAAAACAAAGGAAAATGGCCCGAGTTAGGAGACGCCATTCCAGCATATTAGGAAAATAAGATGTGAGAGGTAGCATTGTTGTCACGGCAAAAACTAAAACGTTGGAAAAAGGGAATTTAGGTCAGACGTCCAAAAGCCAGGGAATGTTCTTTAACTTCGAGTATCGTTTTCCCTCTGCAGACCAGTTGCCTTTGTCAAGAGAAAGCCATTGAAGCACAGGACTTAGCCTGCCTGCTACAAGCAGGCCTATCCAGATCACTTTACGCACACACAAAAGAAAAAATGTTTGACGCAAGTCCAAGTTAAAAACGTAGTGTCTTGTTTAGCAACATGCTCGTCCTAAACTCCTAGGCCGGCCAAACATCAAACTGGCAGAAGACGTTGAGTTCAGAACAGATGTCTGCTGTCCATTGGCCGTTCATAAAAGCCATCATCTACTGAAGGGATGCTCGTTTTAAAAGGAAGGAATCAATGCTGCTGCTATAATAATATTCCACATTTTAGTAGCCGATGATGCTGATCTCTACAGAACACCTAAAGCAGGAGTACTGGGTCTCTGGATCTGGGAAGAACTACTGTTATCGGTTAAGAGCCAGAACACAACAAAAAGCACAGAGCAACTTCTACAAGACCAACCTATTAGTCCATTTAAAAAATAAATAAAATTGCTTATTGTTATACAAGTATTAGGGCTGTCAGTCAAGGTAATGACACATTTATGATCTGTTAAAAATGTACTGTAAAGGGGAATTTTTCTACAATGTAATACTCTTATCAACATGGGATTGGACAAAATATGGTTGCTTTATCCAAATGTATTCATTTTCGGAAATCAATTAACACCACAAAACAAATATTGTCCAGACACCCTCACTGGTACTGCATTTAGCAAAAAAATGTGCTCAGATCATAACATGGCAAACTAGCCTGCTAAATTTGACTTAGTAATATGACTAAGTAACTCACACAATATAGTGTGTCCAACCTTTGTTTTTTAAGCATTAGCACAAAACAATGGATTGAAACAATCCAGGGACCCACACAGGTCCATCATTTACCAATACGCTCAAATCAACGGCACACTCAAGGCCAAGAAACGATGCATCTTTAAGAAGAAAAAAAAACGAAAAAAAATACTCATTTTGCAACAGGTACATTGGTCAGCATAAACTTCCATCTATCTACCTCAGTACAGAATCTAATCGACTTACAAACCATGAGGGGCTGGACTCCTTGGTCCAACCATGAGGGGCTGGACTCCTTGGTCCAACCAATGAGCAGTTCTAGATCAAAATGACCACTCATGAGCACGTCTAGCACAAACTGGCTGCAGCGGCATCCCCCAGGTGGGTGCTATACATTGGCGACGTATACCCCCCCCCCCCCCCTAGTGTAAGCGCTTTGGGTGTTTCTAGAAAAGAGCTATATCATGTGTAATCACTTATTATTACTCATATACTATCAACAGTGATCTGCTGCCAGCCATTAGCCTTCAGGTTAACGGGGCTGTAGGCATTAGCTGTGTGCTTGGCTGGTAAATAAGACTAGGTTTACCTTGGTTCAAGACCCATCTGGCAGGGCTTTGGAGCGGAACTTGCCATTCAAATTTGTCCATTGCTTGCAAGTTGCCATCCGACTCACGCTGGTGTTAATGCACGATCAAGAAAAGAATGAGTGTCGCTAAAACGAATTTGCGCGTTAACTTAACAGCCCTAATAATGATCAAATGACCTTAGCCCACCAAGCTATGGCTACTTCATCTTGATGCTCCCCCCAGACCGCTCCGCACCGTGGCAAAAAGACTGAGCCGTTGTGTGGGTTCAGACGCAGAGACCACAGAGCGTGTGTCAAAAAAGTGGAGAGGCAAAATGCTCTGTCTCCGGTGAACCACTGTCTCTAACGGACCATCGCCACACTCCCATTTCCTCTGCGCAAAGAGCTAAAACAGTGGCCCTTATCAGAAATCATCTTAGAAGCTGCTTGCATCACCTCGGCATTGTAGAAGTACAACAAAATACTACATTTACCATAAGCTCTGATGTGATCTTGGATACTTACTTGCAGTGATCTTGTCCTGCAAGGCCTCTTGTCTGTAGTCCATGTCCCTGGGGAAACTGTTGGACGCCATCTTGGCTGAGTCCTTCTGCCTCTGTTCTCTGAAACGGGGGCACATATATAGTCAACAAGCTGAACTTCAACTGTTGCTAGCTGAAAGCCCAACCAAAAACACCTGACAGTGAGGGCAACAAAACTAGCATTAATCCAGGTGAATCACAATCTAACCAAACTGGTTAACTAAATATTTCTTTGTACTATAAATTATATTATAGGTATTTTGTAATATACCAGTAGCCCCTCAGCCCCAGTGAAAATGCAGATGAAGTTCTACTTGTCCATTACGTTAAGGGGATCAGTTTGATAAACCAGTTACAGAGCAGATGAAGGCCTACATTACGTTAAGGGGATCAGTTAGATAAACCAGTTACAGAGCAGATGAAGGCCTACATTACGTTAAGGGGATCAGTTTGATAAACCAGTTACAGAGCAGATGAAGGCCTACATTACGTTAAGGGGGTCAGTTAGATAAACCCGTTACAGAGCAGATGAAGGCCTACTTCTCAAGCAGGTCTTTGGGCTTCTCCCACTGGGAAACCTCTGTTCTACAGTTGTAGTAGTACTTCTTGCCAGAGGAGCTGATGTGCTCGGTCCAGTCATCTGCCGGCTCTTGGCGCTGAGGGAGGAAAGAGTGCTGTTAAGGCATCAAATTGAATCTGGTTTTCATGCGCTACATGGTGTCTAAGCAAACCAAACTAACACCCCCCAAAAAAATCCAGATGTTTCCAAATCGGCAGTTGTTTTTCAAAAATGATAGTACCATAAGCACTACACAACTGCAGTGAGGGACACAGAGAAAACACAGATGTCACCATTTTGTTGGTATTTTTTGTTTGTCCAGTGCGCACCCAAACAGACAATCATTCTTTTTTTTTCTAATATGCAGCTTTTGGTAGGGCTGCCATTAAAAATCTAATTAAAATGTCAGACACTATCACGGGAGTCTCATCATATTATCCAATTCATATCCAGCGACTATAAAATATAAAATATTGAGTGAGAACCCAGACATGACAGACTCTCCTATAAACCTTGGCACGGTGGACAGTTTGAACCGAACAATGGGGAGACACTGGTCTATAATCGTAGCTATAAAAGTAAGTAAGACAGTTTGATGGCCTTCAATGGATTACGGAGACAGTGGCATTTAAATCAGAACAGAAGACTAGCAAGCGTTCAATCTGTCATACTATATAATTACCTTCCCACCCCCACCCCACCCACACACACACTATTAGTACGAACAGCTCGATAACCCTAAAACCTTATCCCCATCAATGTAAACACAGCTATAACTAAGAAATAGAATCGTATAACCCCTCTTATATGTTATATTTTACAACGATATAATTGTGAGTGACAGGCAGCCCATCATGACAGCAACCTTTCGCGAAGAACCAGAGAAAATGGGACCGGTAGGTGTCGATGAAGTGGCTCTTACCCTGTCTGGGGGCTTGCTGGGGTTGGGGTGGCTGTCTGAGCTAGGGTGGGAACAGTTGTTGTGAGAAGCATTTTCTTGGGGAGAACCGTTGGTCCCTGCAGGGCGCACAACAAACAGTGAGAAAACATAGCGGGTGGGGTCAAATACATGGTCCCAAACCTAGCCCAAACACCGCTCGAGCTAAACTAAAGCTGCTAACACTTAACAAATGAGTCCATCCCTTCTACAGAGCGCTAAAAGGGGAGAGTTTGTCAAAGAGGGCAGGTATCCCTAAACCAGCTAAGACTAATGCAATTCTTCTAAATTCACAGAACAGATCATGCAGATGTAAATTACTACTGGCCCAGTCTTGAGAGTGTCAGGTATTGTCTCCTGCTAGCTTCCCCATTTTATAGTCCCACAAATGAAAGCTAAGCTCTGGCCTGATAAACAATGCCCAGGCCATCTTGGGCATTCCCACTCTTTGCTTAGGCTCACCATCTTTGCCTCTGAGAGTGTGGGATATTTTCGCTTTGCTGTGTCCAGTGCTGTCACCGTGTTTGTTGACTGGGCTCTCGTCGGAGCGACGGAGCATCTTGAAGGGCGGTGTGGGATCCGACGACCCGTCTCGCACCTTGTCGTAACGGTGAACGCTGCTAGACTGGCTCTTTGGTTGAGACTTATGAGTCTGAAAGATGAGATATGTCGAAACAAGACGGATGTAGCTATATTAGACGGATGGGTTTCAATAAAACAGTAGCTGGACAGTTGATGGATAATGACTGTTTAAAACAACAAGACTACACATAACGACCTCTATGGTCCGTAATACAAATTCCCTGATTTTATACCGTATAATAATAATACTAACGTAAAAATAGTTAATCACATATTGTACGCTTAACATTAGCTACATCCCTACAAATAGACGTAGCCTTTTAAACGTTCGCTTGCAGCTAACGCCAATGCCTCTTCTTTGCTATATCGCTTACCTGATAGGATTGTGAATCCCTTCGGTCATTGCACCTAATAAAAGATAATATCAATTATTAGTCAAATGTGTTTACTTTAAATAGCAACCTAACGTCAAATTCTAAGTAAGTGTCGCTAGCATTATTCAACATTAGCTAACTTAGCTCGTACAAGGCGTTAACTAAAATTGAAAAATCATTGAATTCTAACAGACGAAGTTAAACTAAAATGTGACTTGCAGTTACGTGAACGGGGTAAACAATGCTTTTCAATATCGAAACGACGGCCAGAGATATCTTAGCGATTGCTTGATTAGCATTTGCGATCAACGACATTCTACGCTAGTCGTTATCGTTAGCCAGAAAATTTCTGTTCCGGGAAATAGCCTGAGCCCTAAAAACTCTCCAGCTAGCTGGCTAGTTAGCTTTTAGCATTAGTAGCCACATAGCATAGCTGGTAGCTAGATGAAGTTCGCTGAAGGCTATAGATATCAGAAACAGTATTTGAATACATGTTATTGTAGTTTTTCTACTTAATTTACCCATCGCTGAGTCTTGTTGGTTGTTTCCTTGCATGCATCACCATCAAGGCCGTGTTGATGTGTGTATGCGCGTGAGGGGGAACTGTGGCCTCTTTCTCTTTGCTCTCGAAAGCACTCGTTTTCTTGAATAACTTGATCTCAACTAATGCTATAAATCTATTCAAATTGCTACTAGCTTTGTAGCTAGTATGATCATTGCACAGCAGGTGGACTATATTGAAAACCACCTATGGAGCATCGTCTAGTCTGCAAAATAACTGCGCCGGGCCGAAGTGGAACGAAAAATCAGACAGACAGGGCAGACGACGTAGCAAACTGCAAATTGGGCTCCGCCTCCACGTTCATAACTACATGCCCATTTCCGGGATACACCCATGATAATTATAGCCTACATTTCATTCTAATGTGTTGCTGAAGTTTCTCAATTAGTTGTTCTGCCACAAAATGTACTTCATCTCCTTTATCCTCCAAGGTTCTGCATCCCTCCTTGAGCCAAATGACCCAAGAAAATAAATGTATTGATTCAAATAAGTTTTTATATTTAAGCATGAACACATTTTAAGTCATATTCTAAAGAATGTTTGAATGGATTATTCTGTGAAGTTCAACATATAGTTATGTACTCTGTAATACTGGTATAGTGGAGATTATACACGCTTAAAAGCCTATTGTCCTTCATTGCAAATGTAGCCTACAAGTACTTATGCCACCTAGCCTGCCTACATAAAAACAAGGCCACATTCATGTATTATATTTGCAGAAAATAGTAAGTAATATTTCTGGTCAAACATTGTTCAGTTATCTGATGTTCTAGACCAAGTGGCCATAGGGAGAAAAGCTTCACACTATAGGCTATAGTTATTGTACTAGAAAATACTTTTAATTGATATTATTGAAAAAACATTCAGTGGAATAAATACATACCCCACAGTTAAATTGGCTAAACTTGTCACAACAAAAGTTGAACTAAAAGCCAGTGACAAAGACCTTGTGACAATTATACTAAAAGAGTAACCACAAAACACATTTGATTTTTGTCCCATTGTTTTATTGATTGTGTCTGCTTGCCTGGAAGAATTAGGTCAAAGCCAGAGACTGATGCTGTCAGAGGCCAACGTTGAGATGAGATGAGGCCAATGAGACCAGACTCATTATTCTCGTACACTTGTAGTAGTACACTCCATTGTCTTTCTGAGTGGGGACAGTGCACATGTGACAAGCGTCGAAGACATCCATCTGACCGAGGGGGAAAAATGGACCACCAACCAGGTAAGAGTTGTCAAGCTGGACTATACTTTGCAATGCTTACTGAGTGATGGCTAAATATAGTCGGGACTCAGGAGCCAGGATACTGTAAGAGCTGAAAGACGGGACACAATTCCAGACTCTATACTGCGTACGCTTACAAATTAAACCAAGAACTTGAGTTCAATAGTGAAAGAATAGCCTTGTGCCGTACTCTAACAAAGTTTTTTTGAGACAATTACTTTAGGACATTAGACAATTAACTTAGTAGCATGTGTTATGCAACAGATTGATTGGTTCATATCTGACTTTTCTTTAGGTGGACAAATTGATGTCAGCAAAATAAGATAAAGTTATCTACTTAGGCAATGTAAAGTAATTCAGTTATGTATTTTGTGGAATCATATTCAGAGGGGGTTGGAGTGCATTCTATTTGCATATTGTATTTATATGTGTGGTATCCTCTAGGGGGCGGTAAATCACAGCAGAACAACAAAGAACGATCGATAGAACATTGGCAGGAAAAAGTCCATTTCATGTTCCAGAAATGACCATAAACACCATTTTCTAAAGATTAATGGAAATATAATCCAGTTAAATCCAGAACTAAATATAATTTTATAATTTCCCATCAATACAGAAATACAGAGAGATGGTGTAACAGAGGCCACAAAACAATGCTAACTTTATAATAGTAGGCTACACAAGTGTACTTTCTATTATCATATTTTGAGGCCCTATTGACAACAAAGGAATTTGTTGTTGTGTAAGTGTGTGTGTGTGTGTGTGTGTGTGTGTGTGTGTGTGTGTTCCTGGGGGTGGGGGGGTTGCTTGTGTGTGTACATTTATGTTAAGCCAAGCATGCCTTTATAAAAGTAAGAAACCAAATCAATTCAAACAAAGAAGATGAGAAGCCTCTTTGGATTACATAATGTCTTGTAGAGGCTGTGTGAAATGTTTCCACCACACCCTCTATGTCACCTTTGATCCCCTCTATCCTGACCTCTGAACCTTAACCTCTAACCCTCTTGCTGACCAACTTGTAAATGTTGGGGGATGCAGGTGGAGGAGTGGATTTTAACACACTGTGAGGGAGAATGTGTGGGTGTGTGTGTGTGTGTGTGTGTGTGTGTGTGTGTGTGTGGTTCTATGTTTTCGCACGTGCGCGTGTACGTTTGTCATTCGTACACGTGCATGTCTGTCCTGTGCTCGTCTTCAGGTGTGTGTGTGTGTGTGTGTGTGTGCGTGCGTGCGTGCGTGCGTGCGTGCGTACGTGTGTGTTGCTCTCCACAGTGATGGCGGAAACACCACGCTGTGGAGACAGAGAAGAAGATTACCGCTTCCTCCACAGCATGCTGATGGAGAAGAGGCTCCACCTTCTCTTCAAGGTACCTCTGAGCTCACACACACACACACACACACACACACACACAGCCCAGACCACCCACAGCCTTCTCATCAAAGTTGGAGGTGTCCCAGGGTCACCATCAACACCAAGCTGGGTTCCTCACTGTATGCTGTACGGGTCTATGGCCTCACTGTGACATGGTAAGACTATGATGGCTGTCTGTTTCCAGATTCACGAGAGGCTGAAGCGCTTTGAGAAGAGGAGCCCCGTGCCTATTCTGAAAGGAGCAGAGAGACTGGCCTCTGACGTAAGGAGACCATGCATTCCTGTACTTCTTCTCTGTCTCTCTGTCTCTCTGTCTCTCTCTCTCTCTCTCTCTCTCTGTCTCTCTCTGTCTCTCTCTGTCTCTCTGTCTCTCTCTGTCTGTCTCTCTCTCTCTCTCTCTCTCTCTCTCTCTCTCTCTCTCTCTCTCTCTTTCTTTTTCTCTTTCTCTCCCTCTCTTGCTCTCTCTCTTACTCTGTTTATCTCCCTATCTCTTTCTCTCAATTAAATTAAATTAAATTCTCTCTCTCTCTCTCTCTCTCTCTCTCTCTCTCTAATGAGTAACAAGGGAGAGGGTGGGAGGATGGTTCACCATCTGTTTAACTGTCTCCTGTTTTAATCCAGGGCTATATTATTATATACTCTCTCTTTTCAGGCTTAGTGCATGTGTACTGCAGTTGTACATGGAAAAGAAAAAGAAGGCATCTTTATAGGATTATCGGATTTTTAAAATCTAACATGAAAGGATTTGCTTCACATTGTGGTAGTTGCGCGTCTTCCTTTTCCACCCATTGTGGACAGTTAAGAGCCATTGAGGACTTTCAGCCATTTAGTCCTGTGTGTAATGTCACAGGGAACGGTTGATTCCGACCTTCAGAGAAAGTGATTCGTTTTAATCCGACTTCCTGGGTGAACATCTTCCCCTTCCTCCCCAGTCTGATTCCTATTGGTTCATAAACCCTGCGTCCTCTTCACATCCTGTCAACACATATTCCATCCCATAAACTAATTTGCCCCGCCCTTTGAAGACGAGTCTGATTCCTATTGGTCCTCTTCACAACCTGTCAACACATATTCCATCCCATAAACTCATTTGCCCCGCCTTTTGAAGACGTCCCCTTTCATTCCGGTCCCAGCTTCTCCTCTCTATTGTCTTCCATTGTTTCCACCTCTCTTATTTTCCCCTTCATTCTTACTAAGGTTGTTCACCAGTGTCTCCAACCCCCTCACATGATTCTTCTATTCACCCTCTTCATTTGTTCACCAGTGTCTCCAACCCCCTCACCTGATTCTTCTATTCACCCTCTTCATTTGTTCAGCAGTCCTGTACCACCTCTGTCTACTTCCTCCATCTTTCTCCTTGTAAAGTTCCTCTGACCCAGTCCATCCCTACTGCTCTCTCTCGCTCCATCCACGTTACTCAATCCCTTCATCAACCCTCTTTTCTTCCTCTCCTCACCAAGTGATACTTATCCCAGCACATCCTTACTCTCCTCCCTCGCTCCTTCTCTCCTCCTTCTCCTCCTTCTCCTCTTCACTCCATCTCCTCACCCAGCTCACTCACCAGAGGCCACATCTCATTAGACTTCCAGTCTGGCGTCTGGTTCAAATCACCAGACTCCACTGAAGGGCTCCTCACCATGGCTCTGTTTCTCCTCACCAGGGCTTCTGTTGGCTAACAGTGGAAACTAATGGCCGTCATGCACAACGCTGTTTTAGGACATCTTGAAGTAGTCTGGGGGTCATTACGGTAATATGCTTGACAGGCTGACGGCTTGGTACTGTACACGTTCCTCTACAGTCGTCGTAGCGACTTACGGTTTAATCCTGTCAGTTGGTGTCCTCATCCAAACTGTCTCGCACGCTCTTTTGTGAAAATAGCTTGGGAAACAGATGCCTCTTAAGTCCATTATTCATCGGTTAAACAGAAACGCTAAATGACCTCACCTACTTGGACGGAAACAATGTCATTGATGTCTGGATCCGCAATGTTGATTTCTGTGTAAATCATTGTCTTTGTTTCTCTGTAATACTTTCATTTTCTACGTGTTTTAAAAAAATGTTTTTTTCATGTTGTTCTAGCTGTTGCAGGAGCTGGTGTATCCTGGGATTGATGTTGAAATCCTCACTGAACTGACTAACTTGCTATCTAAACCTGACTTAAGGGTTGGTTGTTATTCTTCTTCATGTTATACACACACACACACACACGCACACACTCACACGCACACACACACACACACACACACACACACACACACACACACACACACACACACACACTCTCAAGAATAGTCTGGCACACTTCATTTTCCAGGTTACAGGTGCAGTCATTTCATCGTTGTGATTGGCACTCTTAACGGCCCATTGATAAAACTACAACTGCACACAATTGTGTTTGATTTCCTTCCTTCCCTCATGTCTCTCCAATCACAGACTATTAGCATCTATTAGCCTAATTAGCAGCCAAGCTAATCTTCGTACAGTAGGAAATGATCCCTCTAATTAACGTTCATCAGCACGATTTAACTTCCATTAAAACAACAATCAGAAGGGGAAACAGACCTCTGCAGAGTTGATGAGTTCTACCTGACTAGCAGCAATGTTCTGGAACTGTTGGCTCTATAAAACTCCAGAACAGACACAGGGGGGAGAAAGAAAAAAGGGAGGGAAGGAAGGGAGGAAGGGAGGGAGGAAGGAAGGAAGGAAGGAAGGAAGGAAGGAAGGAAGGAAGGAAGGAAGGAAGGAAGGAAGGAAGGAAGGAAGGGAGGGAGGGAGGGTGGGAGGCGGGGAAGAAGGAAGGAAAGAAGGAAGGAAGGAAGGAAGGAAGGAAGGAAGGAAGGAAGGAAGGAAGGAAGGAAGGAAGGAGAGAATTACAATATATTCATACCATCCATGACATAACTTTCCCTTTGTACATAACATCATAACATAATATTCTCTTTGTAATTCAGTTCAAAATTGTATTATATATAGATGATTACATATTCAAAATTATATTTATGAAATTAAATTGATGCTATAATTTATAAAGAAAGGGTAGATATAAAATCTTTCTGGTCCTCCAGGCGGTGTTGACTGTCCACGACGCAGTGGCCCTGAAGGACTACGATCCCAGGCTTCCTGCTCTACCTGACACCCCAGAGGAGGATGAGGGGAACCAGGAATCAGTCAGGATTGTCAGCGTGGCAAAGAACCAGGAGCCGCTGGTCAGTCCGCAGCACACAACCAAAATGTCCGCCCGCTGGGTTCATCTGCAGCAGTAGATTGCCCGATGCAGCACACAACCAAAATGTCTGTCTACAAAGTTAATGCGAGCGCAAAACATTAAAGAACTAATCTAAATATTGTGCCACTTTCAATTCTGAAAGAAACGTAATAACACAAAACTTTCAAATAGTTCCACTCCTCTCTACCATTTCAAACCAATTCAATAACCCCACAGATGAGCGTAAATATTCAATGTAATTTGTTTTCAAACCGTTACAGCATTTGCTTTCATTTTAAACGCAGTAACTAGTTCTGGTTCCTGATGTGAGAGGAGCTGTCCTCTGGAGGTATACTGGGGTCTGGGGAGAAGGCTTTGTCTGGAAGGGAGATCTTATGGAAGGTAACCCGGGTCACCTTTCTGTTCAGGACGTGGTCGGTTTTATACAGTACACTTTTCCATATCTTCTCTGCCATACATCTGTTATGACTATGTTAGGTCAAAGCCTTGCTGCAACGTGTGTTCAGAGTGCGTCTGTGTGGGTGACCGGGTGTGTGCGCCTGGTGCTTACATTTTATGTGTATTCTGCCTATACTAAATGTGTGTATTCAGTTTAAGTGTGTATTCCTCTGCGTATCTGTGTGCACAATCAGCCCCTAAAACACAGAGTTCCTTAGG